>CM074181.1:52387485-52987485 GCA_037179385.1 Holothuria scabra
TTATCGATAATAATGCACGATTCTTTGCGCTCAAAAAAGTGGCGAGCTGGTTGCTTTTCTTCTGTCTGCGCATAAGAAAACAAGCCCTTGTAGATAAAAACTGCGCTTTTGAAGATAATAAAATTACCATTCTGCAAGTCTTTGAATTTCAGGCCAGTGCATGGTGCGTTCATTTCTATATGCACTTATAGAAGAAATCTTCAAAGACGCAAAAGAGATTCATGAATGTGAAATTTATTAAGAATGAAGTTTTTAGATGTACAATACTTCGAAAAGCAAGTACTAATACTACCGGAAAGGCACTGATTTACTTATTAGCTCCCAAAACGAATGACGAGTGATCAGCACTTCCGATAGATTGGACTCCATAGGGAGTTCGTCCCTCCATTTAAGTTTGGTTATCACAATATCTTTGTAAAACATGCTGCAACGCGTTCCCAGAAGATCGTCTTTTCAAGTTAGGGCCAAGTTGAACACTTATACTTTCAGGACAAACTACCTTTTTATTTATCTTTGGATTTGGGTGACGACTTTCTTTTTTTTTCTCCAAACGACACTTCATATCTTGGAGAACTAAAAAATTAAAGTATGGACAAGTTAGAGACATTTTTTTAATGTTGCTAATTTTGTGGAAATGTTTTTGGCCTCTTGCTAATTTATTCCGATAGTTTCAGGATAAGGAGCTAGAGTTAGGGATGAGAAATTTAGGTTAGAAATTAAATGCGTATGTCAAAGGAAATACTTTTGAAGTGTACAAATTAGGGCATTATATTAACAAGACTCCAGCTATTAATCATACACGAAAACCCTTTCTGTCAAATTTCAGTTCCTATAAGTGCGGTTTCTTTTCTATTTTAACTTTTGTTCAATGTTTCAAACCTTTTGTTCAATTTTCTTTCTTGAAGATTCACATGAAGTTAGATTTGAGTACATGTGCGAATAAACTGACCTTTGAATATGAGCTAGTGTTTATGTATCATACGCCTCGATTTGTTAACATTAACTTATCAAGGGTACAAAACAATAGTCGTTTGATGAATTTAGTACAAAGGCCTCTGCTAAGTATACCAGAGACAAACTTATAATTGAAGATGGGGTGTCGTCATGAAAAAAGAATTCTCAAAACGCAAGCCTTCGATAACCTTTCCGCGGATTTCGTCACGAATACGTGACTTCAGGATCGATATCTGGAATCTGATTATTTCAGATGTTAGTTATGAAGTCACGTGCTGGTGACGTAATCCGTGAAAATGTTACCGAAGTGTTGCGTATTGTGCATTCTATTTCATGACCACACTTCATCTTTAAATTACGTTACACAAATTTCATTTGTACCACCATTTTTAAACTACAATGGCAATGTAAACCCCTTGGAATGGAAGTCCCCTTCTTTTACAACCACATTACATTAACCGACCAATCAAGCACAAAACTCCATGTCATGTCCCACAAATATTTAAGAATTTCAAAAAAGCGATGTACACAATTTGCCCATACACGAAAGGACTGCACGGTTTCGAGACAACGTTCATCAAACGCTTGCATCAAATTTCATAATATTAAACTCAACCGACATTTTAAAACGGAGTGGATTTTACCCCAATACATTCGTGCCAGGACATGTGGTCCGAGACAACTCTCCCAAATTGAGCAATATGTTGGTATTTTTTAATATTGCTAGTGTTTCTACTATCTATATGCGGCACATAGCTAGGCCTGAAAAGTGCCATCTCCAGACATATAGGAAGCAATTTGGACCAAAATTCCAGACCCGTAGCCATGGGGGAGGGGCAAGGGGCCAAGCCCCCTGAAAAATATTTTCGCCCTTCCCTCTTAGAGAATTTGAAGTTTGCCGTTGACTAAATACATTTGTACACATTTTACCCCTCAAGAAATTTTTTCGACCCCCTGGAAAGGTTCTGGTACCCCTCCGGTGCCTTGGTTGTTTACGGGCCTGCAAAATTCTCTCGCTCCTCGAGCAAACCATAGGAACACTTACAACATATTGGCCAACTCTGTCGATAACGTAAGGGGACAACTTTTGGGCCTACCATATCGGCCACACATGGTATCTAGTGGTAGGCATAAATGTACAAATGCAACACCTTCAAATACGCTTGTCAGCTTGTAAGAAGCTGTTATGTTATTCAAAGTACTTGTAGAATGATAAATTATTTGGCAGCAATATGTGTTTTTTTTTTTTTCATTTTTGTTTGGTCAGTCTTACAAAATAGTTTAATAATGTATCCCCTTATGCATACGAAATACCTTAAAAGTATGCACTAAATCGCATATTTTCACATGAAAACCGAAAAATTTCACACCGACCTTTGACATATTTCTGGCTATGCACTAACCAGTTATTAGATCAGAAGTATATCTATTAAAGCATAGTATAGAGGCTTTGCAATTACGTCACGCAACCGCCATGCTGGAGGACATTCATGCCAAATACACGTGGTTTTGTGCCGAGCGCACTGCACAGTGTGCACTGTGACATGCACGGTGTATACAAATTCAACGAGCAAGCGCGTCCCGTATGGTTTACTACGTAGTTTCATGTACTCCAACATGGCCGCCGGAGAGTATTATGACGTCATGTGAAAAGCCTCTAAAGTGGTTATGAACCGCGTTTCAGTTTGGCATACTGGATGAAACTGATCATGCACATTACGTGTTTTTACCAATTCGGGCGCACAACAGCGCCTTAGTAACAATTGTTGTGTAATGGACGTCTCGATGGCAAAATAGACGCGCAACGCAGTGACGTCGGTGAGTAACCTCAGTACATGTGGTTAGGTCAGCATCCAAATGAGGTAGGGGAAGAATGAGGATGTATAACTTCCTCGTGAACTTAGGGAAATTTTTTTCATGGAAGAAAAATGTGTAAAAATGAATTCAGTCGGTGGCAACTTGAAACTTTCGTGACAAAACAAATTTATTTGAGGAGCCGATGGTTCAGTTTGGAGACAGGTTACGGACTACTGACTACACGGCTTAAAAAATGTGTGTACATCCTCAATTTGGAATAAAATGTGTCTCGCCCCTTGGCAGACCTACTAGGTGTATTTCCCTGTGAGGAGTTTTTACAGAACTTTGTATGCCAAAATTGTGTTCAGCATTCGAGAAGGTTCATAGCATACGTGATGCTTTCACTGTGGAGGTCAAAAACTGCCCCGAAAAATTTTTCACCATGGAACTCTCTACCAACTGTATCTAATGAACCGTGCACTGATTGTCACCGAGTCACGTACTACGGTCTTTTCTGAGTTACTTTTCAAATTTGAATTTGGATGGTGTCGTTAGCTAAATCGTTACGTTGTTTGTGGTCTTTGAAATAAACTCTTCTAAAGCCAAATGAACACAGAAGTGTACCTGCAAAACAGCCTCTTTTATCACATTCATTGAAGATAAGGTTGACAATCTGACAAAATAAATTAAATCTGATATGAGCGTGTTTGTTCCTCAAAAGCAAATGAAGGTACGAGGAGACAATCATCCTGCGATATATCATGCATGTGCACTATGAGAAAATGCAAATATTGAACCATGTGCACTATGAATGTTTAAGTTTTTATAAAATATCCCTAAATTTAAGATTGAACATCATATACTCACACCCTTGGGGTTTATATTCAGAGCATTGTAGCTGCATACAAACTGATGATTATATAGTCAACGTTTTCAGGGTCAGGAAGCCTTGTCTCACTTCAAGGAATCTTTACTGAATGAAAACCGGCGAGATTCTCCTTCTCTAATTGACAAGTACCTATGCATGCAGACGTTACACTCTAACATTTAAAAGAGTGAAATTTCACTTCTGTTACTATTAAGAATGAAAGTTATAAAGTACACTCCAAAAGAGCGAAAACTCACTCCAAGAAAAGTGGGATTCGTTAATTCAGGGACCATTCTTATCTTAGAACGAACGTGAACCTGAAAGTACAAGTTGAAAAGTGAATTTGCACTCTTAAAAAGTTGGTTAAAAACATTCACCAACACTGGTCACGTATGTCAAATACCTGAAATTGGTTACGTTTTCCCCAATATGTGTTGTTTATTTGGTTACCACACAGGCTGATTACCCAATAAAGTGGTAAAAAACCTCTTGGATAACCCATTAATCAACAATTATTGGGTAAACTTTAACCAATTTCAGGTATTTGACATACGTGACCAGTGTTGGTGAATGTTTTTAACCAACTTTTTAAGAGTGTGCGTTTTCCATGGAGTGAGTGTCACGCTGCATGGAGTGATTTGCTACTATAATGGAGTGAATTCATAATTAAAAGCTTCTAGTTCATTATCTAAACAAAAGACTTAACTCTGCGATCACTGGACATTTCAGTAGCTTATCTGCTGTGTTAATAGGCTGTGTCATCAACTGAAAAAAAGTTCCTCACATGCAAGGGGTTAAGTGCTATCATAGAAGTGATAGTTGTCTCTTGCAACAAATAAATGAACAAATAAGGAGGATTTAATTACACCCAACCTCCCCTTTGTGAGGTCTGGTCCGAGTGTCCTTATTTTTTAAGCAAGTGACGTCATAATGTTGACACCTTTCACGTTATTAGAGAGTGACTAAGTTCAATCTATTGTTTTTAGAGTGCAACGAAGTAGACGCACCCGTGCACGACCAAGGAAGTGGTGTTAGACAGAGTTCTCACTTATACCTAAGTTTATGCTTATCCCGTGATAATGGTGAGGAGAAAATCCTTATAATCAGTTTAAGGAATATTAGGGGAATTTATAGGCATGAAATCGGCATAGTTCGCTTCGTATTTCTTTATTCATACTTCATTATTCTTACCACGGGGTGACATTGATCTATACTTCTATATCTATACCCGTCAAGCAAGACTCACTGTTTATAAGTGGACACGACTTTTTATCGCCACGGATCGATTAGTAGCCAGTTAGATGTTTTACGGCTTAGTGTCTATCCAGTTGGTTTAAGCCGGGCCAGCAACCGATGAGATGCTGGCATTAAAATAACTACACAGCTCTTTTCTTAGATGGAGTTTCATACGAGAAAGGTTGTGCAAAAATAGACTTTGGAGATAAAAACTGCCGGTCAATTTTTGTACTTTAAACACTAATGATCGCCGTACATCCTCTACACCATCAGCAGACTCTTCAACTTATTCTACCCCAAGAAGAGACCGTAGAGCTGTAACCAAATAACAGCTCCCTGTTGTAACTAAGTTACGCTTTTGAAAGGATAGTCCAAAGCCATATTTATTTTTGAGAAATTAAAGAGGAACATATTCTGAGCATTCTGGTGAGAGTTTTATTAATTTCTCATGTTCGGTTCTCGAGATATTAGCAATTGAATGTGGCAAAGTTTTACACAAAGTGGACTTGGAGCAAGCAGGCATGATGTCGTATGGCTTCACATTGTTGGCCAATGGTTTTGTATTGATTTATAATTTATCACCAATTTTATGCGACAAAACTTTAATATATAAATACCATCGGTGCATCCTGAGCAAAGGGATTTTAATAACTTCATGAGCCTTAGAGGGGAGATAATATCTCTAATCAATTCAAGGTTAAACTAACCGAAAGAAAAACAAGAGGGCAATCCACGGAGTTGCATATCTCATCGCTAACATGTGCGCAAGTTGGTTACAGAACTTGAACTATTTATGTGCTAGAAGTTTTATCTGTGCTGCTCTTACGCTACAGTAGAATTTCATTCACAAAAATTACCATACTAAAGCTGCATGGCACAATCCTTTGAAATTCCTATTTGAAGTCCATTTGGGAAGCGATTTTTTTTTTCATTCCAGGGGACGGAAGTTTTTTTTTTTTTTCTTAAGATAGCGAGGGGAAAGAATATGGCACAGACCAATCAAGTTCTTGGAACTATAGGCGCACCCCTTATTCAAAAACAAAAAACATCATTTGGATATTTAAATTCTGACACCGGATTATAAAAGAACTGGAGAAGGGCTACCCAATCTTTGTAACGGTTGCCCTTTTAATCCAGTAGGCCTATCTAAGATTTTGGAACAAATTTATTTTTAAGATGTTGGTATCCCCTTGCAACACTCTAAAGAAAACTAGCTTGACTGTTACACTTAACTGATACGGATATGGACGCAACGATTAAAAAGGTAAGACGCTTTCGCGTGGCGTTAGAAGATTTCCGGCCGACGCAGAAACCTTTTCTGCGTACTGGCCTGTGGCGAATCCTAGCCCGTGGCAAGGAAATTGTCACGTACGTTTTTTTGGCGATGGTTCAAAACCGCCAAGTTTTCAGGGCACTAATATGTAAGATAGGTAGGCCCTATGCCTAACCTAATGTTGGTCACCCACAGTTTCATATCTTGGGTTATTCCTTGCCACGGGCTAGAATTCGCCTCAGGCCAGTACGCACAAAAGATTAATGCGTCGGCCGAAAATCTTCTAAAGTAAGTTCCTTGGTAACTGTTCTTTGGGTACACCTTGACATAAAGTGAATGATTTCCCTCCTAAATTATGTCCATAAATACCGACATACGACGTTTTGAATTCCCAATTACAGGCCAGGCTCAGCCCATTTGAAATTCGAACTAATGCGAAAAAACGTATGTGAACGCGTCTCAAAAATAGTGACGTCACTGGAGGCACGGTTAGCAACACTGTACCAGAGAGCTCACAATCATCGGATCATGTGCATGAAAACGCGTGTTTGCGCATACATTATTGCAAACACCGGTGCTAGGATAGCAGTGAGTGTGGCTACTGACTACATTGTGAATTGTGCATTGCACGGTTTCTGTTTAGTATTCGCAATAGCATCTTCACCAAACAGCCCATACAGTAAAGACGCGCTCGTAGTGGGGATGCGCTTGTTGTGGTCTGTCCATACGTGTTCATAGCTGTTCTTTCTAGCGCCCTAACCAGGCCTTCTTGCACAAAACAGAACTATTTTTACTACCCGCGCGCATATGCACGCGAACATTTTGGCCAATGATTTGCTCCTAATCCCCACCATGGTCCGCGCCTTTCGCTCTGTATGTTGGACTCTTTATTGTGATGCAATCGTTTTCATGAGGTTGCTAGGATAAGATAACTTTTAACGAGCGTTACATTAGTTCCACATCTAGACGCGCGCAGTAGGGCGGGGTTTGTGCCGCCAATTGCTTCATAAAAGTAAGGTTAGCTGTTGCGGCATTTTTCGAAATTGAATTTCAAACGCAGTTTTCCTTCGAATATCATTTATGCCGAATTGTACGGGTTTTTAATGTGGTGTGAGATGATATTTGTACAATTCTGTATCAAATCTTGAAATACACAAAAGTTTTTATGGCCGTGTCACGCTCTCTTTAACCTTTGACAATCTGTAAGGTGACCTATGTCCTTGGTTGCCATGACAACAACACATATCGGTACAACTTAACATGCCTAGGCTATTACACTTAAACTTTCAGACTTGTGGGATGCTTCCGTTAAGAGTTAAAGTGAGTACAAAAAAAAAAATTTGACCCCCTGTCACGTGACCTTTGACCTTGGTTGCCATGGAAACTACATATTTTGGTAGAACTAGTCTACCCTATTACACTTGTGAAGTTTCATGTAAAATGAAGGTTTCCTTTTCAAGTTTTAGTACAAAATAGTAAAGAAAAGTGTTTTTTTGCCAAATGTGACCTTTGACCTCTGATCTTTGACCTTTACTTCCGAGGGTCTGAGAGACATAATTTCCCACCCTGGGGTACCTACCTACCAATTTTGAAAAGAATCGGTCCAGCCCACTAGGAGGAGTTTAAAAGACAAAAACGTTGTTTTACGAACAAATTATCAATTATCAAAATTTTTTGTTCCATTCTACCACTTGACCTTTGACCTCTGTTGCTATGGCAACCACATATTTTGGTAGGCCTAGATGCAATCATCATATGTGTGAAGTTTCGTGTCAGGAGGATTTTTACTTTCGGAAATGTAGCAGAAATGTCGATTTCACTAAATTTGACCTTTGACCCGTAACCTATGAACTTCACTTCCGGTTGTGCATTAAAATGCAATTGTTCCACCTAGTAACCTGGGAAATTTTACCGTTACCATGGTAACCATTGCGATTTTAGCTGGCACTGCCATATATAGCCCAACAGGCAAAGTGACTACAATATCTCATCCTCCTCACGGAGCGATGAGATAAAGTAAGAGAAAAACAAAACTTTGGCCAACAATTTGACTGCATGACATCCTGCTTGCTTCAAGTTTACTTTTCATAGAAAATGGGTCCACTTCAATTGCTAATACCTTGAGAACCGAACATGGGAAATGAATGAAGCTTTTACCAGAATGCTTATAATATGTTTCTCTTTAACATATCAAACATAAATTTGGTTCTGGACTATTCTTTAAATGAAAATCAAGTCAACTACAATCACTTTAGCAGATGTCAGATGAAGACGCCTAATGGTGGTCTCGGAAGCAGGGTTGGGAGCCATTTTGACATGCCCCTCTCCTTAAACTCTGAGCAGAGAGTTTTTGCACTGAGCTCTATTCAAAAGGCAGAAAAACATCATTTGGATATTTAAATTCTGACACCGGATTATAAAAGAACTGGAGAAGGGCTACCCAATCTTTGTAACGGTTGCCCTTTTAATCCAGTAGGCCTATCTAAGATTTTGGAACAAATTTATTTTTAAGATGTTGGTATCCCCTTGCAACACTCTAAAGAAAACTAGCTTGACTGTTACACTTAACTGATACGGATATGGACGCAACGATTAAAAGGTAAGCCGCTTTCGCGTGGCGTTAGAAGATTTCCGGCCGACGCAGAAACCTTTTCTGCGTACTGGCCTGTGGCGAATCCTAGCCCGTGGCAAGGAAATTGTCACGTACGTTTTTTTGGCGATGGTTCAAAACCGCCAAGTTTTCAGGGCACTAATATGTAAGATAGGTAGGCCCTATGCCTAACCTAATGTTGGTCACCCACAGTTTCATATCTTGGGTTATTCCTTGCCACGGGCTAGAATTCGCCTCAGGCCAGTACGCACAAAAGATTAATGCGTCGGCCGAAAATCTTCTAAAGTAAGTTCCTTGGTAACTGTTCTTTGGGTACACCTTGACATAAAGTGAATGATTTCCCTCCTAAATTATGTCCATAAATACCGACATACGACGTTTTGAATTCCCAATTACAGGCCAGGCTCAGCCCATTTGAAATTCGAACTAATGCGAAAAAACGTATGTGAACGCGTCTCAAAAATAGTGACGTCACTGGAGGCACGGTTAGCAACACTGTACCAGAGAGCTCACAATCATCGAATCATGTGCATGAAAACGCGTGTTTGCGCATACATTATTGCAAACACCGGTGCTAGGATAGCAGTGAGTGTGGCTACTGACTACATTGTGAATTGTGCATTGCACGGTTTCTGTTTAGTATTCGCAATAGCATCTTCACCAAACAGCCCATACAGTAAAGACGCGCTCGTAGTAAGGATGCGCTTGTTGTGGTCTGTCCATACGTGTTCATAGCTGTTCTTTCTAGCGCCCTAACCAGGCCTTCTTGCACAAAACAGAACTATTTTTACTACCCGCGCGCATATGCACGCGAACATTTTGGCCAATGATTTGCTCCTAATCCCCACCATGGTCCGCGCCTTTCGCTCTGTATGTTGGACTCTTTATTGTGATGCAATCGTTTTCATGAGGTTGCTAGGATAAGATAACTTTTAACGAGCGTTACATTAGTTCCACATCTAGACGCGCGCAGTAGGGCGGGGTTTGTGCCGCCAATTGCTTCATAAAAGTAAGGTTAGCTGTTGCGGCATTTTTCGAAATTGAATTTCAAACGCAGTTTTCCTTCGAATATCATTTATGCCGAATTGTACGGGTTTTTAATGTGGTGTGAGATGATATTTGTACAATTCTGTATCAAATCTTGAAATACACAAAAGTTTTTATGGCCGTGTCACGCTCTCTTTAACCTTTGACAATCTGTAAGGTGACCTATGTCCTTGGTTGCCATGACAACAACACATATCGGTACAACTTAACATGCCTAGGCTATTACACTTAAACTTTCAGACTTGTGGGATGCTTCCGTTAAGAGTTAAAGTGAGTACAAAAAAAAAAATTTGACCCCCTGTCACGTGACCTTTGACCTTGGTTGCCATGGAAACTACATATTTTGGTAGAACTAGTCTACCCTATTACACTTGTGAAGTTTCATGTAAAATGAAGGTTTCCTTTTCAAGTTTTAGTACAAAATAGTAAAGAAAAGTGTTTTTTGCCAAATGTGACCTTTGACCTCTGATCTTTGACCTTTACTTCCGAGGGTCTGAGAGACATAATTTCCCACCCTGGGGTACCTACCTACCAATTTTGAAAAGAATCGGTCCAGCCCACTAGGAGGAGTTTAAAAGACAAAAACGTTGTTTTACGAACAAATTATCAATTATCAAAATTTTTTGTTCCATTCTACCACTTGACCTTTGACCTCTGTTGCTATGGCAACCACATATTTTGGTAGGCCTAGATGCAATCATCATATGTGTGAAGTTTCGTGTCAGGAGGATTTTTACTTTCGGAAATGTAGCAGAAATGTCGATTTCACTAAATTTGACCTTTGACCCGTAACCTATGAACTTCACTTCCGGTTGTGCATTAAAATGCAATTGTTCCACCTAGTAACCTGGGAAATTTTACCGTTACCATGGTAACCATTGCGATTTTAGCTGGCACTGCCATATATAGCCCAACAGGCAAAGTGACTACAATATCTCATCCTCCTCACGGAGCGATGAGATAAAGTAAGAGAAAAACAAAACTTTGGCCAACAATTTGACTGCATGACATCCTGCTTGCTTCAAGTTTACTTTTCATAGAAAATGGGTCCACTTCAATTGCTAATACCTTGAGAACCGAACATGGGAAATGAATGAAGCTTTTACCAGAATGCTTATAATATGTTTCTCTTTAACATATCAAACATAAATTTGGTTCTGGACTATTCTTTAAATGAAAATCAAGTCAACTACAATCACTTTAGCAGATGTCAGATGAAGACGCCTAATGGTGGTCTCGGAAGCAGGGTTGGGAGCCATTTTGACATGCCCCTCTCCTTAAACTCTGAGCAGAGAGTTTTTGCACTGAGCTCTATTCAAAAGGCAGAAAAACATCATTTGGATATTTAAATTCTGACACCGGATTATAAAAGAACTGGAGAAGGGCTACCCAATCTTTGTAACGGTTGCCCTTTTAATCCAGTAGGCCTATCTAAGATTTTGGAACAAATTTATTTTTAAGATGTTGGTATCCCCTTGCAACACTCTAAAGAAAACTAGCTTGACTGTTACACTTAACTGATACGGATATGGACGCAACGATTAAAAAGGTAAGACGCTTTCGCGTGGCGTTAGAAGATTTCCGGCCGACGCAGAAACCTTTTCTGCGTACTGGCCTGTGGCGAATCCTAGCCCGTGGCAAGGAAATTGTCACGTACGTTTTTTTGGCGATGGTTCAAAACCGCCAAGTTTTCAGGGCACTAATATGTAAGATAGGTAGGCCCTATGCCTAACCTAATGTTGGTCACCCACAGTTTCATATCTTGGGTTATTCCTTGCCACGGGCTAGAATTCGCCTCAGGCCAGTACGCACAAAAGATTAATGCGTCGGCCGAAAATCTTCTAAAGTAAGTTCCTTGGTAACTGTTCTTTGGGTACACCTTGACATAAAGTGAATGATTTCCCTCCTAAATTATGTCCATAAATACCGACATACGACGTTTTGAATTCCCAATTACAGGCCAGGCTCAGCCCATTTGAAATTCGAACTAATGCGAAAAAACGTATGTGAACGCGTCTCAAAAATAGTGACGTCACTGGAGGCACGGTTAGCAACACTGTACCAGAGAGCTCACAATCATCGAATCATGTGCATGAAAACGCGTGTTTGCGCATACATTATTGCAAACACCGGTGCTAGGATAGCAGTGAGTGTGGCTACTGACTACATTGTGAATTGTGCATTGCACGGTTTCTGTTTAGTATTCGCAATAGCATCTTCACCAAACAGCCCATACAGTAAAGACGCGCTCGTAGTAAGGATGCGCTTGTTGTGGTCTGTCCATACGTGTTCATAGCTGTTCTTTCTAGCGCCCTAACCAGGCCTTCTTGCACAAAACAGAACTATTTTTACTACCCGCGCGCATATGCACGCGAACATATTGGCCAATGATTTGCTCCTAATCCCCACCATGGTCCGCGCCTTCCACTCTGTATGTTGGACTCTGTATTGTGATGCAATCGTTTTCATGAGGTTGCGTTATGTAACGTAACGCTTTTCCGAGCGTTACATTAGTTCCACATCTAGATGCGGGCCGTAGGGCGGGGTATATGTCGCCAATTGCGTCATAAAAGTAAGGTGAGCTATTGCGGCATTTTTCGAAATTGAATTTTGAACGCAGTTTTCCTTCAGTCGAATATCATTTATGCCGAATTGTACGGGTTTTTAATGGGGTGTGAGATAACATTTGTAAAATTCTGTATCTAATCTTGCAATATCCTACACAAAAGTTTTTGTGGCCGTGTCATGCCCACTTTAACCTTTGACAATCGGTAACGTGAACTATGTCCTTGGTTGCCATGACAACCGCACATATCAGTACAACTTATCATGCCTAGGCTATAACACTTCAACTTTCAGATTTGTGGGATGCTTCCGTTAAGAGTTAAAGTGAATACAAAAAAACCCTGTCACGTGACCTTTGACCTTGGTTGCCATGGAAACTACATATTTTGGTAGAACTAGTCTACCCTATTATACTTGTGAAGTTTCATGTAAAATGAAGGTTTTCTTTTGAAGTTTTAGTACAAAATAGTAAAAAAAAGTGGTTTTTTTTTTTTTTTTTTTTTGCCAAATGTGACCTTTGACCTCTGACCTTTGACTGGGAATTCAAAACGTCGTTTTTCGATATTTATGGACATAATTTAGTAGGGAAATCTTTCACTTTATGTCAAGGTATACCCAAACTTACCGAGAAACTTACTTTGGCCGTGTCATTAACACTTTAATGTTTTGTAACTAGCCTATTTTTCATCAATTAATATAGGCCTAAATGAGCTAGACTGAGCCTCAGGCCCAGATTAGTACTTCGTAGTAGCAGTCTCGTCTTCACAACTCAAATTCTTTATTCACTAACTTGTATGCTGCAGTGAGATTTTTAAGTTCCTGCTCGCACTTCACTTTGATAGCCCAAGTTATATCTAGAGTGTTCTCATATGGTCTATGCAGGCAGTTCTCTTCAATCCAAAATTGCTGTAACTGTTAGTCCTAGTAGTATGAAAGTTAAAGTCTAACCTAGGTCTAGACTTGAAATCTGAAGCTGGTTAACGGTATGTAGGCTAGGACTGGGGCTTAGGCATGGCTCTGAGACCTACGCCATTCATAATCTTGAGTTATAACTCAAGATATTAAAATGTGGGTGACTAACATTAGGTTAGGCATAGGGCCCACCTATCTTGCATATTAGTGCCCTTAAAACTTGACGGTTCTGAAGCATCGCAAAAAAAAAAACGAACCTGACAATTTCCTTGCCACGGGCTAGGATTCGCCACAGGTCAGTACCCAGAAAAGCTTTGTGCGTCGGCGGGAAATCTTCTAACACCACGCGTTCAACATGGCGCACACGCCCAGTTTCTTAATTGAGACGCACTTGATGTGCATATCAGCTCGACACACTTGAAGTTTGCCGTCGCGTCAAAATGGGGAATACGCCCAGCTAGCGCCTGAATAATAACAATTACGCACTTGTCTAAAGCGTCCCCGAAAGCGTCTTACTTTTATAATCATTGCGTCCATATCCGTATCAGTTTAGTGTAACAGCCAAGCTCGATGTTTTTCATAGTGTTGCAAGAGAAAAACAGCACCTTAAAAAATAAATTTGTTCCAAAATCTTAGACAGGCCTACTGGATTAAAAGGGCATGCGTTACAAAGATTGGGTAGCCTATTTCTCCAGTTCTTTTATAATCTGGTGTCAGAATTTAAATATCCAATTTATGTTTTTTGGAATAAGGGGTGCGCCTATAGTTCCAAGAACTTGATTAGTCGGTGCCATATTCTTTCCCCTCGCTATCTTACGAAAAAAAACTTCTGTCCCTTGGAACGTTAACAAAAATCGCTTCCCTTGGACTTCAAATAGGAATTTTAAAGGATTGTGGCATGGAGTTTTAGTATGGTAATTTTTGTCAATGACATTCTACTGTAGCATAAAAACGGCACAGATGAAACTTCAAGCACATAAATTGTTCAAGTTCTGTAACCAACTTGCGCACATGTTAGCGATGAGATATGCAACTCCGTGGATTGCCCTCTTGTTTTTAAGATTGCTTTCTTAGATGCTGCATTTTGTAAAACTAAACTTCCGTTATTGTGAAACCCACAAAGATTTTGCATGGCCCCATATTCACTTGACTGATATATCAAAAGATAATACACTAATAAAGCAATCAATCAATTTGTCTGCGTTTCTCCTACATTGTTGCCTTCAGTGCATTTATTGCCAAAGAGTACATAGATAACATTGGCAGAATCACAGTTAAAGTTAGAAAATGTTGTTTGTAGCAAAATTCCTCGGCCTTTTACACCTACAGGGATCTCTCCATGTAACAAACCAAGATGCCAAATATGAAAGCATGTCTGTACTTCATCCCTCATAACGCCCCCCCCCGCACTTCATACAAACTTTACCCAGGTAACTTTAACTGTGATTCTGCCAATGTTATCTATGTACTCTTTTGCAATAAATGCACTGAAGGCAACTATGTAGGAGAAACGAAGACAAAATTCCGTCTTCGTTTCAACAGTCATGAACACACCATTTCACAGCGGGTTAATGGATTTTCTGGTGCAGAGCATTTTTACTCTCCCGAACACACAGTACACAATCTAAAGTTATTCACCTGGAAAGGCACCTTTAGGGACGACGTTCAACGAAAAGCTGAGGAGATAAAACTAATTTTACCCTTATAAACACATACCGGGGTCTGAACAAAGATTTGGGCATTTTAAACGAGTTAACGTAGTAGAGTGTACTTTGCTTTATTACTAAAGTCTCCGAGGAAGAGTTAGAACCTCGAAATATTAGACTACGTTCTTGCATTATGTTGGTATTGGAAGCAGTCTCACCCATGAAATGGGGGCAAGTGACATTTGCTTATTTACTTATATTTACATACCAGCCCACGGAACTTACTGTCATATATATATATATATATATATATATATATATATATATATATATATATATATATATATATATATATATATATATATATATATATATATATATATATATATATATATATATATGTATATATATATATATATATTTCACTAATTCGGCACTTATGGGAAAAGTTGTTGTTGAAAAGTCGACCTTAGGGGGGAAAATTTTTCTATAGGAATACGTAAACGGACAAGGACGCTCTCCTAGATTTACAAATACTTCAAAGTTGTCAAATTTACGGACACCTAGCTGTTAACACGAACGGATGGCCGGCCATTGAAATAACGTTGTTTATATTTTTAGGCGTTAGGGCGAACTCTTTACCGTTTTTAACATCTTGTTGCCTCAGAAGATTTGACACGATCTCTGTCTTCAGTTTTTTATTAAAATTTCAGATCGTTTTAACAGTATGCCGTGTGTTTTGTGCATGTGTCTTGTTATCGTTTATATATATATACATATATATATACATATATATTTCACTAATTCGGCCCTGTAATCGTCCGAGGTGTAATACATGCCCAGTTGTTGGCAAACACGACCTCGCCAATATTTCAAGCCCCAGCTGCAATAGCTTCATTGTCAAACAAAGATTCTCCTGCATTTCCTCTAATGTAGTGTATATTTTAGCTTGTGGGAGATGTAACTCGTTGTATGTGGGATATATATATATTTATATATATATATATATATATATATATATATATATATATATATATACACCTAATTGTGGAATAAGGGGAAATTTTTGGGCAGAATATCAACGTCAGTGGGAAATTACCGTTAGGGGGAAAATCTACAATCCCCCTTCACCTTGTTCAATACAGCATTTTACCGTTACGGCAGCTGTAATGTGCCGAGGCTCCGATCGTGACCGCCTTAGTGCTGAAAACCGACTGATCATGAGGCTAGGTACTCTCGCTCGACACGGCCTTAACGTTAGAATTTTCCTTCAAGGTGAAATATACAGTTATGTATTTTATTGTTTTTCATTTCGCCTAAACGTATTCGCCTAAATGTATATATATATATATGTATATATACATATATATATAATTATATACATACATATAGATATATATATACATATATAATTATATATATATATATATAAATATATAATTATATACATATATATAGATATATACATATATAATTATATATATATACATATATATATATATATATTTATGTATATATATATAAATATATATATATTTCACTTATTTTTTATTATTCGTCTAAAGCAGAAATTTACGTAAATGTATTCGTTCAGATTTTGCTATTCTTCGCGCAGACAGTTCAATCTCTGAACTTTTTGAAGACCCCCCTGTTACTGCGAGACGACAACCCCCCAACCTCAAATCCGTCTTCACATCATCCGGGCTTTGTGCAGCTGGAAACACAGCCAACAAAAAGTGTGGCAAGCTTAGGTGTCAGGTGTACCCTTTCATGTTTCCTGATTATCACTTTCGTCCGGTTCTGTTTTTATAGCGATCGCTTCGGATTTGATGTTTGTCGTGTCCAATTGTTACTGTTAGTTGTTCACTTTGGTTTCAGCCACCTGATGAAGGGTTTATACCCGAAACGTCGTGGAGTTTTAACAACCACAAACTATTCTAGATAAATCAAAAAATTGGTGTCTTAAAAATATACGTTTCTTTTATCTTGTATGTGCTCTAATATTGTCATATATATATATATATATATATATATATATATATATATATATATATATATATATATATATATATATATATATATATATATATATATATATATATATATATATATATATATATATATATATATATATATATATATATATATATATATATATATATATATATATATATATATATATCAACAATATTCCTACGGCCATAGCAAGGAGGCTATCTGCGCTTTCGTCCAACAGAACGATCTTCACCGAAGCCACCCAGCCACACAAAAGGGCGCTTGAATCTGCTGGACACAAAAGCAACATTGAGTACAATAGGAACGCCGCCCCTGGGCTGACACAGAGCAGGAGGAACAGAACTAGAAAGATTATATGGTTCAACCCACCCTTCAGTAAAAGTGTTAAGACAAATATTGGATGCAAATTCTTAAAACTAGTGACCAAGCACTTTCCCTCAGAACACAAGCTCAATAAAATATTCAATAGAAATACCCTCAAAAATCTCCAACAGTTGCATGAGTAATATAAACCAAATTATCAAATCCCACAACAACCGGATTTTGTCAAAAACTACCCCGGAATCCCCCTCTAGAACCTGCAACTGAAGGGTTAAAGCCAATTGTCCCCTGCGCGGAGAGTGCTTGGTTAGTTCTGTTATTTATAAAGCTACAGTAAAGCAGTACGTAGGGCTCGTAGGCGGTGATTTTAAAACACGCTATAACAATGACACCAAATCGTTCAGGCACAGACATTACGCCAATGACACTTAGTTATCTAAGTACATTTGGGAACCCAAGGACAAAGACCACAGCTTTTCTGTCCACTGGGAGATACTCACGCAGTCAAACACACACATGCGTTCATCCGGCCCCTGCAACTTGTGTATGGAAGAGAAGACCTTAATCTTGCTCTCCACCAACAAACTCAACAAAAGATCTGGACTTATCTCCACTTGCCGTCACGGTCCAAAGCCCCCGGATCGGTCAAAAAGGAAATTTTAAGTAGTAGAATAGTTTGCCTGAGGATCCGCGCCGTGCAAGCCGCACGTGCGTGAAACACTGTGTAGCAAATGGTATGTAATTCGTGCATTACAATGTAATGTATTCTGTATTATACAGCTCTGTTTTCTGCATTGAGCAATTTACTCGGACAGTATACCATATTTCAATTTATATATATATATATATATTTATATATGTATGTATATATATATATATATATATATATATATATATATATATATATATATATATATATATATATATATATATATATATATATATATATATATATATATATATATATATATATATATATATATATATATATATATATATATATATATATATATACAACGCTAGATCGACCTGTTAGGCGAAACCGTTATCTGCTTTTCAAAGAAAGATCGGGCACTAATTTTTTTCCAGTTTCAGGTCTCTCTTGAAAATCTCATAAACCTTGCATTGAGCTGCTATTGACATCATGTTTTGAACACAAATATCATGTTCTTAGCTGGTCATTCAGTCAGTCAGTCAGTCAGTCATTCAGTCAGTCAGTCAGTCAGTCAGTCAGTCAGTCAGTCAGTCAGTCAGTCAGTTAGTTAGTTACAGAATGAGGGTATATACGTCTGCCTTTTTCCAGTGGTGGTTTGAGTGGTGCACGACTGTATTGACAGTCGTGCACCATATGTCACAGAAACCTTTTCCTCCATATAAGGCGCGTCGTAAGTAGTCCCCTTGTGAGCTCCTGTATTATTACAATGCCCCCACGTTTGCCTTCTCAATTATAAACGTCAATTAAAAGTCGCATGAAACTAGACCGATTCATAATTTGTATCGTATTCCATACCCGCATTAGTGTACAAGCTATACTAAGATACAAAACAAAATGAAGAAACACAAGGATAAATGTTTCAACGTTATCCAACAACCATCGTTGGTAGGTACACCAGTAGATTTTTCCCCTTCAGAGAATATAAGCTGCCTTATGTTGGTCTAACTAGTTTGGCCAAATGACCTTAACATATCTGTCCAGATGGTGTGTTAGAGAAGTTGGTTGGTAGATCTACAATCCTGTTGGAGGCCGTCATCATGTAGGAGGCAATCCTCGGTTTACTTAAAGATTGGGTAAATAAGTTTTTGTTACATAATTTCACTTCTAGAGCATAATCAACACCGTTATTTTATTATGGTCTTTTGAGACATGTTGCCCTCGAACATGTTTTCTTTATAACATGTGCTGGTGGAAAGTGGATCGTGTCGGATGTGCGCACTCTCCTTATTCCAACATGCTGTCAAAATCAGTCGTATTTGATGAAGAAATTTGCCATAAACGGTGATTAAGTGGCCGGCATGTACGGGATATTTTTTGAGTTTGAAAGGACCTTAGGGCCTTGGTTGATCAATGAAGTTTTCAGCTGTAGCAAAACTGTTTATTATAAATACACATTATGTGAACCTTTGCGTTTGGTCACCAATATTAGTTTTAGTTATCAACCATCTTTTACCAGGACTTAAAGACATTTCCTCTCTGGTTAAAGTTCTTTGTTCAGCCTTCGGTTTTTGTCTTAAGGCCAACACCAAAAACCTACACAATTAAAAGAACATTCCGCCTCTTGATCTGATTAAATAGAATGGAAAGCATGACGGGAATTTTAAGGTTATCTCTCTGCACCACCTCCTATCATATGAGAAGCATTTTCCTCTTTTCTGCTCTTTTTATCGGCTATCACGGCGTCTTCGGTCAGGCACTAGACTGTACCAAGGATGTCTTTATAACAGGTGATACCAAATACAGCTACTTTGGCAACATGATGACTCTTACGACAAGTGTACATCTTACAGGAGGGATTTCTCTTGGGGAAACAATTTGCTTTTACGTCAGACCTGAGTTGAATGAGGACTTGTTCAAAACCTATAAAGTTGAGATCGAAGGTAATTATAACGAAACATACCCTGTGGTTTACGCGGTGAATCTGACCCAGGTTACACGGAGGTATTCTTTGAGAGATCAGTACACATTTTTGAAGCCATCGTTATCAGTATATTGTGTATGTGAATGCCCTGGAGGTTCAGGGTCCTGTACAGAAGCGACGGACCACTGCAGCAATATCTCAAGTCCAGTATGCAAAGATGTTGTGATGGACACTGCAGCAATAGGTTGTCCCCTTACAAGAGGTGATGTTTCTAAAAGTTGTTGCTCTATCACTGTATCCCCATCTCATGATCTTGACCGGTATGTAGCATACCGACTAGGAGATTTTGAAACGACGTTTGAGTTTACATTGTCTAGCTTCTACACAAACACTTGGACACCCTTAAACCCTCCTCGAAAGTTATCCCCAGTAATGAAAGGCACCCATGTCTCTAGCGAAGTCCCTGGATCTGAAAGTTACATTAGGAACAAAATGGATATTTTAGATATTCCAACATCAAACCTGTATTCTGATGAAACAGGTGGCGAAATAATGTCTGATGTTAAGATCAACTTCATCAACGAATGGAATTTTCACAAACTAGGTTGGTTTAGAGTAACAAATTCGACATTTAGTGCTGGGGACTTGGAAAGGTTGAAAGAGGTCATCCGTGTTAGCGTTACCAACTGTTTTGAAGACAAGTTCATTGTCGCACCTGACATCAGCTTTGATGAAAATGACGTGAGGACTTGGGGACGTCCTCTCAGCACTTTTTTGGGAGGAAACATCAGAAGCGCTGTGTACGATTCACTGGATTCATCGGCCAAGGTAAAATACCATTCATCACCCGAAATGAATTTTGGACTTCCTTTTAGAATTCGGACAGTATCTTTCTATCAATCTGGTGAATCAAGCTTTGGAGATTTCTCGGTAGAACCTATGACTGGCAATGGCTCTGTACTCATTTTGACGTTTTCTGGAACTTTTGGCCTCATATCCGGTGATGTTCAATCAGGGACTGAGTATGATGGTTACAACACCTTATACAGAGTCAACTTTATTTTACCACTAACATTGGAAGAAGAGGCACCCGTTCGTGTGACATTACTTTTGACAACTGAGCCTATTACAAGAGTTTGTCTCCATCATATATCCAATTCTAGTTACATCATTTGCAAACATTTAATCAAAAGAGAGTCAAAAACAAGGAAGAAATTACCACGCTTGCCACCAAAAATACGTCCACAAGTTTATCCAACCGAAGCAGCTACAACCACTCGCCTTCAAGTGGAGACTTCAAGTGAAAATTTTAATAATGTAACTGCTGAGCGGAGCATTGAACTTTTACTAACAAACGGAGATGTTGTAAACAAGAACCTAGGGTGGTATCAGTATCTGTTTCCTGGACAGTGGCTCAATGGTATAGATAATATGACCGAGGGATATGTTATGACTGTGGTTTTAGCTTTAACATCCATTACTGCTGCATTTTTTTATTCCAATCATTGATAACAGTTGTGCAAACGAACACTTGTACACGTATGTAAAGAAACCCGTCCTGTTTGTCAAAATTCAACAAAAACTTTCATAGGACACGATTTTAAACTAAATGATCTTGTAAATATTAATTTGAATGTTTAAGAATGTAATGTTATTCGCGTCGATTTATTTGAATGCACGTATACGTGTATTTTAGTGAAACTAATTGTTTAAAAACTGAATTTTCTTACATAACATCGTTATTTGATAACTATTTTAGAAAAATATTTATTTGTTACATTTGATAAAATTTAAGTCCCCCGGGACGGACTGCTGGTCATACCGAAGACTTTAAAAACGGAACCTACTGCTTTGGTGCTTGGTGCTCAGCAAATTTGGGCAAACGAGCCACTAGTGATCCACATCTGGAATAGAGGCCGTGGTCGGCTCGACTTTATCCAATTGGTTAAAAATTAAGTCATAAAACTCCATCTAACCTAACGTTACCTTTAGTTTTTTTTCAGTTTCTACTTCACCTCTCAAAGGCTCAAGAGACTTATAAATGTCACATCTGCATATTCAGATGAAAGGGGCAAAGAGGCCATGCCTCCAATCGAGTTCTGAAATTGATTGATGCTAAATATTGCACAACATTGCATTTGAGGGTACTTTAATATTTAAAAATGTCTCAAATTGGAAAGGGACGGGAGATCAGACCCCAATTAGTACTCCTGGCTACTACGTTAGTATCATCAATAGTACGTAACAAATGGTTAGTTATATGGCAAAGTGAGTCAAAACACAAAAGGGACCGGACTGAAGAACAAAACAAACTCTACAATCATCCCTCGATAAAATCGGCTGACATAAAGCCCTGTGCTGACCCAATTAGATTTTCATTCTTCACATTAACTTGAGAGTTAATCCATAATTATTTTGCAAAAAAAAAAATGTAACCATTACGAAACGTCTTTTAATTTCTATTTTGAAAAAGGCGGCATTGTTTGAATATTTGTCGATAGTCTACTTTAACAGTTAAAACTGTGTCACTGAAAGTAGAATGAAACTCATCACATAAATTCACACCATTTCACAAGTCACACGTTGTTTCATGATATGTAATACAGGCCTCGGATAACCCGTAACTATCGACAGTAATTTGCTGATCCCACATCTAGGAGTTACGCATGACGTGATCAAAATGTAGTAAACCGGGTTCAGATGTTAGCCTAGTTCAAAATTCGTCTACACTGGGAGTTTGTATTTATTTTCAATCTTGTTCACAATTATATTTCATTTTACAAAAGCAATTGGCCTTCCATTTCACTTTTTTCTGGGTGAGCTCTTTAGTTTGGTTTCATGCATTATAATAATTTAAAATTTTAATTGTAGGTCACACTACAGCGATATCGGATCGGTTAACGATCCGATTTTTGTGAGAGTTAGCTGAAATCCTCTCCATCTTTAGTCGAAAGAACAAAAAATTACCAACCAGTTAAAATATGAAATTTGGTTCACAAGACAACTGAAACCAAATTTAGACACGCTAGCTTGGTCCGATGAAAGTTGTCTTTCGATGTGACGTAACGTTTTCATAATTTCCTGGTACGGTACTAATCAAATCTTTTTACAAAATTTGTTAACTCTTTCCGACCAGAGAGGGAGACGTTTTCACAACCCGTTTCTAGTGTCGTTTAATTTGCTTACACATCAATGGACCCATATACCACACACACTTAATCAGTATGCATACACACATGCACACACACCCACATACATACATATATATATATATATATATATATATATATATATATATATCCCGGTGGAGTCAACATCGTTTTTTCACCTCAGCCAGATTTTCCAGCTTTACCAATTTGATTTATATATTCCACGCAGTTGTCGTCAGCGTTTATTTTCACTTCATCTCTGCTTTCACAGGTTTCTGTATCTCTTCGGAGATCCGCTGGCGAATAAACAATTGTGTTCAGCTGGATGGCATCAACTTTGATCTTTGGTTAGGGCTTGCGTCAAACGAGAACTAGTGCTGTTCCAAAAAATTAGGCGCCTGCTCAGGAGGTGAATTTCGAGTTGCTTCATCTGTTATTTGAACAAAGGCCAAACCGACTTGGCTTCATGGCTCAGTGGTTAGAGCGTCCGCACTAGAAAGCGGGAGGTCCCGAGTTCGAATCCCGGTGGAGTCAACATCGTTTTTTCACCTCAGCCAGATTTTCCAGCTTTACCAATTTGATTTATATATATATATATATATATATATATATATATATATATATATATATATATATATATATATATATATATATATATATATATATATATATATATATATATATATATATATATATATATATATATATATATATATATATATATATATATATATATATATATATATATGTTGAATGAAATGTACTGGAACCAACAAAATTTCTCGCTTAGCAAGTAGGATCCACATAGGATTCACAGACACCACTGAAATATTGCATATCTTGAGTGAGAAAAGTTCAGTGGCGGTCAACTACACGCTAAAGATGACAAGAAGCGCACCGTGCCTGGTAGCTTTCGGTTATTTATTCAACCTTCAACAGCCAAGTAAAATGAAACAAGCTAAAAGACGTTATAAATACCCCTGTGCATCAGAATTTAAAAGGTAAAAGGTCAAAAGTAAAAGCCCCCCTCAATAGACTACACAAGTCTCTAAAACGATACCAAGAAATAGCCGTCTACTACCAATCACCGGAGAAAAACCATTAAAGCGTAAAAACAAATAAAAGAGAGGAACAAAAGCAAAACGAATTCAAAAGGGGAAAGTAAAAGATAAAACCTTTTAGAGGAGAAGCGAAATACTGTACGTACGGCAATAATGAACAAAAACTAGGACCAGTAGCTGACTCTTTTACGAGAATTGAATTCTTTTCTCTTGTTTAGACCATAAGGGTGCACAGTACATAGCTGTGCCATCCAATAAGCTTCCCGTTTCGTTAAAACGGTGTTTCTATTAGAGGTACTGTTAATTTTTTCAATAATAATAAAACGAATATGGTCGAGATTGTGAGACTTAGAGTTAAAGTGTACTGATAACTCACACCTCGATTTGTTATTAACGAGGTCCGGTTTGTGGTTTCGAAACCGGACCTTAAAGGGGGTGGCAGTAGATCCAACATATTGTAAGTTACATAGTGAACAGGTGGCTAAATAAATAACATTCATAAATACTTGTATTGATTTCCTGCATTCTGATTGGCTGAAAACCATTCGAGACCAGTCTCGAATCGCATTCGAGACTGGTCTTGAATGGTTTTCAAGAAGTAAGGAGAATTGAATTGAATGTGATCACTATACTTACTGTGTACAATATTTTAAGCCCATGCTAGGTTGCCATAGAAACATGCCATATTCACCCCATAGTTTTGCACAGCACATGTAGGCCTACTGTAATGTCATACAGTAAGCCAAGTACATGTTAGCAAGATAAACAGTAACACTGAGACACTGTACACTGTGTAAAGTTGATACCCTAGTCTTCAGAGTTACCATTCCAAAGAATAATAACTGGCAGTGATAAAGACATAGGCCTAGGTTAGCCTAGGCTTAGGAATCATTGCTCCCCACAAATGGGTATTTTGATCACACACATTGTTTTATAGGTCTAACAAGTTAGGCCCTAGGCTAGTACTGCATGCACTGAGCTGCGATGACTGGCACTGTTGTTAACGTTTTAATCCACTCTTAAATTTGGGGGGGGGGGGGGTCAAATAAAACGTGCCTATAACTACAGTATTGTTACGCCTACTAAAGTGTCTAAGGTTAGCGACAATATACACAGGCTTTGGCACAGTGACAGTGCTGGGGTTACTAATTCCGCTAAGACTGTCTAAACAGGGAAACAACAGTAACGTTACCCGTTTGGCCCACAGGCTAGCAAAGTAATCGTCAAGTCCAGTAGCCTGAGTGGCAATTCCCTACGGAAGCCTGGTATAGTTTACCTGTAACCCCAGTTTCTTTAAAGGCTAAAGCGCATTTTAAAATTGCTTCCATCTCTTACAAAGAATTTCTATCGCCGTGTCTGACCCATAACATCAACTAGGCTACGTCTGCATGTCCTTCCCGCAGTATGATCTGTTAAACACACAGCGCTAGTACAGTATAGCTGCACAGTCACTCACTCTTACTGTGTACTGCATATATAGTATGTAACGTTAGCTCTTCGCACAACTGTAAACACAGGTAACGAGAAGTTAGTAACTTTCCTTGAGTTTTCGCTCAACCTCATCTCCAAAACGATGCGATACCGTGATCAGTGTTTTTCTGTTAACAACATTTGCTTGTAAAATAGCCGATATAGTTCTCGAAAATGTAGCAAATTAAAGATGATACTGAGCGTACCGGTCGCGACATGCAGTTCAGAATGTTCGTCTTGCTAGCATCAATTCAAGTTCAAGATATCGATACGTCACAATGGGGGCTAAAAAACTGAGGAGAATTAAAACTTGATCTCTAAAATTTGACCAATTTTTTTAATTTTTTCATGTTTTTCACCCATTTTTCTCAAAGTATTTATGAATGGGGATAAAAGCAGGGTGCCCCGGTCTTAAATGTGATTTAAGACCTCCGATGCCGTCATCACAGAGGCAGCGGACCTCGGCTATCGCCTCGGTCCGCTCAGCCTCTATGATGACGTCATCGTCGGTCTTAAATCACATTTAAGACCGGGCACCCTCGCATTTATCCCCTAAGTACAACTAGTACAAGAAACGCTTTCAGAAATCGAGTACCTTTTACCGGTGCAAGAACTTGAAAAATATTTACCCTCCAATAGGAAGTTCATGCACAGGTCGCAACGCTTTCTTGGACATTTATTACACCCAGTGTTGTCAACGAAGTTTGTGACTGATTTACGCTTCGAAGCCTGCAGGCGTTCCTTTAAAGTTTGACATCTCCGAAAGGCGGGAAAAATGGATTTCTCTGGGAAAATATCTTTCATCTTCGGCGAACTATAAAGCAGATGAAAGCTATCGTGCAATATATTGGATAAGTGGCGTAAGCCCGGGTGGTAGTCCAAAATAAGGGGGTAGCTCCTCTGGGAAGCTTTGACCTTGGTCTTTTTATGATCCTGTAGTAGTTGAATACGAGGAATAAGTTGGGCCTTTTGAAACTGGCCTTGCACGAAGTTGAAAGGTCAACTGGTGATACCGTAACGGCGTTTCTCTGAAATTTCCGAGAATGTTTCTGTTCTATTTTTCTTTGGAGATTAAAAGCTCTAACTTTTGCACTGTTCCAGATACCGGAGGCAGTGACTCTGTCGATATTTAAAAATAAAAATTTTCTTTCAAGGTCCAGTCGTAAACGCAGTCTTTCCTCTTCTGCTTTAGAGTAGAAAAGGAGAAACCGTCGTTTTGATCGTTCTCTGAGGAAAAAAGGACGGCGGCATCGTTTTGTCCAACCCCCTCAAACATTAACTGGCTAAAAGTTAGAGAGGACCTTAATTACTTTATTAGAAGGATCAGGCTAGCGGTACATTTCTATGAGAGAGACCAGCCTAATTTGGATGATTCCATGCTTGAGATTCACCAAAAACTGAAAATTAAGAGTAACTGGCAACCTCCGAAGGCCAAGGACCCCGCAGTAGAATCTTTTTTGGAAGAGGTTCAGAGGAAAGTTCTTGACCCAAGTAATCTGAGTAATGTTAAAGATAACTTAACCAAGGATGAGAGGCTCGCTCTACGTGGTGTTAAGAACTCCTCAACTGAACTTTTCACAACACAGGACAAAGGTGGAAATTTTGTTATTATGGATGTGAACTATTATAACAGTAAAGTGTCCTTGGAATTAGGTAATGTACTACATTATGATAAGTTAAATCAGGACCCTACCGCTGATCATGTTAATGTTATCGTTACTTGGGCTCATAAATGGCTAACAAGAGGGGAAATTGACGAGAAAATTGCTAATTGGGTGGTTAACTGGGAAGCGAAACCCGGTAAGGCTTTCGCTACAGTCAAAACTCACAAGCAGGGCAACCCACTCCGGTTGATCACTTCTGGGTGTGGTACGGCTATTGAAAATCTCTCTGCCTTTACAGAAATTTTTTGCAACCCTTAGCACCTAGTTCCATTCACTTTGTCCGGGATACTACGGACTTCGTTAATAAATTGGAAGCTTTCACCAATTCTAAACCACTACCAGAGGGTAGCCTTCTAGTATCTTGGGATATAAAAGCCATGTTTCCCAACATTGACAATTCATTGGGACTTAAAGCAGTTAGAGAGGCTCTCGATCGTAGAGCTGTTTGCCAGCCTAGTACTAGTTGTATATTAGAGGCGGTAGAAATTTGTTTAAAGCATAATAATTCTACTTTCAACGGTAAACACTATTTACAGGTTCATGGTACGGCTATGGGCCCTAAAAATGCATGTAGCTATGCAGACATAGCTATGCCTTACAATGATAAAATAGCTACGACCCAAGGGCCATTTGATCCTAACAACTGGTGGAGATTTAGAGACGATATATTTGAAATTTGGACCCATGGGGTTAAGGCCTTAGAATCCTTTACTAATTTCATTAATTCGATTTATCCCTCCATAGAATTTGAAGTTAGATCTCCGGAATCCAAACTTGAATTTCTCGATGTTTTAGTCCATTTAAATGAAGGAGAGATTTTTACGGACGTTTGTTCCAAACCTACAGACGGGTACCTCTATCTGCGCACAGATAGTGCTCATCCGTCAAGCTGTAAGCGGAGCATTCCTTATAGTATTGCCCTTCGACTCAAACGCATTTGCTCTAAACCCCAATTACTAGAGAATCGGTTAGTCGAATATAAACATTATCTTGTTCAAAGAGGTTACAATGAAAACTTCGTGCAAGGCCAGTTTCAAAAGGCCCAACTTATTCCTCGTATTCAACTACTACAAAATCATAAAAAGACCAAGGTCAAAGCTTCCCAGAGGAGTTACCCCCTTATTTTGGACTACCACCCGGGCTTACGCCACTTATCCAATATATTGCACGATAGCTTTCATCTGCTTTGTAGTTCTCCGAAGATGAAAGATATTTTCCCAGAGAAATCCATTTTTCCCGCCTTTCGGAGATGTAAAACTTTAAACACTGGGTGTAATAAATGTCCAAGAAAGCGTTGCGACCTGTGCATGAACTTCCTATTGGAGGGTAAATATTTTTCAAGTTCTTGCACCGGTAAAAGGTACTCGATTTCTGAAAGCGTTTCTTGTACTAGCTGTAATGTTATTTATTTAGCCACCTGTTCACTATGTAACTTACAATATGTTGGATCTACTGCCACCCCCTTTAAGGTCCGGTTTCGAAACCACAAATCGGACCTCGTTAATAACAAATCGAGGTGTGAGTTATCAGTACACTTTAACTCTAAGTCTCACAGTCTCGACCATATTCGTTTTATTATAACTGAAAAAAATTAGCATTACCTCTAATGTAAACACCATTTTAACGAAACGGGAAGCTTATTGGATGGCACAACTATGTACTGTGCACCCTTATGGTCTAAACAAGAGAAAAGAATCCAATTCTCGTAAAAGAGTCAGCTACTGGTCCTAGTTTTTGTTCATTATTGCCGTACGTACAGTATTTCGCTTCTCCTCTAAAAGGTTTTATCTTTTACTTTCCCCTTTTGAATTCGTTTTGCTTTTGTTGCTCTCTTTTATTTGTTTTTACGCTTTGATGGTTTTTCTCCTGTGATTGGTAGTAGACGGCTATTTCTTGGTATCGTTTTAGAGACTTGTGTAGTCTATTGAGGGGGGCTTTTTACTTTTGACCTTTTACCTTTTAATTCTGATGCACAGGGGTATTTATAACGTCTTTTAGCTTGTTTCATTTTACTTGGCTGTTGAAGGTTAAATAAATAACCGAAAGCTACCAGGCACGGTGCGCTTCTTGTCATCTTTAGCGTGTAGTTGACCGCCACTGAACTTTTCTCACTCAAGATATATATATATATATATATATATATAGTAGGTCGAAGTTGGTAGATCGAAGTTAGAATGTGTAGGTCGAAAGTGTTGTAGTAATGAATTCGATCATGAATTTTATACCGATCCAAGATAGAGTATAAACTCTTATCAAAGAAGGAACGGTTGAAGAAAAACACCAGAGAGAAAAATTGAGCCGCACGGGGGACCGAACCCACCATCCTCCGCTTTCCGGGCAGAGTCTATGACCACTATGCTAGAACAGCTCGTGATTCACAGAAGCGACAACAGGCTATAAATACCCCGCGTGAATCAATTTTCTCTCCTTGTTACCATGGTACTCCCAAGCGGGATGAATAATCAGTAGGTCGAAGTTGGTAGATCGAAGTTAGAATGTGTAGGTCGAAAGTGTTGTAGTAATGAATTCGATCATGAATTTTATACCGATCCAAGATAGAGTATAAACTCTTATCAAAGAAGGAACGGTTGAAGAAAAACACCAGAGAGAAAAATTGAGCCGCACGGGGGACCGAACCCACCATCCTCCGCTTTCCGGGCAGAGTCTATGACCACTATGCTAGAACAGCTCGTGATTCACAGAAGCGACAACAGGCTATAAATACCCCGCGTGAATCAATTTTCTCTCCTTGTTACCATGGTACTCCCAAGCGGGATGAATAATCAGTAGGTCGAAGTTGGTAGATCGAAGTTAGAATGTGTAGGTCGAAAGTGTTGTAGTAATGAATTCGATCATGAATTTTATACCGATCCAAGATAGAGTATAAACTCTTATCAAAGAAGGAACGGTTGAAGAAAAACACCAGAGAGAAAAATTGAGCCGCACGGGGGACCGAACCCACCATCCTCCGCTTTCCGGGCAGAGTCTATGACCACTATGCTAGAACAGCTCGTGATTCACAGAAGCGACAACAGGCTATAAATTATATATATATATATATATATAAGCAATTGTGTTCAGCTGGATAGCATCAACTTTGATCTTTGGTTGGGTTTGCGTCAAACGAGAACTAGTGCTGTTCCAAAAAATTAGGCGCCTGCTCAGGAGGTGAATTGCGAGTTGCTTCATCTGTCATTTGAACAAAGGCCAAACCAACTTGGCTTCATGGCTCAGTGGTTAGAGCGTCCGCACTAGAAAGCGGGAGGTCCCGAGTTCGAATCCCGGTGGAGTCAACATCGTTTTTTCACCTCAGCCAGATTTTCCAGCTTTACCAATTTGATTTATATATATATATATATATATATATATATATATATATATATATATGTATATATATATGTATATATATATATATATAAATAAATATATATATATATATATATATATATATATATATATATATATATATATTTTCCAGCTTTACCAATTTGATTTATATATATATATATATATAAATAAATGAACTAAATAGTGTCAATACGAAGTATAACGCTGTAACTCCAACGAAATGGTGATACACAAACAAGAACACTACACAAATAACGTTTCGATTGCCCTGCAATCTTCCTCAGAAATGACCAAGACGGTTAAACTTGACGGACTCACTGAAGCTTTACTTATTGATTGAGTAAGGGGATAAAAAAGACGTGTCCCCATTAAGGCAAGTGCTGTGGGATTGGAGTTTGTGTATTAGCCGCTGTTCGTACAGCTTTCTGTTGTTGCTACTGGTAAAACCTTGTTTGGCGATGAAACAACGGAGATTGAGGGGAGAGTGGACTGGTGAATTAAAGTGGGCTGCTTCTTGAAAGCCGGGAGGGTTATTTCTAATGCTGTGTTTGTGATTATTAAACCGCATTCTAAAACGATTTGCTGTTTCACCTACATAAATGGCTTCAGGACATTTTGTACAGTAAACTACATACACTACATTGGGGGTATTGCAACCTGCTCTGTCTGGGTAAATTTTAGTTTTGTTGCTAAATTCGATAGATGAGGTGATATCAAAATGCTCGCATATTTTACAGCGGGGATTCCTACATGGTACGTTGCCTGAAAGGGGCGGGGGAGTTTTGGTGTGAACCAGACTAGAAAGCTGTATAAGTTGGGAGGTTGTTTCTTGGCCAGAACCGGAGGACAGGAGAAAGTTTCAGCCAGAGCCGAGTCACTTTTTAGGTTTCTCCAATCTCTTTTCACTTTACGTAACAATGGGTCGATAGATGGGTTGAACCGGGTGACAAAAGCAATACGGTTACGGTTTACCCCCTTACTTTTGTACTGCAGTGATGACTCCCGGGAAATAAATGACGCCCGTTTGATTTCTCTAGAAATAAATCTATATGGGTAACCACTCTTCAACAGGGTTTTAACTAGGCCACAGACAGCTAGTTCATAATCCACTTTATCACAACAAATACGTTTAAATCTCAAAAGTTGGCTGAAGACTATCGAAGATTTAATGTGCGGTGGATGGAAACTAGTGTAATTGAGATATGTGGGCCTATCCGTGGGTTTCCTATATAAATTGGTCTTAAAGCCATTAGGGATTAGGCTTACCATTACATCCAGGAAGGAAACCTTGTCATTTGAGATGTCAACAGTGAATTTGATGGACGGGTGGATGGAGTTAGCCCTTTGAATAAATTCATCTAGGGCGGGGCGGCCATGGGTCCAGAGTAGAAATATGTCATCAATGAATCTGGTGTAGAGCAACGGCTTGTGAGGGCTGTTATTGATTAACTCACTTTCAATTAGGGCCATGAATAAGTTGGCAAAACACGGGGCCATTTTCGTACCCATGGCCCTCCCGCTGACCTGTAAATAATGCTTTTCACCAAATGCGAAATTATTGTGCTTCAAAATGAATGATATAAGGGAACATGTTTCTTTAGTGGGAATTTCAGTGACAGGAAAAGAGTCCAGAAAGTGTCTGACTCCGTCATCGTGAGGAATGTTGGTGTACAAAGCTGTCACGTCCTTAGTCACCAAAAGGCTGTTATTGGGAATATCCTTGACTGTCGTCAACTTGTTGAGGAAATCTGTGGTGTCCTTTATGTAGCTTGGAATGTGAGGCATGAGACGTTGGAGTATTGAGTCAACGAATCCAGATATATATTCAGTGAGTGTACCCTTCCCCGAAACTATAAGTCTGCCCGGCGGGACGACGTTAAAAGCCATGGCAAGAGACACTACCTCATCTTCCTTGATAGAACCGGCCGGCTGTGTTTCTTCGTTTTCAATATGTCTAGCTACTAAGCCTTCCAGTTTGTGCAACTTTGGGATGGTGTAGAAAATTCCAGCACGGGGATAGTGCGGGATAAGGGACCTAATAAGATCCTGAGTGTCGCTGTTCTCAATCTCGTCCACTAGAGAGATCAATTCCTCGTGGAATTTCTGTGTTGGATCACAGTCCTGTTCAGTATAGAATTGTTCATTGTTTAGTTGGGTTTCGGCCTCCGAGATATAGCTTTCCCGGTCGAGGATGGTTATCGCCCCTCCCTTATCCGCCTGTCTTATAACAATTTTGTCATTGTTTTTCAGGCCCTGAAGAGCTTTCCGTTCATGGGCTGGTAGGTTATTGGGAACTTTCTCTTTGGTTGATTGCAGAAAAGTATCCAAATGGCCCCTCACCTGATTGACAAAGGCGTAAATATGGGGGTTTCGACCTGAGGGTGGGGTCCATTGGGATGTTTTAGGAGGAGCATAGTCGGGAGGTTTAGTGGTATTATCGTTGTCCTTGAAGTATTCAGCCAAACGCACTTTGCGTAGGAAACTCTCGGTGTTATGACAGAGTTCTACAGTATCTAACTTCGCTGTGGGGCAAAAAGAAAGCCCCCGTGAGAGGACGGATTTCTCTGACTGAGTAAGGGGGTGGTGGGACAAATTAGAGACATTCGAGACGTCATTACTTGTGACAAAAGAGCCGTTTGTAACCTGTGCGCTACGAGTACGGTGTAAGTGTACGATATCAGGTGTTAAATAATCGGATCGACTCACCAGCTTACGAAGTTTCTCGTTTTTCCTTTGGAATGACACATTCAGTTCCCGATTGTACGAGTGTTGAAGGTCCAACTGTACTGTTTCCGGTTCTACACTAGGCGGTAGTATCGTATACAGTCGTTTGCTTTCATCGCCAACTTTACCCACTAGGTACTGTTGTCTTACACAAACTCCAATCCCACAGCACTGACCTTAATCGGGACACATCTTTTTTATCCCCTTACTCAATCAATAAGTAAAGCTTCAGTGAATCCGTCAAGTTTAACTGTCTTGGTCATTTCTGAGGAATCGAAACGTTATTTGTGTAGTATTTTTCTTTGTGTATCACCATTTCGTTGGAATTACAGCGTTATACTTCGCACTGACTATATATATATATATATATATATATATATATATATATATATATATATATATATATATATATATATATATATATATATATATATATATATATATATATATATATATATATATATATATGTATATATATATATATATATATATATATATATATAAACATGACGGAGAAACTGTAAAACAACGGTGCTACAGAATTGAAAGGCTGGATCTCCGAGGAGATACAAATAGCGGAAGGCTAGAATTTAGATAAATTAAACAGCCAAAAGGTTTGAAGTAGAGCTTTCGAGGAATACTACCTCTTTGTCAATACTTGGTCAGAGAATGACAAGGAGTGAGAAATTTTGGAAGCTTTTAAAGGTGTTGACAATGGTCTCACCTCTATTGTGACAGGATAATCCTTCTTAAGGCAATTGAGCAGGTTGATTGACCGGGAGGGTCTGATCGGATTACTAGGGTGTAACCCATCAACAATAGGAAAATCCTCTTGAAAGTAATTAGAGAAATTGTTAGGCCGGAATGGCCTGATCGGATTATTTTGGTTGGTATTATCAGCAAGCTGGTAAATCGCTCCTGATGTTCAAGCCGAAAGGCGATGTGGTTTTGAGATTGAGTTCCCAGAAATTTTCTTTAGCTTTTCTAGCTTTGTCGGTCCATGTATCGTTTTGGTCGATAGCAATGACCCGTAAGTTTTTGATAGAATGATGGGGCAAATTGAAATGGTTTGCAACAGGTTGTTCAACCTTTTTGGTTTTAATTGCTGACCTGTGCTGTGTCATTCTCATTCGAAGAGTATTTTTAGATTCTCCGACATACTGCACACCACATAAATTGCAGTATATGAGATAAATGACATTTTTGGAAAGACAATTAATTTCTTGTCTAATTTGGAAGGTGCGTGCATTTTGATTGCTCTGGAAGCCTTTTGTGGAATCAACCAGGGGGCACGTCTTGCAGTTGGAAGGGCAAGGAGAACAACCAAAATTTTCGTTGTTTTCCTCGACTGAGGCTTTGTCCTGGAATTTTGCCCGAACCAAAATGTCCCGTAAATTTGAGGGCCGCTTGAAGGCAACAACGGGGGGTTGGGGAAAGATAGACCTTAGGCGATCGGTGCTCTGAAGTGTGGGCATATGCTTTTTGATGAATTTGGCTAGTGGTGGTAGACCGGGATATATATATATATATATATATATACATATATATATATATATATATATATATATATATATACATATATATATATATATATATATATATATATATATATATATATATATATATATATATTTCACTAATTCGGCACTTAGGGGGAAAGTTGTTGTTGAAAAGTCGACCTTAAGGGGAAAAAATTTTTGGGGCGAAATATAAGTTTCGCCGTAACGTTTCTACACACTTTTTCAATAGGAATACGTAAACGGACAAAGGCGCCCTCCTAGATTTACAAAGTAGATGCAATTACTTCAAAGTTGTCAAATTTACGGACACCTAGCTTTTAACACGAACGGATGGCTGGCCATTGAAATAACGTTGTTTATATTTTTGGACGTTAGGGCGAACACTTTTTCTTATGTATTTCATTGTTATTTTTTTCGCCCTTAGTACGCGCAGATATAATAACAATTTCCCCCTAAGGTGGGAATTAGCGTTATATATATATATATATATAAAGAGAAAAATAAAGAGAAACGTAGAGACTACAGAAAAGTTCTGGTAATAAGTTTCCAGAACTTTTCTGTAATCCTTATTTATCTTGCAATTTTGTTGCTCTGTAAATCTACCGTAATTTGTTACAGTGTCTTATGTGTTTATGTTTCCTCCCTAAGGCAAAACGAGATTAAATTCATCTTAATGCGAAAATAGAGTAATAAAGCATATAAGCATATACTTCACCATATTTTCAGTACCCGTCTATCCGTACGTGTTAACGAATACGTGCTATCATTGAAGCAGGCGTGGTTCTAGTTTTTTTTTATTTGTGGGCTTAGAAGGGGCTTGAAACGGCAGAATATTTTTTTTAAATATGAGATCGGCTCTGACAGGCTGAAGGTCATGTTGTTAAAGAAGTACCACACCATACATAAAACATGCAACTTATAGGCCTCTATATCTGTATTTTCGTGTCTTGTTAAGGTATTTTATTACTAGAATTAATTTAACGCTACTGAGATGCTACGAGCAACCGGTACTATTCACCGAAAGTCACTCAGAGGAGCCGGTAGCTAGACATTTTCTAGGGGCAAACTAAAAAATTCTCCGCCTTTTTTAAGAGGGCCACCACTGTATAACTTGTATTACAGAAGACTTCCTGTATGGAAATTTGAAAGTTGCGGACTACTAAAAAAAACTTCATTCCCAATTGCCAAACTGGTAAATGTTGAGTTTCCACGGCGACTAAAGATCGTTGTTGATACATTATGTTATCTAAGGTCTAACAACTGAGGCTCTCCGACGACATTTTTAAAAGAGATTTTACTGGATATATTGAAGAAAATTTGAAATTTTATGAAACAAAATTTATGAAAATAGCACTGTAGTTGCTGGTGTTAGTTGATGATACGGTTTCACATGTGGAAATATCTGATGCTGCCATTTCTGGATCCAAAGCAAAGAAAAGTTAAACTCGACTGATTTATGAACGAGCACTACTTTATTAGAAATTGCGATTTGCGGCCAGCGAAACGGGAGGAAAATTTCTATATTTTGAAACAATAATTACAAATATGGAGTTTTTATAGGAGAAAAATTGGAATTTCATGAAAGAAGAGATGGAAAAACCACACTGCACTTGACTGGTGTCACAAATGACGAGTTTCCTATTTTAGATTTTTTAGAGCAAGGGGGAAACCCCCCTCGGTAGGTACGCCACTGTCAGCACTGATGTAGATCTGACTAAAGGGACAGACAAAACGACTGGTTTTTATTCCCAGTAAATGATTTTTTGTGAGTAGTAGGTACGAAACTTGAGGCGCGCGAAGCCGCGCCGAAACTTTAAACTTTAAAAATTGTTTTTGTTTTTGAATTTAAATATAGAGTTGTTTTGCAGAAAATGTTGGAGTCTGGGATTTTTCTACGGCGAGGACACATCATGCTCTTAACAATTCACAGTTCAGATGGTAATCAGACGTCGAAAAGAGAATTCGCCCTTCTTAAACGAATATTTAAAAATATAGAAGTTGCATTACGGAAAATTATTAACTCTGGGTTTCTTATAAAACTTTTGAGGATTATTAGAGAATCTGCGCACTTCCTATTAGCAAATCTGAGACTGCACGACTAAAGATCGTTGTTGTTGCCTTTGGTCTGCGAATTGGGGCTTTCGCCGACGGCATTTAAAATGTTTTCGAAACTTTGTTGTCTTCTGTAGACAAATATTTGAAAATAAAGACCTCATATTAGATAACATTTCCACAACTGATAACATTTGGAATTCATAAAAGAAAATTTAGGAAACGTACATCACTGCAGTTGAGCAGTGTCTTTGAAAATCAGTTGTAGCAATAAATTTTTCATTTCCAGAATCCGAGCGGAAAGTGAGAAAATTGGTGTATTAAGGGTTTCAATATGAGGAACGCAAAGCGTGCCGAAATTTTTCTTTATTTTAGAGAAATATGTGAAAATATGCTAGTATTAGGGACGATTTGGAATTTTATGAAAGAAAAATTGACAAAACCCCAATGCAGTTGTCAGGTGTTACCGGTACTTGATGATCTGGTGCCACTTTTGGGCTAGCAAATTTCCGGATTTCCATTACTTAGAGCCAGCGGGCATTAGCCCCCATGTCCAACTCCCGCCGGTAGCTACGCCTCTGATTGTGTCGCTCTCGAATTTTTCGAGCATATCCGGCGGCCACTTCGAGGAAAGGTACAATAACGACAAGAAATCTTTTAACCTAGAACGTCACAAAAAAGAAACCTATAGCTCTCAAAAAAAGTCTGGTCTCTTAAGAGGAGTGGCGGTTCACTTCAATACGTTGGCACCAGGGTTAAAAAGAGGCCATATGGGCCAGCCCATATGAACCATATGGGAGAGTTCTGGGACCATGTTGGCAACTGGTATGTGGGGAAATAAAGTGGATGTGGGCTACGCATATGCATGACCTTACGAGACTCTTTTTCTGCGGAGGAGAGGTGACTTTTGCCCAACTTCACCCAGGGCATAATCTTTGCCCGACTTGGGCACCGAAGTCTGCCCGATTCAGAGGGGATTTGGCCAAACGGGGGAATGCAGCACCGGCTCTCCCGTCCCACGCGACCATGGTCACCGTGACCCATATAGGTCAGTTATTCATCGCGAGTGGAAAATTATATTGAATAGGAAAGAGAAGATCACGTGTAATGGTTGTCTTTGGCCGGGTTCACGACGCTATGGCATGGCATTATAAACGTTTGTTAATCGAATATACAAGGAGCACCTTCCACAACTGACAACTGAGAAAACGAACCCCCTCCTCCTTACTCATCCTTAACATCAACTTAAAGACTATACCAATGGGATGGTAGAGGCGAAGTCCACTAAAGATGTGTTCTCACAAAACCTGAATCTGCATGCTTCGGTTTGGGACAAGACGGGTATTTTTTCATCTCAGACCAAATGGAAATTCATTCCTATGGGGGAAATTCCAAAATTCCCCTCTTTTCTACTGATATTGAAAATTAGAGTCCCGTCCGCAAAACGCAACAGATGTCAACTTCCTGGTGTCAACGCTGCTTAAAACTGTGGATTTTGTTATCAGATACGATAACTTACATGATAGGTTTGTCTGCAAGTTGAAGGTCAAACCCGCAGAAATTTATAAAGACAGCTGTTTGCACGCGATATTACGCAGAATTGTGACCCAAACAAGGGTTCAGAAAGCGTGTCTCATTTAAAGGGAACATGCGCATAAGCTTCAAACTTAATTTATGAGACCCACTCAGTTGACTTCACCCCTCGAGGATAATTGCCTGCCATTATTTGGGTGGAGATTCCCATCATCGAGTGGCAGAATGCTTTATTCTACCAGCCGTTTGCCAATAAATGTGCAAGTGAGGAACAGGTGGAACGGAAACTGGGCTGAAAGTTTCGGGGAAAGGGGGATGAGAGCCAGCAAAACTATCCAAGCGGAGTGTCATCATTGACTGGGCGTGCAAGAAAAACCTTGGCTTTACAATCCCTCTGTTTGGCAGGAGACGGTACGTACCGGTTGTTCTAAGCTGCACGTTCATTGTACCTTATATGTTTAGCTCCCCCTTCAAAATTCTCCCCTCGGTCCCCTCATTTCTGAACACTTGGCAAATATGGAGGGTTATAACTTCATACCTTTTTTGCAGTCTCAGCACCAAGTGCTCTCCACACCCGGTTCACCATCGTCAAACGTGCTTCGTTTCAAATCCCGCTCGACGTGCTTGTGGTTCCTATGGATACTCTCTGAATTTGTCGCACTTGGTATTTGGCTTGCCATTGAAAAAGGAGCCAGTCCATGAAGTCGACCTCGGGGCCCCGCATTCCCTTGGGAAACAGGTAACTAGCCAAGTTACTCATCATAGTTTCTCTTTTTGTGATGAAGTTTCACATTGGATGGCTAGGATGTTTTATCTATAGATCACAAGCATCGGGGATGACTTGGTCTTAATTGATTTAGCTTGAACAGTTTTTTTTTTTCCGAAGCAAGCATTTTTTCTTTAATGGACGAGAGCAGTCGTTCCACGCCAATTTCTTCTCACTTTTCATTACATTCCAGGAGTGTATTATTTCATATCCCTTGTAAACGTATGAGTTGTCTCTCATTATTTAGCAATTCTGTGAGGAAAAATATTGTCACGTGATATTCAAGAAACATTCGTGAAATGGGACAGATTATAACACTGATTCAAGTCGGGATGGACGTATTCCCTTTCCTTTAAGAGCAAATATTGCGTTTAGAATACATCAACAGTACATACAAAGAAAAAAGTTATTATCATAGGCACACCTTTCTGTTTCAGCATTGAACTTTAACAATAGCTCCATCTCCTCAATAAATTATAAGTGCATTACAAGTATCAGCGTCACTTGCAATTTTGAAACTCCAGACCAGTGGGGTAGCCACGGGGTGGTTTTGGGGGTTGCAACCCCCCATGACCCAACCTTGGAATGCAAAAAGCACCTTAAATAGTTCTATCCTTAGACCTCCCCTCATATCGTGCACCCCCCCCCCCTCATGACACCAGAAACCCTCCCCATTACACAATCCTTCGCGTAGCGCGCCTGCTCTGGACCAATAAATAACATCGAAAATCAACGAACCGAATTTCTTCATTATCCCGAGATTAATAAGGCCTAATTTAATTCTGGATAATTCATGTCCATCATCACCTATAAATGATCACTCTTACAAATTTCACAATTTTCTGTCAAAAGAACACTAGTTTCCTGTAAGGGGAAAAAGCAGTCTCCTGGACTTTGTTCCAAGTAAAGGTCAAATCTCACAAAGCCCTTCTATTGGTTCTTCTAAGTGATGTACCTGTTATGGTATTTCTGGACATAGATATTGCACATTCAATAAAACAAGCATTGAACACGATGGTCTTTTGCACTAGACCGACTGTCATTGTGCTTGGTGCTCAGCATAAGCAGTGAGAAACAACCCTACCCGACTTGAATCAATTGGTTAGAAATTCAGCCGTAAAACATCATCCTTCAAATTATACTTATCCCAATTGGAATGATTACATTTCCCCCTTTAAATCTGATGTCACTGACACGAAAATAAATTGGCTAAAAGCCACAGTACGTCTCCTTAGTGGAGTGCGAAAGGTCACAATCTACAAATTTTACAATGGCTAATATCAACAACTTTTGCGAAAAAGTAGGCTAAGTCTGAAATCATTTTGGTTCCCAAAATTCCGCTCAAAATATTTTTTAGACCGGACTCTGTTCGATAGTTCCAAAAATCATGCATTAATCCCAGCTCTTTCCGGATATATTACTCCTACAAAGCATAAAATGACAATATGAAGGTCACATTAAGCGGCGGTAGCTATAGGTATGACCAGTGAGTTACCACTGGTATGACTTTGCGTTTGTTCCGCCAGGAGACTAGAAAGGGCAGTGTAAAATGTGCTGGTGAGTCAGGCAGTGTGCTGAAGAAGCAATGACGATTTGAGGAACTGGTGATCACATATTCCACGGTATCAGTACCCTCACTACAAGCGCGGATTTACGGAGGGGATTTGGAAACTCAATTTCCCCAAAATGTGCTCAACCCCCCCCCCCCCCGCGCGCTCTTTCCCCCACCCAATAAAAAAAATGTCAGAAGTCGATACCTTAATGTTGTATTGATAAAAGATCTATTACAAACATAACTCTAAATCCTCATATTCAGTAAAATTGAACGAACCAAATAGTTTTTCAGTGTTCAACCATCTATGATACAGTGAAGCAAAAAATTTGAAACATGAAAGCAGATGGACCCAGTTAATTATACTCGACTAAACCAGACCATCACTTTCACTTTACTATTCGGATTCGTCTATAGTTGACCAGCTGAGCTATATAGAGTACGGAAAACAAAGACCATGCAATTGCGTAGCTTACCGTACCGGGCTGTATTTTTACGTTCGATGCCATATATGAATGCAAATTCGAACACAAGAGGCGTAGCTACAGGGGGTGGGGGTGGGACAGGAAAGCGATTGCCCCTGGTTACAGTAACACGAGCGTATGCAGGAACAAAACCGCGTCGTTTTTCCCCTTTTGCAAAGTTCTCCCAACTCTCCAGTAAAGAACCGTTTGGCAAGACCAAACGTTTAACCCGAAAGAATGTCTGCCTTTTTCCTTTTACGTGCTAAAACGGACACGACCAGCCCGCAGAATGCCTGCTCCATTTGACCAGCAACCAAAATTCAAACATCAACACCCTTAACGACAAACACACCAAAATCGCCCAGAAAGAAAACCACACCGAATCCCTGACCAGCGAGGCCATTCTTCTCATGAAACCAACACACCAAAAGGCAACAATAAACACGCCCGAAGGCAACAAATATGCCAAAAGGCAACCAGGGCGAAGAGGGACATGGGGGCCACTCGTTTCATTAAAATTACTATTCACGGTATACCACTATTTACAGGTAACGAAACAAAACCTTCCAAAGAGATCAAACGAGCCCGACAGGGAGATAAGAAACTTCCACTCTCTTCAGGAACCCAAACTGAACCTTCCTGGGCAAATAATTATAGGAGCAACCTGCACAAGGGTACCCGGAGTCATTTGTGGCAAAGGCTAACCTCGTGATCCCAACATTTAAATGAACTCCAAAACCTACGGAAGCCAAGAGCGGCGCTGTAGGGAGAAAACTCAAATCGATTTCTCTCTACCATGAACGCCAACAAAATATGAGAGGGCGTACTTCAAGATCGTTTTGTTATAGCATCTAACAGTATAAAGTATTGAGTATCCTCAAAATAAATGGACGAGTCTCAACGGTGCTAGAAAACAGTCTTTAAGACAAGAATAATGTTATTGGTTCCGTTTATTCTACCGTTAATAGGAAAAACACGAAAATCATGATAAATACAGGGAAACAAGTTTTCATGTATTTAGTGAAAAGAGCACGAGACTCAAAGGTTTATAAAAGAGGCTATTCCAGCTAGCGAAAACGAGCAATGTATTCGAAAAAAAAAAACGTTTAAGCTAGCTTTCCTGCTCGAGTTAGGTACTCACTTTTCGAGAGCCATCATGCTATTGCCAGTCTATTCCTTGCAAAAGGAGGTAAAGTTTACTCAGTTAAGAAGAGCCCTAGCGAGACTATCTGCTTACCCTGTGGGCTTGGGGTAATATGACCACGATATTTCCCGACTAAGAGGCGGCTAAAGGGAAACCAAATTGAACTTGAACCACACTGAAGAATAAATTTAAACTTTTGAACTTTTTATCGCGTTGACTGACACTGTATAACACATTCGTGTTGGTGTGTCGTGAAAGGAATATCCTTGCGTCAATATCATAAGGTCTCAAATAAATGAGAAAATTTTTTTATCGCACTCCCTTCAAACCCGGCCACATCATAGCTTGTTAATAACTCAAGATAATTCTGTTTGAAGACATGTTATCTTTGTCAAAACAGACTCCCAGTTGCTGCAAGGTTGCAAAATGTTATGTTATACCGGCAGATTTCTTCTAAGATCTTTTGTTGTTCTTTAACTTGGGGTAACTAATTTGACCTCGAACTTCACACCAGTGGAACATTGAATATTGTTCCTTTTTAGGTTGACCTAAACAGTTTGTGAGCACAAAGGTTGCAGCTCTAAAAGCTGAAAAGTGTCTGCATACTTCATTTGCATGTATGAACGTTAATTAAAAATACAAAAGACGCTCAATTAATCTGCCGGTATCGGACATCAAAGATTCCCCACAATGCGATGTGTAACTGTGGTATGAATACTTTCTTTAATAAGTCATAACTTCTGAACGCAACATACTATTGAGACGGAATTTTCACCAATACAGAGAATAAAAGTACTTTGATTTTTTGAAGCTTTTAAAAATTGCCATCGGAATATCCTTTTAAATCTCATCTAACTATTAAATAAATCAATAAAACCAAGGCCTAATAGTTTTCTGTTCGTAGGCCAAATTGATTATTTTAGAGATTTATTTGGAGATTGTTGGGGCATGCGCTCTCCTGGTTGAGAATGGAAAGGAAAAAGAAGTCGGAATGAAAATAAAGAAAACGAGAAAATCAAAAACTGTTACAGAAGGCAAATCATGCACCGCAATCATAACTTAGCTTTAATATGCTAATAACTTGACCCATAATTAGTATCATACATTCGACCTAATCGGAGCATATTTTAAAAGGATTCCGTTAGTTTAGAGGATGAAGTTGTAAGCTTTGTCTGGAATGAATTTTTCTAATAAATGAAAGACGTATATATAGGTTTAGCGCTTTAGGTACAACCTTATGATCATTATGGCTGAGAAGTAATTCAATATATTAACAAGCGTATGTGCGTGGCGTCAAAGTACCCCCCCCCCCCCACCTCGCTGAAGAAAAAATAAAAAAGGGAAACAAGCAAGGAAACAGAATAAAAAAGATTTGGGTTAAAAAAGAAGGAAAACAATGTAACCAACCATTTCGTGGTTAAAATAACCGAGGAAGACCGGTTAAAATTTACCATAAAATTTTAATATTGGACCACAATTCAAAATAATTCATCGATTTTAAGAATGTAATGTTATGTAATTTGGAAAGTAATTTTATAGGGTTTTCTAGGAATTTATCCGCAGCCTAATTCTTTCATCTTGTTTACTGTAAACCTCTTTAGTCATGGTATATCCTTTTGTTATTACAGTCTTTATGCAATAACGGTCATGGATCGACCCACTGCTGCTGTTTGAAGGTCAACCATGAATATTTGTACGATCTAACTTACGGTACGCGCAGGAAATGAGTTGTGCGCCCATAAAGGCTCAACAAAAGAAATTATTTGTCAGTCGACCAGTAATGCCAAGATTGTAGTGCGGCGCACTAGAAAAATCGGCGCACTACGATGATTTGTCCAAAGATATTATAAACATAGATACCAAACTTAAAATGGTATCTACGTTTATAATATGTTTGGTCATGTTCTAAGAGTATTTATTGCATAGGGTCCAAGGTCAAAATGGCGGAACGTCCGACCATGGAGGCCACAGAAGGTACGAATTTGCAGTGTCTCTACCAACCAGTCGTTTCTTCCGTGTGTGCATTTTCTCTAACAGTTTGTTACTTTTTAGGGCTTGCCTGTGTATGCGGTCCACAGAATTAGCCTCAAAGACGCCGTAACGCGTTTAAAAATCTAACTTAGAATGAAACACACGCTTTTTAAATACACCACAAGAGCTTTTATTGCGCACACTAACTAAATCGGGCTATGTGCAGCGCATAAACGGGCTGCCACGACCAGATAATGATTGGATAATATTTGTGCGTGCACTCGAGCGCGTCCTTAACAAAACAAGAATACGCGCGTTTATGGAATTCTGAGCACGCACTCAAGAGCGCTTTCTCTTTTGTCATATCTTACACACAAGTTAGGTGCAGTTGTTGTTTTCTCGTTTAAATATTAATATGCGCTGCGTGTACTTTGATCTTGTAAGTAGCTAGCTGTGTACGTCTTCATAGTCAGTGTGGAACACTGTTCACTTGGCGTTTTGGATATTTAGCCTGTAAGCCTAGGATTTGTAGTTCGAGGACTCACACGCGAAGGTGAGTGCCATTATCTATTCCAGTCTATATTATCTAAGGTAGACTACTAAAGCCTCGATTCGTAATCGACACCCAGGGTTTCGTAGTGAATTCTGTTGCTAAGGTAACGTTTTGTTAACTTGCTTTACATTCACGCTATATGCGTCGTAACAAGTCAAACGAAGACAGTGGTTAACATTAACAGTGTCTATGCCTTTATAAGCGAGGCGCCTCAGTAGGCAACTTGATACTATTTACCGTCGCTTTACGACTCTGAAAGTTAAAAATAAATCTCAAATATTGGCGACATGCTACTAATTTGTGACGCCAACTTTTGCATAGTTGAACTCAACGTAAAATGATGTTCCTAGAGCAAAAAAGTATTGCTGTTCCTTTACTCTTCGAGAATTGCGAGGGAAAATACACCTCTTCTGAGGTTTCGAAAATCTCCAAAATGTTGTCGCCACCGTGCAGCGGCTGACCTTCGGAGACTAAACCATTTTGTACCTTGCTCTTGCTTTCAAACTGGCCGAAATTTTGTACAGGTAGACCTTGGCCTCTAGTTAAAAAATACTCTTAGGTCATGTTATGGAGGAGCGCCCTCTCTTCATTTTTTCGCAGATTAAAAGTGTTGGATGAGTGAGACTGATGAACATTCTGATAACTTCAGCTTGGTGCAAAATGGCAGCCTCCTAAGCAGCCAAGGTGTGTCTCTGGATTATCTTCGATATAAGCCACAAAATCATGTAGCCCAGCTGAAAGTCGGTGTTATTTAGTCGGCGAAGATTCCTTAACAGTATAATGGAAAGAAAAACAACGGAGATCAAAACTGGGCCTTGGAGGAAACTCCGTCACAAAACCTGTGTTGATCGTGTTCACAAGGTTTGCGAACACAGTGAGTCCGGTTGTCATTAGCCCTTGAACAGGGCTGTGTGTTACGTTACATGGCCTAAGCAGGGCTGTGTGTTACGTTACATGGCCTAAGCTCATTTCACTGTGATGTGGAGTGAAATGAGCTTAGGCCATGTAACGTAACACACAGCCCTGTTCAAGGGCTAGGTTGTCATAGAGTTACACAGTAGCCTAGGCCTATATCAATTATCATTATTTGGGCCTAATAAAATGCTGTCTTAGCCTACATGTTACATAACATAACATAACAGGTTGAAGGGCAAAGGAGGGCCAAAGCCCCATAAGATGCCCTGAAGTCCAGGCCCTAATCATTTAACTCTAAGATCCAATGCCAGAGTGAGTGTGGATGAACACCGGCGAACTTCGCCTTCTCTTTTCGACTAGTGCTCAGAGGTAACGAGGCAGGCGTGTACTAATAGCTCCCAATCCTGCTCCCGGGACCGCCATTTAACGTCCCCATCCGACGGACGTGAGCGTATCCCCAGTCTTTAGCCACTTTCCCAAAGGCTGGAGGGGGTGGAGGTTATACTTGCTCTGCACCACTGCTCAACAGCTGAACTGAGCAAGCGGACAACTTCCTGAGTCGGACAACTTCCTGAAACGGACAACCAAATACCCAATTTTGTAATTCACCAATTTTAAACCCCCTCAGCATCACTGTGAACAGCTATGCTGAACAAGCTAATGTTTAGACCCCGGAAAATTTCCAAGTGGTTCCACCGGGATTTGATCCGGGACCTTCAGTATGCAAGGCAGTACGCTCAAACCACCGAGCCATCTCCACCCACAAACATGATTCGACCACCCACATGATTCGACACAACCAAAATTCAGAAACTAGTTTTATTAACCTAGCCTAGGGTAAGAGTAGCTAATTTCAATCAGTTGCAGTTGGCTATGTGCACTGTTACATTGCCTAAGTTAGCCTAATCCGAAACTCATTGCACTAGGCCCTAGTTGTAGTATTGTACTACTACTAGGCTAAGTAAAGAGCAGTCCCCCCAAACTTATTTTGAAGAAAAAGCTGAATAACACAATTTTCATCTTATTTCTCTTCAAAGTATCTTTCATTACATTTTATGACTTTACTACTGCATATTCAAGGTAAACCAAGCAGTTATTTCTGGTAAATTTCACATTTGAAGAGAAAAAAAAAATTGTCACATGACTCCCAACAGCCAATCATGAAACAGGACAGTGTACTACACTTCTTCAATTTGGGATGACTGCTCCTGCCCTTTTTAATAGCACACTTTTCCCTATTGAACAGTTACACTAACTACAGCCTCATTTGCTGGTCCATGAATTCACAAATTTTTAGTGGAAAAATTGGTCAAAGTAATGTGTCATAGATAGGGTGTCCATTCCTTCATGACATAAAAGGAGGACAACCTGTGTTACTATCCAAGTGGAGCACCACCAAGAGTTAGCGAGTTGCCTACCAGTGAATTTTTGGCCTTTACAAACCATGATGAAATCCAGCCCGATGCTCGCCATATAGCACCTTCACGGTTGCTTAGGTGAGGTGTAAATAATGCTCTCATTTCCCACTGACCACTCTGCTCATTGACTGACTACACTGAGATAACAGCACAAAGTTTCCTTATGTAGTCACACTATGTCTTTAGGGAGAAGAGTCTTCTTGCACCCTAGCTGCAATTTCATGGTCCACTGGGCCAGACAGTCTTTATCTTAATGTGCAATTAATGAAGTGGAAATACCCTGAAAAAGGCCTCAAAATCCGGGTTTTTGGAGCATCGGAGGAATTAGCCTAATGCTCCCCACATGGACAGAAACCTCCCTTCCCAGTGTTCTAAGCTACATGACAGGGCTCGATTTTTGTGGTTGTCCGATTGTCCGGGACAACTAAAATTACATATGAAGAACCAAAAGTTGAAAGTTGGTTGTCCGATGGACAACCATTTTTCTATCACAATGAATTTTATTCAAGCAGCCTGCTTTTTTATATGATGGAAGAAGTATATACTGCTGACTGAACAACTCTTTCAACTTTTTCCATCATACAATTTCAGACTTCAAGTTATTTTGTCTTACAAAAATCATACCTTTTTATTCTTCGAGAATGATTATAGGTAAACACAATTACTGTTTTGTAGTACTGTAATTGTGCGCAAAATGTTTCGGGCAACCAAATTTTGTTTAGGACAACTAAAAATACTGAATTGGTGGTCCGAAGGACAACCACAAATTTTTCCCAAAATCGAGGCATGCATGATTACAGTCGTAAAAATGGGATGTGAGAAGTTTTGCATTAAAATTTTCAAAATGGAGGACTTTCGTCTTCCGGAGCCGTTTGAGCCTGAATGGAGGACAGGGTGCTCCAAAGCCGGATTGTCCGGCGAAAAGCCGAACAAATGGACACCCTAGTCAAAGACTCATAATGGCAGGACTTTAGTACTTATATTGAGCAGTAGGCCTATGCTTTATTTCAGTTCATTTGTCCTTTGTCATTTGTGTTTTGTATCACTGAGCTCATAAACTATTTTTGAAAGACTGTAAGACTGCTGAGGATTGCAGGTTTGAAAATCCCAATAGATTACCAGGATGAATCTCATGTGGCTGTAGGTCTTTATGTCATTTATTTGTATATGGCCTGGTACAGTAGCTCAATGATTCCATTGCTTACACAGGTTAAAGACTCATGTCTGCAAAAACAGCCTCGGGTACAGTACATATATCACAGTTCCAGAGTTAGTTCATATATAAGAATATAATTGAATTTGCAGAGTCTGAGCTCACTTTTGTTTTGTGAAGTCAAGGAAAGCATTTTCCGTCACACTGAAGGATTCAAACCATGTGTGCAAAGAAGGGTCAAGACCTTATTTTTGTAGATTTTCATTGACAAACTTTTTTCAACAAGCGAGCTTAATGAAAGCACAAAAACAGCTATTAGTGGCCAAAAATTGTCTGGGTATAAAAATGTATGACATACTTTGTGTGAAATCTTAAAGAGGTGTTTGAACTCGTTCACCAGACATGGACTGTAAAGAGTAGTGTAATGAGCTTAGACCATGTCAAAGTTACTTGGACCACTCATTTCTTACATACTGTACAGTACATGTTCGTAATACTGTACGTACTTGTTACATATCAACAGTGCAATTGACAATGCTTCAAGTTTTTTTCATACTTCTCTTTCAGATGCCTATGTAAAATATCTGTTGGAGGCAATGAAAAATGCCGGCTGGTAGGTATTCTCACTAACATTTTATTCATCATTGTGTGTTTCTATAAATTTAAACTGATGGAAAAATTTATGTAAATGTTTGTTTTCCTTTCTCTTTGCAGTGAGGTCAATGTTGATAAACACATTGTTTGTGAACCATGTGACAGCAACACAAGTCTCAGTGGAGGATTTGATCCTGAAGCCAAACAGGTAAATACATCCTCCATCTGTCTTTTCATTTCTCTGCCAAGCGTAGGCCTACAGTAGGCCTATCAAAGAACTCTGGTCACTTAAAGGCCCAGTTCTCTCACCCCAAACAGTACCAATTCTCCTAACCTTCTTACTGAAGCCCCTCCCACAATTGTCTGAAATTCATCCTCATCCAGACACAATCTCAGTTTACTGCTTCAGGGTGAGTATAGAAAAACTCAATTTATATAATCAGAACACTCTCAGTACCGTCCATTCTGTGTAATATAAGCTTTGGCACTCTGCATTGTTTGAATAAGCTGTCAGTCAAAGAGCTGGTAGACAGTTGAGAATTCCGGTACCCGGGTACCAAAATTGTAGTTTGGGGTGAGAGGTTTGGCCCTTTAAAGGGAAAAAATACGTTTGTTTTACAAGGAAATTTCATCCTTTTAAAACCAATCTTTCTTTATTGGCAAGGAGTGATAAATAATTAAAAATAAAGCAGTATGGTAGCTTCTTTTCACAAAATAAGTTTCCCTCCGACAGAAATTCAATTTTTTGTTGCCCAAGAATAATTTGTTCACCCAAACTTTCAACATTTCAAAAGGTGCAGCTTCCACAACTCTTCTTGTGCATAATATTTTGAGGATGCTGTTATTGGGGTTTATTGTTGTTACCAAATGATTTGATAATGACTAGAGCTATGGTGGAGCATTTTAAATGCAATACTTCCCTTTAGAGTATTGTCATAGGCTGTGGCAATGAAAGCAAAACGCAAAGTCGGCTAGTTAACTGGTCCTCCGGAAGGTGCTTCAGTCTGGCCCTCAACCGACTTCAGCGGCTGGGCAACCGATTTTAGTGGCAAGCCTATGCCAAGTGGGAGGAAAGCCGGAGTACCGGAGAAAAAGTCACATACATCGAGCGGGACTTGAACCCATGCACATGTGAGACACATTGGTACACAGCAGCTGGAATAGACCACTCTGCCACTCGACGACCCAGTGTGTCAATGAAAGGACCAACCAGGTTATTTCTTGCTTTCAAATTATGTGTTATAATTTCAGCAAGTGTATAATAAATCAATGCTTTGTTGTTTCCAGAGAAAAATTACCATCTCCAATAAATTGCAAATATTCAGTGCTTGAAGGGCAGAATAAATGGTTTAAAGTGGAACTCTCTCCTTATGGAAGTTTACTGTGACAAATGCAGTTTAGATGAAAGATTAAAGTGTAATTTACTCTTGTGCCAGGCTTCGACAAATCCCCTGCCCGACAGTCCGGGACAAGTAGAAAATGACTTGGAAAAGCAAACTGCTCAATAGTGTAGCCCGCCGGGCAAGCAGCACAATATTCTTCTTCACATAGGAATTTAATGGCTAGTACTAGCTAATTAGATATGGACTCAGTGCATATTCATGGAGACAAGTAGACTTTCGGAATCCCTAGCCCGATGGACAAGTTATAAAAAATGAATTTATCGAAGCCTGTCTTGTGCAGTGTATCTGTTTGTGTAGGTTTTCCGTGCTTAAAGTTAAATTTTCATAGGAACTATATATTCACAGTGTGGTGAAACTTCCATTCAAATTGGACCTGCTTTTTTGAGATATTGATCAGTAAATAAAATCACTAGATTTGTGTTCCAGAGTGAGCCTGAGGGCATCAAAGGTCATATCACTTCCTTCCATTAACAAGGAATGCTTTGTTTCCCTTTGCTTTTTCAGACAGGTGTATCTACCTTGAAGTCAATGGGGATGGGAATTCCCTGTGGGGAATGCCAAGTTTGTAAAGTTCTCAAACCACTTATTCAACCCATTCTGATATATGTGATTGTTGAGGAGAAGATTGGCCGTGAAGTTTTACAAAAACAGAGAACTGTCCATAAATATGAAGATATGATGTCATAGCTTGCTTCAAGTTCACTTTTTGTTGAAAATTTGACAATTTAACCTGATCATATCTTGAGAACCACACATGAGATTTCGATGTCAATTTCACCAAAATGCTTTGTGTACCCCTCTAACATGTCAAAACTTGGTTTGACTTTAAACTCTCCTTTTAAGTATTGGGATGTCCAGCACACCAAAGTTTCTCAAAATCAAAGGTTGGCTATTGAAGGTCTAATTGGAGTGACAAATATCTACCTTTCATTAGAGATGGGGTTAGGATTTGGGTTAGATATAGGATAAGGGTTAAGATTTGTCAAAAGGATCATTTGGGGTTTGGGAAAGGAACTTTGATCTAGTGATTCTTTTATTTAGTGTAAGTGGTAAAAGTAGGTCTTCTCAGTCTAGTTTGAAATCTCTGTGTTTCTAATCTTTGATTTGTATTCTCTCTGGGAAAACCCTGTGTTACTCACCTGTAGGTTCAGCAAATATTGCACAAAGTTATGTCTTTAGTTATGAGCTTAGGTTACTTCTGTTGTAATGTGTCATATATGTGTGTGAATTCAAGTTATGGGTAGTTAGGATGGAAAAGGAGAGACCCTCAGCTAGTTCGAGATGGTTTGAGGAGAAGAAGTCGGTTAGAAGTCCTGAATAAATCATTTAAATGTTGGGTCTATTATACTGTGTATTGTTGAACCTGTGTTGAGTTTTCCATGTTACATTAGTAACCTTTGCTCATAGGTTTAGGGTCTTGGGTCTGTTTGTAAAACTTGGGGACTTTGCATTTGAAGTTTTTAGGTCTGCAGCAAAAGTCAATTTGCGCACAGTTTGAAGAATAATCTATTTTTAGTATGGACAGAAAAAAGCAGACTGATCCTCCCATGTAGTTGAACTGTGAAAGTAAAAAAGTGTTGAAATGACATTCTCTTTTTAATCACATTTACAAATACAATAGGGCTTGAGGAATGTTTCCTCTTGCACAGAGTTTGCTCCTTTGCAAAGGCTTACAGTTTACAGGCTTGAAGTGCTCACAATCTTTCCTTCTTGTCCCTAAAATTAGAAAAACTATATATTTCTGCCCCCCTCCACACTGTTGAAATCCTGACATGCAGCTCTTCATAAACAGTTCTGTGTCTCTATAATAGAGAAACCTACTGTATCATAGAATTAAGCAGATACCAATGGTAGGACAATCAATTTTCATTCTCAAAATTTCCAATAGATCTTGTTTCTTTATATTTTCAGATCATCATTTGTGAAAACAAAAGCACATCAGAAAGGGTTGTCAGTCGTCTTCTCACCCATGAACTTATACATGCCTATGACCACTGCCGCATAGATATAGACTGGACCAATCTTAGCCACGTGGCTTGCTCTGAGGTGATCATTAGTTCATGTTTTTGATGCATCATAATATTTGTTGATTTACCAAACCAGGGTTTTCATCAAAGGTGGGGGATTTCCAGGAGAAAGAAGGTGAAAGCCCCCACCCTTTTTTTGAGTTTCTAGTAAAACCCCTGCAAAATATTTTTTTTACAGTTTTACATTTAGTTGCAGTCTGTTATTTATGGTCTGAGGTGTCATGATTTGATTTGATATGATACGATAGGATGCATTATGGATGTAGGCCTTACAACCTCTATATCCATATAAAACATCAAAACACTGGAATTAAGGTAATGTCAACCAACCATCATATATGAAGGGTATGAAGAGTTTCAAAATCAACTTTAATTTCTATATTTTCCAAAAAAGTCTTCTTTCAAAGGTAGCAAGAGTCAGCTTCCATGGTTTACTTGTAACATTTTTCCAAAAGTGAACAACCCTATTTGTTGAGGCAAATTTCTTAAAATATAACCTAAATGTTGTGTCGTGAGTTTCAAATGGTAATCTCTTGAAATACTGTAGAAATGAAATTAAGGGTGTTAAATGTAGCAATAGATTAGTAGTTGCTACAGTAAAAGAATTATTTAGTTGGTTTAACTTTTTTGTCAGGAGTCATTCATATTATTATTTATTAATTAAAGTTCGTCCCGGACAGTTTTATACAATGGTCCTTAGGAATGCATTAGAAAAACTTGAAATGTTAACTTACTAGCTTAGATTCTCTTGACTAGAAAATGGTTGCATGTGAGTATAAACCTTACTCTGATTAAAAGATAGAAGTGGATTGCATATTATATTAAATTATAATAAATATTAATTATATAAGTAAGAATGGGGGTAATGGTTGTGATATGGTTACTAGAATAGGGCCAAGTGTGTCCCAGATATACCTGAAAAATGAAATAAAAAAGTTTGGATCCATAACTTAAATTTACAAGTCTACATAAGTGTCAGATTTCAAGAGGTTTCACAAAATAGTGTTACACTTGGCTCAAAGGCTAGTGTAGCTTGTAGATACTTTTTTCTAAAAGTCCCCACGACTCTCTGGCGAAGAGCCAGGGGGCGAAAACCAAAACGATTACTCCCGGAGGAGTTCTGCTCCCTTAAGGAGCTTTACGTCCCAAATGGACAAGTACGCCCTCCAAAGGGCAAACACTGAGTGGTCCTGCTCTAGACTGGCTGAATAGAACAGAAGCCACAACCTGGATGCAGTTTACTTGTAGATACTGCTTTTAATTCTTATCATGCTGATAGTGATGTCAAGTGAGGGCACTGCAAAATATACGAATATTTATAGTAATAATATAATAATAATAAATGACTTAATATAGCGCCGCCATCATAATATATGTTCAGTGGTGCTTTTCACAGAGAACACCTCATTAAATAAGTATGACTTTGGCTTAGTCTTAAAACAAAGTAAACTGTGTGAACACCTTAATTCAGCTTGGAGACTGTTCCACAGAGATGGAGCAGCACCAAAAAAGCATGGTCACCAGCTTTAGTTTTAGTAATGGGGACACAAAGCAGGTTATTACACAATGAAGGAAGGGTACAGGTAGGTTTGTAAGGAACAATCAAGTCATTAATGTAATCCGGGGCAAGGCCATTTAGAGCCTTGAAAACAACAATTTATACTGCTAGATCCAGTAGCATCGATCTTTACTTGAATGTTGGAGACATGGCCACCTCTGCTCAAAATTTACTGTAAAGAAATCTATAGGTCAATGGGTATTTTTCAAAATGTGTGTGTGTGTGTGGGGGGGGGGGTGTCCACCTTGTCCTCCCAGGATTGATGCCCATGGCTGTATCTGCCCCAAAAGGATACCCTCCGTTTGCTTTCTTAGCATATGTTGAAGATTGTGGTGGTCACCCACTAGAATGGTAGTTATTTTCTCAGTAGGTAGAATGTAACTGTAACTATACAGCTTTGCTGGAGATTTATTGGAGAGCGCCCTTATTTTAATTCTATATGATGAGGTTGAAAAGAGTTGTCTTCAGCCAAATTTAGTTTTGATATGTTCAGGAGGGGAATATTCTATTCTGGGGGAATTTTTATTCATTTTCTATGTTTGGTTCTCCAGATACTGTCTGTTGAATGTGGCAAATTTTCCACATAGGATGAACTTGAAGCAAGCAGGCTTGATGTCATGGATTCACATTGCTGGCCAATGTTTTGTTTTTATTTAAAATTTAACACCAATTTTATGAAACAAACTTTGATATGTTGAGACCATAGGTGCATCCTGAGCAATGGAATTAAAAAAAAATGTATATGCCTTAGGGGCAAAAGAGCATCACTTATGAATTCGAGGTCAATCTAATGGGATGCAAAATACCTAGAAAAACAATCAATTGTCCAACAATGTAGATCCATGACACTCTCCTGTGTACTGTTCAGTTTTATAGAAAATGTGTAAACTTCAATTGCTAATATCTCCAGAACCAAATATAAGAAATGAATAAGACTTTCACCAGAACGCATAGAATATGTTCCTCTTTAAAAAGGGGAAGTTTAAGCAAAACTTAATTTTCATATGTGAAAGAGGAACCAAATCTACTCAGTGTGGGGAAAGTTCCATTCAAATTGGACATGTATTTCTTGAGATGTCAGTAAATGAAGTCAGTAGATTTGTGTTCCCAAGTGAGTTTGAGGGCAGCAGAGCTTACACGTATAACACTTCCTCACATTGACAAGGAATGCTCTGTTCCCCTTTGTTTTATCAGACTGTTGTTTTGACCTTGAAGGTTATTGAAATAGGACTTCCCTGTGGGGGATGCAAAGTTTGAAAAGTTCTTTTGCCACTTATGCAATCAAATTTTAAATAATATGGGATTGTTGAGGAGAAAATCGACACTAAAGTCTAAAACAAAACAAAAGACTGTGCACAAATTTGATGATATGATGTCATATATGCTTGCTTGTTCACGTTTTGTTGAAAATGTGCAAAGGTAACATGCTCAAATCTTGAGACCCACATATCGAATTTCAGTGCAAATTTCACCAAAATGCTTAGAAGAAGTACCCCTAACATATAAATCCTGTTGGGACCTTAAACCCTACTTTTAGCATATTAAGAATAAATTTTGCTCTGGACTACCGTTTTAACTCCTTTTTTGTTTTCTTGCCTTCTTCTTGCAGATCAGAGCAGCCAACTTGAGTGGTGAATGTTCATTCATTTCTGAAAACCTCTATGGTAGAAGTTTTGGTATTAAGAAACATCATCAGGTATGTACGCTTGCCAACTCTAAAGAGTATAAAGTATGTCCTTCTTCAGGGCCCCTGGGTCCCTGTGCAGTTGTCTTATCATTCCATATCTATGGAGGTGGGAGTATTAGTTCTAGAACCCCTTAAAATTTCTATTAGGACCCAAACCCAATTTTTCCTAAATGTATGGTTCCTCTTACAAACAGCTACATATCATGGGTCCCTGGGAATGCCCCAAGCTCCTAAAATTTCTTCCCTTTACTTCCAAATATACAATGTCACCTCCAAATTTAAAAAAAAAAAGAACCAGAAACAAACTTTGTCCCATTGACAGCAATAAGTGTGTGGTTATACTGGTGTGAACCATGACTTTCCATTCTTTAATGCATGTTTGCAAGTGACTTAGCCAGCCCAATTCTCCAATGCCACACTGTGAATTTAATTATATTTGAGAAGTACCTGTATGACAATGGGACAGTAATGATATTTGACCTAAATTGACCTTGCACTTAAAAGTGAGAAGTGAGTTGTACTTGCTTTCTTCCATAAAACTGAACTAAGATTGTTTCTGTCAGAGAAAAATGAACAGCAACAACAAAGAGGAATTACTCCTCAGAATATTTTGTGCAACATTCATTTGTGTTCCAAGATAGATACAAAAGACATTTCTTGTGGTAGATTGTTGTGCTCCCAAAGAAATTATGAAAATATAATTAAGGCTTTGTTTTGAGAAACCTTTTGTTACATTTAGGGTAAGCATGTGTTTTACATGTTTTTAAAAATGTTCTGTGTTTTCATGGCATTTTGTGCATTCTGTATACTTGTTGTACTTTACAAATTAATTTTAAAAGTGAACTTCTGATGTTTCAGCACCTGTAGGAACATAACGTTAATTTTTCACTCTTTAGGACTGTGTTAGGAGGCATGCAATGGAATCCATGATGTGTTCAAGAAGCTTAACAAGAGAGAAATCTGAAGAGCAGGTTGACAGAGTTTGGAGTAGATGTTTTAATGAGCATGCACCCTTCCCAAGGATACCTAGAGGATTATCTGATTTAAAAGACTTACCAAATCGAACAAAACTGAATCAGAGTGGCTCTTGACATATGCTTTCTTTTCCTGATTTTAAGAGAACATAGCAAGAATTTGAGATGTGTGATGCTGTTGCACAAGGGATGATGAGGTCAGTTCAGAAATCTGGACTGTCCTTCCAACCATCCAAAAGTATTTATTCTGTTTTGGTATCACATAATAAAGGAATAAATAGTCAGTGATCCGTTTTTGTTACCCATTGTTTGTAACATTTATATTGTGACCTTTCACCTCTTCTAAGAGGAGGACAGTATCACCGTTTGGGGTGAAATATTGGGAGATGGAGAATAGGATGTCCAAAAGTTGCTCAGTCTTTTAAAAATGTAGTGTGTGGATACTCAAATGTGAGTACCTCAGCTTTTGAGAGTCATGTGACAACATTTTTTCTCCTTAAATGTGAAATTTACTAGTAGTAATTGTTTGGTTTACCTGCAGTATGCAATTTTGAGTCCTAAACTAAAATGATAGATGCCTTGAAAAGACATATTAAAGAAAATTGTGAAATGTGGCTGTTGCTTCAAAGTATGTTTGGGCAGAGGACTGCAATTGCCCTTTCAGTGACATAATGTCACTGTAATGGTCGTTTCTTCCATGATACTCACATAAAGTTTGAAATAAAAAAAATGTGCCTTTTATTGCATTTTGTCTATCATTAACAATTCAGTTGTTTGACCTAAAGAGGCTCAGACTCAGGGTCGGTTTCACAACTTTTTCCCAATAATTCTGCACCATAATTATGCTTGGAGGCATAACCATCCAAAATAAAGAAAGATTTTCATTACAATCTAACTTTACAGTCTTTGTGATTGATCACTGTGTAGAGGAAACTGTTTTATCTTTCAAGGTTTTCCCCAAAATTCTCCTGAACGTACGTAATGATCAAAGTGTCTTCTGACTTGAAAGACCTCTTCAATGTCTCTTTATTTTGGAAATAGATCATAGTTAAGGGAAAATGAACGTGCTGGAACAAAAAGGTTAATATCTCTGCCAAACTCTGACTATTCTTTCATTCCAAGGTGATTTCAGTAGTGTAACTGAAGTGTAAAAATGAGGGGGCGGGGATAACAATTAGTCAAATGTACTGACAGCAGATACTAGATAGTCAATATAGCAAATTACTGACACTGCTAAAGAGGTATCACTTCACAAGTTACCCCTCGCCTTTTTCTCACTTGAAAAACCTCTTCAATGTCTTTTTTTCTAGACATCAATAACAGAAAAGTGCTGGAACAAAGAGATTAATTTTTCTATCAAACTCTGATTGTTCCTTTAATCCATCGTGATTTTGGTAGCATAAATGGGATGTAAAAAGTGACAGGGTGGGGATGAAAATAAGTCAAATGTACCGACAGCAGATAGTCAATATACATATACTTGTCACAGGGGTATCACTTCACAAGTCCTCCCCCCACATTTGTGTGGCTGTGACCTCACCTTCTCTAGCTACCCAACAGTCCTGCAGCCTGTCATTGTTATGCAGGGGCATCAGTACCGCCCAGGGGGCACCTTAAAGTGATCTATTTATATTCAGCCTGTTAGTGGTGTCACCATGTGATAACCAGTTTGTGGGAACCATGCATAATCTCAAGCCTTCTACGGATAGCGCAATTGGCGTAGGCTGTGTGTGTGTGTGCATGTGAGCAAAGTGCGCCAAAGTTTCACTAATCTAGCCAGATCTGTCTTCCTTTCGCTATACAGAGATGGGAAAAGTCTCAAAAAGAGAACGGAACAAGGCGGTGCTACACGCTTCTTCAGCTACGAAAATATGTGAAGTACTAATTCGCCAAAGGCAAGGGAATCAGAGACAGACTGCCATGAGGCAGACTTGGTGTGGTCCCGTATGATTTTGGTAACATACAAAGGGAAATTCCCCGAATGTCAGAGGAATGGAAGCAAAAGTATGTTAATTTTGTCAGGAGTAAGAGTTACAGTGAAAGCACATCATGCTCATAACAATTCAAAATTCTGTAAATACAATATTTTCAACTAACTAACGTGGGCAGTTTAATCTTGTTTAACTTTGATTGTGACTATTGCACAGGCACAGTGCTAACCTTGTGAAATTAGTAAAGCCTGCTAAATAGATGTGGTAATGGGTAAAGAAAGCTGTAGGATAGCAAGGCTTTTACCAAGAGGGGGAGGCAATTGTCCAAGTGTTCAACTTGATTTCAGACTTTTTAAAGTGTGGACACTATGTGAAATGTTTGTCATTTTTGGTTTCGATGAAAAGAAAAACCTATGCATTCATGATGGCGTGCGTGTGTATGTATGTGTTTGTGTGTGCGTGTGTGGGGGTGTGTTTGTGTGTGTATATGCGTGTTTGTGACACTTTGCTTGTTTACACGGTATCTTGAGAAGGGAAGATCTGACAATTCTCCAACTTGGTACACAGATACCCATACTCAGAGGAAGAACCCTATTGATTTTGGTGGAGGTTAAAGGTCATCTGGGGTCACAGGGAGTCAAACCCTGACATCCTTGTTTACACGATATCTCAAGATAGGAGACTTGGATTAATTTCAAACTTGGTATCTTGATGCTTTATGATGTAAGGAAGAACCCTGTCGATTTTGGTGGCGGTCAAAGGTCATTTGGGGTCACATGGGGTGAAATCCTGAAAACCTTGTTTACACAATATCTCAAGGTAGGAAGCTTGGATTGATTTCAAACTCGGTTTGTTGATGAATTATGATGGGAGGGTGGACCTTTTTTATTTTGGTAGAGGTCAGAGTTCACATGGGATTACCCAAGCTCAAACCTTGAAAACCAAATTTTACCTTGTATTTCAAGGTAGAAAACTGGGATAGAGTTCAAAATTAGTATGTGGATGTGTTTTGGTAGGAAGATGGCATCTGCAGTCCTTGGTGAAGGTTGACGGTCATTTGGGGTCACCAAAGGTCAAACTTTGAAAACCTTGTCAATGGGATATCTCAAGGTAGAAAACTTGGATGGATTTCATAATTAGTATTTGGATGTGTTATGGTGAGTTGAAAGTACTATACCTGTTGTTTTTGGTGGAGGTCAATGGTCATCTGGTATCACCTTGCATTAAACTGTGAAAACTTGTTTGCAGAATATCTTAAGGCACAGTATGAAATGTGGCTTTTTGAATACAGAAGTGTTTTGGTTAAAAGAAAAACCAGTTACTTAGTGGTGGAGTCATAGGTCACTTTGGGTCACCAGGCGTTACAAGAAATGTAGCATTTTATTGAAAAGAACATGTCGAAACCTCAATGCATTTTTGCACTCTGGTTAAACAAACATTTAAAAAGATGGAACGTATTGTATTGCACAAAATGTTGAACTAGTCTGGGTTTCCTGAAAGGAAATTTGGAAAAACCTGTGGTTGGCCGGTGTTACATCATAATGCAGTATTTCATAGGGCAAATTTTCGATTTTTGTTCATTTCCAGAGACCGCAAAAGGTTTCCAGCTTTCAAGATCTCCAGTTAAGAAACATGAAAATAGAAAAAATGGTCAATAAACGTTACAGTATAGTACATTTATCGGACTTTTGATTTATGATTTTGTTTTTCCGTCGCCTCTTTTTACTGGTGCAGTACTAGAATATCTGCCAGCAATGAAGCGTATGGTTTTCTAACATTGTTTGTCTTTAAGAATCTTGAATATTTGTTCTCTGCAAATTTGGCTTCTCAATTTGTTTGTTTTTTTTTTTTTTTTAATTTTTTTTTAATTTTCCTTGATATATTACGGTACGTTGCCCTACTCATGGTCAATGAGAAGTCGTAACATCAGTTTCAAAATCATTTACGACTGTACGTGGCAGTTCCCCAAAACGGAGATACCATGGTGTTTTGAAGGAAGGGACATAACAATAATGTAAGCCGTGTTTGGAAGTTTGTTTTTTTTATTGTTAACATTTCTTCTATTCGTGGCATTTGTGAGCAGTCGCCCAAATGTTTTTGAAACAACCATATAATTTTGAATTTTCTTCGTATTTCTCTTCCGGGAGTCAGAATCTTTCTTGATATTTCATGGCTTGAATATTGATCATATTCACGGTAAACTAAACAACTGCATGAAATTTTCACAGCTTATGAGCAAATATATTGTCACATGATTCTCAGGAGCCAATCATGAAACAGGATGGTCTACTAGTCTAATTCAAGTCGGTCGACTGCATTTTCCATTAAACATAGACTAGCTGGTGTTAAAGGCAGGGCCCAATCGAGAAAATGAAATATCGATGGAAGACCAAAATTATCGTTTCACGAACGTTTATACATTCTTTCCCGAACCGCACGTTAACATCATGATTATAAGGGATTCGGGTTTATGATTCCTTGCCAAAGGCACTCCAGATGGTGATGTCGTGTGGTCATGTGTGTGTGTATGTGTTTTTGTGTCATGATGTGACGCTATTGCTTGTAAAAACGATATCTCAAGAAGGGTAAGTGCGACTTATCTCATATTTGGTGTGTGGGTTGGTGATATTGAGTAGATGATCCCTATAGTTTTCGGGTGGAGGTCTAAGGTCATTTGGGGTCATGAGACGTCAAAAGGTCAAAACCTTGTCATCTCAAGAAAGGTACATATGGCTATGCTCATATTTGATGTGTAAGTTGGTCGTATAGAGTAGGTGATCCCAATATAAATTTTCGTGGAGGTCAAAGGCCATTTGGGGTCACGAGATGTCAAATGGTAAATTCCTGAGAAAAGTTGCTTGTAAACATGGTTTCTCAAGGAAGGTAAGTGTGACCAATCTCATATTTAGTGTGTGGGTTTGCCGTATTGATTAGATGATCCCTATTGTTTTTAGGTGGAGGTCAAAGGTCATTTGTGGTCACCAGATGTCAGAAGGTCAAAACCTTGTAAACATGGTATCTCAAAAACAGTACATGTGACTATGCTTATATTTGGTGTGTGGGTTTGCGGTATTAAGTAGATAATTCCCATAATTTTCGTGGAGGTCAAAGATCATTTGGAGTAAACACGGTATCTCAAGAAAGGTAAGTGTGACCTATCTCATATTTTGTGAGTGGGTTAGCCATTTTGAGTAGATGATCCGTATTGTTTTTGGTGGAGGTCAGAGGTCATTTGTAGTCACGAAAGGTCAAAACCTTGTAAACACGATACCTCAAGAAAGGTGCATATGACTGTATGCCCATATTTGGGTGTGTGTTACTTGTATTAAGTAAGTGATCCCTTTTGATTTTTGTTGAGGTCAAAGGTCATTCGGGGTCAAGAGAGGTCAAATGGTAAATGTCCTTAGAAATTGCTTGTAAACATACCTCAAGAAGGGTAAGTGTGACTAAGCCCATATTCGGTGTGTGGGTTGTGCGTATTGCATAGATGATCCTTATTGATTTTCGTGAAGGTCAAAGGTCATTTGGGGTCAGCAGTGTCAGTCTGACAAGCTTGTTTGAACAGTATTGTAAACAAGACAGGTAACTTGTAGGGTCCTCATACTTGGCACTGGATGGTACATAGTGAATAAATGATACCTATAGTTTTTGGTTGATGTCAAATGTCTTTTGGGTTCGCAAGGGGTCAAAGTCTCAATATCATGTTCACACAATTTCTCATGGCTGGAGGGCCAGGTCGAAAACGCGGAAACGCGGAAATCGCGGAAACCGCGGAAATCGAAAAACCGCGAAGGTTGTCCAAAAAACTGTCCGCGGTTTCCGCGTTTTCGACCTGGCCTGGCTGGAGTCTTGGATACTGTAAAATTTCACACATAGTATGTTGATGTGATATAGAGGGTAGAACCCTAGTTGTAGTTGGTCAAAGGTCATAATGGATCTCAATTTAGGACGTTTGGAAGCCATGCATGCATACGTTGTGGATATATTATGGAACATTGTCAATTGGCAGAACATTACGGTGCACCGTCAATTTGAAAAAAAAAGCTTACATTTTAGCGGCAAGGAATCACTAAGCCTTAGGGCTTTCTAGTTATAAGACAAACACGGTCAGATGGTGCTACCAGGGACTTGCGAAACTTGACAGCAATTCATGATCTGAAACCCTTTGTACCGACTTGAGTCAACCTCACCATGCACACACCTCAATTTAAAACTCATGCTCACACCCGTATGCGGAAAAGAAGAAAATACAAACAAATGATTATGAAAAGTCATCTAATCTGTCTTTTTTTCAAGGAAGAGATCATTTCCTTTCGCAAAGTGAATGAGTATTTTCCTCCCACATGTCAGCCCTTACATTCATGGAAACTGAAGTTAATGTGGTGGTACGTAGTACTTTTGTCAGTTTGATAGACATCGAACTTGAAACGGCCCATGTCATATCATTGAATGTTATGAATATGCAATCACAGTCTAAGTTACTTTAAAATCCGTTTATGTCCATAACAGCATTGCCTTAATTTAGGTGCGCCTGATTTAAAGGCATAAGAGAAGGCAATACTTGTGACATAGAAGCGTAGATAGGAAAACAAACCTCTTTGATCAAACAGCCATGATCACTCCAGGGTATTTGTAGGCCGATACATGGATGACCTACATGCATGAGGGATATTATGCTATCACCCATATACATTAAGCTCCTGAGTTTTAGCGTGTTTGTGAGGTATTAAAGACGTCATTTAAGGGTAATTTTATTGAATTAACACTGGTATAAAAATTACCTCCAGGGCAACTTTAAGTATGACTTTCGGTAAAAAAAACATTGATTCAACTACCAGGAGCGGATCCGGCTGACATTTTGAGGGAAGCTGCACTTGAAAGAGAAAGAAAAGGCAGTTGATGGGCAATTAGATGTGATCCTCTGAAGGAAAAATGTAGGCCTAATTCTGCTTTAAGGGTTACCTGAACTGTGCCCCACCTTCAATTGACGTAGTCGGGTGTGTGAAGAAAAATTTGAAAAAACTGCAACCCCTCAGACAGCCGGAAATGGAATTTCCAAGGTTTTTTGCGATACTTTCATTTGGGAAACATGAATATTTGCTGCCTTTTCTTTTCAACAGAGGAATCGAATCCTAAAAAATTCATAGTCACACTCTGACTACAGAGGACATATTTTTTTGAAAATCTCAAATCTCAGTTGGGAGGGGGCCCACGATTTTTCAGGGGGACACGTTCCCCTGCCCCCCCCCTTGGCGACGCCACTGCGGCCACGCGCATCAGTTGTTGAACATGGGGCCCAGAACTACCGTATCTCATATTAGTCTTGTGGATCTAGGATTATGTGGATTAGCCCATATGGGTTCATATTCATCCCGGGCACAAACCATTATGAGCCTAGCCTGCTGTAAGCAGGCTATTTTTTAGTTTGTCATCTTCAAGTGTAATTTAGTTCTAATATAGGCTTATCACTTATAGGACATGGACGAACTGTATATGTAAAACAATACATCGCAAAGGGGTGTGTTCTGGTTTCTGGGGGAGCGTTCTCTACAGACAGAGTCTGCTCCGCGTGCTAAGAATAGATTTGTGGTTCCTCAAGGTCCCATATGGGAATGTTATGATAAATGAACTGTCGTAACACTTAGTATTGGTCATAGCTTTAAAAAGTTCTAAGTCACTCCTGTCCTGTTAACTTTTTCCTTTTGTATTTCCCAACTACGTTAAGAGCCGCAGCCTACGAGGAGGGCGTGACAAGGACAACTTACCCCCTAAAATTTTCAAATAGTAAATACCGTGACTGACCATGCATGAATAATGGTGGCGCTTATAGGCAGAGTTGGAACTGTCCCACCCTAGATATCTTGCCCAGACTGCAGCCCTAACATTGTTCTTTGTTTAAAAATAAAGACACTGATTTATTTTTACAGCGGTCTTCCTCTAGACTTGGCCAAGTCTCTCGTGAGTCTTCCCCGGGTATCTGACAACTACCTCTACAAAATGCAGTACAATTCAGTGCAGCATACCGTATTTGCCTTTTTTGTAATACGCCCTCTATTGGTCTATTAGTTGAAGACAACACTTGAAAACCTCTCTACACGGGGAATAGTCAGCTTGGTGGTTAAGCATGTGTTTAAACGATGTCTTTTAGTCTCACATACAGTGAGACTAGGTGTGTCAACTCAACCGTGTCGGTCTATTTCCCTGCGAGGGACAGGTTACTTTGCATTTTGGACTTTCATAGTACAAACTTTTCACATCCCCCTGATCAAAGGTGCGTGCGGATATGATAGGTTCTGTAGCGGTAACTGGGATTACATCAGTTATCCCTCCCTAATCATGTACGGTATTTTTTCCATGATAGATAGGGTAAGGTATGCCATTATGATAAAAATCACAGTTTTCAAATGTGCACTATACTACTTCCATTTTGCGACAGAATGTTGATTGCACACAACTGATATGCAGTCAGAACAAATGTGCAGGATACCTGAAATGACTGTGATTCCGATCATATTGCGGGACACTTTAAGAAGGTCCAGCAGTTAGGCCTAGTCCATGTTTCATCTCTTTGAATGGCCCTTTGCAAATTCCTTGATCCATTCGTTCTAGATGGGACCATGCCGGTCTGGATTATCGCAGTTCCTATATGTCGGGATACTGAGGATCGAGTTATTATCACCGCGAAGGAGAACGAACAAAAGAAAAGCAATATGTAGAAAGATTTACCTTCAACTGTCATTCTGTCGCCTCAGAACTAAAGAGCAAGATTTTGAGGCTTGAAGTAGAATAAGGGAGAACTGTGTTCCTCGCACAATCATGTAACCACATTCGTTTGTCCTTCCAGCAAATTCTAAGAATGCAAAATAATCACCGTCGACAATTGCAACTGTTGTCATGTTTAGCAAAAATACCTGAGGCAAGCATTGTAACTTTGGCTGAAGAATGCTTTTGAGGTGGAAACTAGTAGGAAGTTTCTTCCGTTATTTCTTGTAATTTGCTGTTCATTTGCGAGAGTTAGTCATACCCTCACTTTTTGTGGATAACCTAACAGATGAATACCGTCATTTCCGATAATTTGCAAGCGAATTAGATAAATGATTATTCGTTAACGTTAGTCAAAGCTGTGAGCTCAACTAGCTCCCTAAAATCCATAGTCATGTTAGATTTGTTCCAAGAAAATCATGAGTAAGTATATTTGATGGCGGATTTGAATTTGTTTTAGGGTTAGTATCGTTTTTTCCCCTTTGTTTTTCTTTTCAGTGTTTTTGTTCTTATTTTGACACCCTGCTTCTTCAATTTGTCCCGACAAAAACCAATGAAAACTTCCTGGGGGACATTACTCGCCTGAACTCCCCAACCAACGGAGAGCTCTTTCTGTATTCCACCTGTTCCTTATTTCTGTCTACCTTCCTGAGGGCCACATCGAAGATGATCTCGATGTACTATAACAAGCGGTCCTCGACTTTCTGTCGACGAGCAAACGGGCAACACCAAGCAAAATTAATACTTTTGAATTAGTTCTGCGCCCTTAAGGAGTTATATCCCGAAGGGCCACAAACGCCACTAACTCTCCAAATTTTTCAACTAAGTTGTAGACCTTTAGAGGGTTTTCCCTGACATCACAAGCCCCTACCCCTTTGTTGGACAAAACTGTAGTGCACTAAGTATAGCTATCTGAGAGGCAGCTGACGACCAACGTGTGACTCTTGCTTCACTAAAACACTGTTGACTTGGGCCCCGAGAGTGAACATGGCTTACCAATTGTGACGTCAAGTGGAAGCCTTCTCTACATCATCGGTAGGTCATGCGTGCATGGTCCAGCTACTCACTGGCTGAAAGGAACAAATAGGCTCCCTCAAACGATCCTAGCCAAAAGCCGAGAACCGAAAACATAAACCCGAGCTACTGGTCTCTTTTGGGAGCTCCTCCTACTAAAAACCATCGCATCCTCTCGCTACTTTTTGTTAATTCCCTTCTGCTGATGGCAAAGAGCCGATCTTCGAGATCATACGTTTACTCCCAAATTATGGAGTTAGTCGTCTGTTGCAAGGTGGTTCCCAGGTGTAACCATTTTCTTTGGCAGGTTTAGATAAAGAGCATGTAAATAAGTCCTGCTCCTCTTCTTTTACATAGCGCCACCTTTTATAACTTAAGTCTTTGGCGCTTAAAGGCCCAGTTCTCTCACCCCAAATAGTACCAATTCTCCTAACCTACTTACTGCAGCCCCTTCCCACAATTGTCTGAAATTCATCCTCATCCAGACACAATCTCAGTTTATTGCTTCAGGGTTAGTATAGAAAAACTCAATTTATATTATAAAAATACTCTCGGTACCGTTCATGCTGTGTATATAAGCTTTGGCATTCTGCATTGTTTGAATTAACTGACAGTCAAAGAGCTGAGCCAATTGAGAATTTCGGTACCCGGGTACCAAAATTGTAGTTTGGGGTGACAGGTTTGGCCCTTTAACCAGACTTTTCTTTTTTCGAACTAATTTTGGAGATGGTTCTTCCAGAGTGCTTTCGATCCAGTTCCCCATCCCGACAGTTTTTTTTGTTTGTTTGTTTGTTTGCTTTTTGTTTTTGTTTTGTTTGTTTTTGGGGGTGGGGCGGGGTGATTTTGTATTTTATAGTAGAATCGACTCATCAGTGTGCGTCCTAATCAAGTCACAGAGATCACAATTTAACCATTTCTGCAACAACCTTACTGGGCAATGTTACGATCGACTCGACGACACCTGCGCGTCATTGGGGGAAGGGCAGAGTCCATGATTTTTTCCAAAGTTTTCTATGGTGTTTTCTCCAAAGGACCTTCGTGACATAATCGAGCGGAGCTTCACCACTAGTTGGTGCGTAGCGAACCGAGAAAGAGTTTGGTCAATATGCTTCTCAAAATGACACTTCCTGTTTGTTGTAAATTGCATCTAAAGTACTTAATTTGGGGGTTGTAAAGATTTTGGCCAAACCAGATGCATGAAAATATTTAAGACTTCGGTGCACCTACAGGTTTATAAATACAGGCCTTCACATCAACTTGAGAGGCAAGATATTATTTAGAGTCCTATACACTATGCCATGCGTTTGTTAAATTTAGGACGGATGTATCTTTTAAGAGGCGTGCAACATAAAAAGTGTTAGTCTCGACTTTGTAAGCGATATATGTAACACCAAATATACTCACTACTGTACCGACAAAAACGTTTGCATATTTTACACCAAATAACACCCAAGAACAAGGATATAGTGAATTCACTTATCTATTTTTATTTTTATTCTTATTCTTTTTGTTGGAAAATTAGGCATTTCATTACCCTACTTCAAAAAAAAAAATGAAATTTTTGAAGTAGTGGACTTTAAAGGTCGAAGTCTGGACTAAATCCTCAGAGCAAATTCCAGACTTACCTACGTAACAGGCGTACCGTATTCCTTGTTCAATCACATCTTTAACGTTTAACGGAAGCTGACTAACTGAAAACATAGTCCGCCCAAGGAGTGAGCACAGACGTGCCGCCGGGGGCGATATTTTTCAGACGTTGGAGGTAGTGGAACCCCCCATAGTTAGGGGGTAGTGGAACCCCCCCCCCCCCCCATAGTGACTGAAGTCAAAGCATACTTCCAATGCTGCATGGTTCTGTACATAGGACGTGTTTTAATCACTTTTATAGTGCATCATACGATTGAGCAATTGAGTGGTCACGGCGACACCAAACCAATTCAAGTTGAGTTGACTATCACGATGACAATTTTGACCTATGACGAAGTCAGTTGTACACAGTTCATCATAGTCAGAAACTTTCAATTCATCATCGCGCTGTAGGCCCGAGTATACATGTGCAACATCTCCCTATAGACGAATCCGAGCAGCGTTTGTGTTTTGTGTCTGTAAGCAGCCATTAGTGGGGTCCATCAGTCGTAAACCGTCTTTATTTATTGTCTATGTGAATTTCAAACCCTCCTATTCAGTGAAATTGGAAGAATCAATATACAATTTAGTGTACGTCCATCCATGATACAGGTAAGCAAGGAAATTGAAAGATTTAAAGGCGATAGACCCCAGTTATGGCCCGCCTACTGAAATCTGACCATGGTTAGCTGTCCAGATTCGTCTGTAGTGTACACGTACAGAGAAAAGATCATCATAATTCAACACTATACTCACTACATTACACATTTTAGCCCACCACTTCTACCCTCTCCATCTTCACGACAATTACATTTTTGTGATGTAGGGTGATCGTTCCCCGGTAATGACAGAAAATGATGGCAACCTGAGCTACACATTGCAAGGGTGACGCCAACAGTTGGTGCGTAGCGGACCCGAAATATTTGGCCTCATAAACTAGATCAACGTCCCATCTGTTAGTTTAAAACAGAAACTAGTAGTGGAAAGGCCCCTGAGCCTACCAGTAGTGGAAAGGCCCCTGCGGCCTGTGTCACGTTACTCAGTCGTACCCCGCGGAGTGGACTCTGTATTTTTAGCTCCTCGGCTTCCAAAACCAGGAACTGAACTTAGGAATGTGACGTACAGCCTGCTACGCAGGCAATGTACTCCGGAAGTTAAGCTGATTTTAGTCGGGGATGATGGTTACCATGTAGCCTATTTATACCCTTTATGCAAGAGTGCGGTCGGTATGGGGAGTGAATCGACTATATATTGCATCAATTTCATTTTTAAGGTACATTTCAACATTTGCTACGAACCCCTTCCTCGCCTTGCTCCTTCAAGTTGTAATTTTGGTTGGAAAACGTTTTGACTGGCCTTCCCCTGCATTAAAGAAGAGATAGATGACTCATAAACGGGGGTTTCTTATACCTTTTGTTCTCTTTGAACGTTCCTTTGCTCCTTGTAATTTATTTTGAAACTTGTAGCCCCAAAAGAAGCCACTTTTCATTATAGTCTACAAAGGAACCATTGGTTCGTGGTATTGAACTCGGCTAAAAACGGCAAACGGTGTAGGTATATCCTGAAAGGTCACGTGACTTACCATCGGTAACATCAAAAGTAGCCACTCGATTCAGATATCTTTAGTAGTAACTATTGAAGAAGAATCAAGTTTCGTGTATTTGACCGCCAATCCCATTAAAACAGACCTCTCTGGAAGAGGATTGCCCCTTATCTGATTAAATCTTGGCAACTTTAAATCCCTCGAAGAGTTCATTACAATAAGATGAGTTCCTTCTATCTCCTCCCTGAATTTCAATAAGGCCCGAAATCCTCCGGAATAACTTGTTGTTTTTCTATTCAAACTGTTGCAAACACCGAAATAACTCGGCTCTTTTTAATTTGAGGTCAGACTAGCTTACAGTCAAGTTATTCATTGAATGTGTATACACACACACTTCAGTCAAATTAGCTTTCTTCCTTTAAAAGTCTTTCATGTTCTAGCCACTCGGTGCTTTGGGGAGTAATTACCCGTTTGGTCATTGGAGATAAGGGAGTTTTGATGCTTTACAAAGAGGCACATACCAATTGAGACTAATTCATACAAGTGTTCGGAAGGCAAATTTGCCTTGAAGAGTGAAAAGGGTTATTTGCTCGATCGATCAGTGGGAATCGGATTAGTGGGATGAAGTGTAATTGTGGCCCATCAGCTGTCAAAGAAGGTATACCGGGGTTCTAAAGTGAAGTCTTGTGTGGGAAAAGTCTCGGTCGGTGAACATATGAGAGGAGAGTGAAGGGTATTGCTCTTCTCACAATAAACTACAAAATGGCGAACAACAGTTTAGGGGTTCGCAATAATGTGTGTTAATTTTGGTGTTTTTAATGGACTTTCAGGAAGCATCTCATGCTCTTTTGTAGTGGCACGTCACCATTAAGTAAAGCACTTAACAGCCCATTACGAATGAATACACCTGTCCAAAGTAGAACGCATGTTACACTCGTAGCCTTTTGAGGAAGAGACATATGTAGACAAATTAATGCAAAGCATTCGGCGAACATTATAAGGTTTTTGTTCACTTTTAAACCCCGGAAGCTATCAGTATTTAAGAGTTGTTGAATTAAAATGAACTCTTTAAACCGTCCTCAGTGTGTTTGGAAATGCCTTGATCCCAAATCGTATCGCGACTGAAAATCTTGGTCGTTTTGCAAACCATAACAAATATCTGATATGTTTTATTATCGTGGTTTATTGTCGTGGTGCGCTTATAAGGTGTTTGCATCTTTGTCAAGCCAGCGGATGAAATTTTTCATAACAAGAGCAGATTTTTTCTTAGGGTAGAAAGGGGGACTCATGCAGTGCGTTGTGTAATCGATCGGCCAACTTAATGTCAACAGAGAACCGCCATCAGTTGGCGCAGGACCTTCCTAAAATTTTGAAGAATCGAGACCCTTCGGATCGGACAGCCATCGGACAGGAGGTTAACCCATTTCCCAGGCTTGTGCGAAGAATGCTGTACACAGGTTTTTTTTTCTGGCTGGCCGGGGTGGGGCACAAGAGTCGAACATTGCCGATCGGAAGCCTGAGGGTCTTAGAAGGGTCCCCGTCCTCTTGGCGAACAAATTGTAACGGTAATTTCAGAGGTTGAAATATGGTGATATATGATAAAAAAAAAATAAATTGAAGAGTGCATCCGACTGTTTAAGGCTTAAATGGCTGCCGAATGTTTTATAACACCGCCTGAAATTAAGATCCGTGTTGAAATAATAGGAGGGAGTCTGACCATGGAAGTACAAGGTAGTACTTCCATGGTCTAACTCCTGCCCGCGTTTCGTACCCATAGGGTCTAAGCATGGAAGTACTACCACTTCCATGGTTTTAGGAGAGTTTAGTACTCCCCTTTTCGAAAACATGACATAACATAACAGGTTGAAGGGCAAAGGAGGGCCAAGGCCCCATAAGATGCCCCGAAGTCTGAGCCTAATCAAGAGTCAAACCACCAAAGCTTGACAACAGCCCCAAACAATCAGATTCTATCACAGACATGGGAAAACTTGTCAATGTTAATCCTAGTGGATAGAAAAGTTGGATGGAACCTGTTGCCATGTAAATTACGGTATATTTGAAATGAAATTTGTAATAAAATATTTTCTGGGACTAAAGAAGGCACATTTGATAGGGGTGCATGGTCCAATGAGCCCCTTACTACCCTAGTGGATAGAATCCCCGGCCCGTCGGGGTCTCTCAAGACCCCTACAAAATTTGTGAATTTGAGCTCAGTTGGTGTGATTTACAGTCTGGCTACCCCTGTTATGAGGCTGTGGTGTTGCACAGATGTGTTGCGCAACCATGTCAGACAGAAATTAACTGGCATAAAATACTACTGTACAAACGGCAGTGTCTACCCCGTGGAACGGACGCTGTTTTCTCAGCTCCTGAGCTTCCAAAACCGCACTGGGATATGCTTGAACAATGCATATGCCGTAGAAGCCCGCTGCGTAGGTAAACTGACCACCGCCCCCCCCCCCCCCTCGACAGGCTAGTTTGCTTTCGAATATGTACTACCGCTTTTGAATTTTTAACCTGAAGGCACGAATAAAGCACGCCATAGAATAGCCTCCGTTTAAGCCTGGCAAAAAGAAAAAGACGTGCTTAGTTTAAAAGCGGGAAATCCCTAAAACAAAACCGGGCTACAAGAGGACGCCATCATCCGCCTAGAAGGGAGGTCATTCCGTAAGAATCTCCTTTCTCCAAGAAGTCTTTTTGGACTCTACATCAAATAAAATGATAGATATTTTTCCTTCAAATGTCCTAGAGGCCGGGACTGAGGGTTGAACGTTAGAGAAAAGTGTTCTTTTTTTTCAATTGCTGCAGCAGCTACGTTACATAGCCGAAAATGATCTTTGTCAAAGTCCTATAATGGACACCAGGTTAGAAAATTCAAGGGATAGGAACCATGTATCATACATTTCTATTAGCTAATTCATACTATTTTACAAGTGGTTGGTGTAATAAGGTGCCGCTTTTAGTTTCTACTTACTTCACTTCCGTCCGCTGCGAGGTTCGATTGATATGCACTTTTGTCCCATTCTAAGGCCGCCCTCTCTCAGCGAATATGACAAAATAGTGCTAACCACAGACACTATAGATTTAAAGAAGATGAATAGGAGCATAGACAAAATTAAGTGGTTCAAGGGATGACGTCGACACATAAACTAGCCGCTAATCTGCATACAGACTTTAAAAGACATTTGTCTGCGTAAGCCGTGGGGTCGGCGAGTCTTTTGATGATGGTAGGATAAACCAATGAGGTCAGTTCTTGAATTGAAATCACAGGACTTTAAAAACTTTTTCACTGTCTGTTGCGAACGTGAGAGACAGAGCCTACTACCAGTGAATGAACAGGCACTGAGCAACCGTCACTGCGAACAGTTGTAGAGAGTTCGGAAGTTTTAAATTCGACTATACTTTAAATGTGAAGATCGCTCTGAGAGACTGTGAACAGTTTGTATTTAATATACCGGGAAATAAGACTAGAAAAGGAGCTGAATAAGAACAACCTGCAAATATATATATTTTTTTAAAGCTGTAATCCCTGGAGAGGATCCGTCGCTTGTGATGCTATAAATAAATGATTATGGGTCAACATAACCAGGAGAAACTCCACTGACAGGGATTAAAGTTTTAATAATATTTCATCGGACTTTATTTTTTGCCTGAAACGAGGAACTTATATTCCAACTTCGTCTTGCCCAAGGGACTCACAAGAATAAAACTATGCATCTCCCTCTGTCTTGGAAGTATTTCGTTATTATTTTATTCACATTTTCCCATTGGATGGTTACGAAAGCCTCGTGGTGGTAAGTTCACATATTGCATCTAGTCAATTGGGACACAAACCGGAATCTCATCAAATATTTGACAAGCTTTAGCTTTAAATTGATTAGAAATGATTAAAAATGGAATCGTATGTTTCATTCATTTATGAGCCGAATCTTGTCAAAGTTTTGACAGGGTTCCGGTTCGTGCCCCCTTTTGATTAATTCTATTCAACTTAATTCGGCTAAAACATTTTGAAAAATGTATATCAATTTGCAAGGTTCAGTTAGTGTGTTACGATTTTCCATATGACGTCTGTGCCTTGCCCATCAACCAAATACGCTTGGAAGTCTGAAATAAAGTCAGTTGTTTGACTGAAAGGGCGAGACGGATACATTTGTTTCGTCCGACCCGTTTCGGTTTCCAACTCAATACCTTGCTTCTCTCTTTGAAGATGTACCATTTGTGTTGACCAGTTAATATCATTCTCTTTCAGTGTGTAGCGAAATTTTATTTAAAATGGTAAAACGAACCGGTACGGAGAAAAGAAAGGCTTATTTTTCATTTGCGTCCATTTTATTGAAAGCACGTTAAGTTTGTTATAGCTTCTTCGGGAGGCAGTTTAAAAGCTTGGTTTCGACGGACGGTTCTTTGCCAGAGAGTCGGAGGGACTTAAGAAAAAGTTTGTAACAGCAACTCTCTATTTTGAGTCATGTCATTATTTTCTTTCTCTATTTTTAAGGCATCCCCTTTTTGTCGGCGTTAGTTCCTTTTGAAAACACTTTTTTCTTAACAATTCTCCTTTATGAGTCATTTTTCTTTACCTTCATACATTTTTACGATAAAGGATACATTCTGATTTGCGTTAATATAGGTTTCTAGGATAAAGTTTAAAGGTAGTGTGACGTGTTAGCAAAATGACCTTACTTCACTTAGCAGTTATAGAGTGAAATTTTTAAAGCAAAAATCCTTTGGAACTATTTCGAAATCATATACGGGTTCTCAGAAGACACCTTTTCAAAGTTTGGGTGTTCTCTGACGGTCCTACTAAACCACGCGCTGACACGCCTGCTATTCCTTGTGTACCAGGTCATGCGCTGAGGTGCGTTGCAGATACTAAACCTCACGCGGCATAGTGTAGGGCGCATGTTTTTTTCTGCTAATTCTATAGGAACTCTATTAAGAGAAAGTGCTATCAACAACACATAAACCTCCGATAAGATGATCACATACTGTACGAGAACATTTCGGATGTTCATTGTGTACACTGTGAAAAAGTCTTTAATATTAAAATTTTTCTACAGGTACAGAAGAAAAAAAAAAGAAATACAAAAATGACAAATAACAATTTTTGTCAATGAACTGACAGCACTTTTTACTTCGTTTGCTTTGCATTTTATGTTCTGTAAATGTACAAACAAAGCCAAAGACAATAATCGCGAATATAATGCTGGTATTAATTTAGACTTGTTAAATGCTGTCATTAATCAACTCTAATCGACATGCATTTTTATGTCTACGTAAAAGTTATTTAATGATCCTCACATTAATTATAAATTAATGCCGACATCTATTCAGTGGCTTGTGCAGGATTTCGAAGGTTCATGTTGTTATAATTACTGATTAGGAATTAAATACAAAGGACCATTTTGCCAATTTTTCACCTAATTTCGTTCGCAAAATGTTGTTTTTCGTTAGATATTTATGTTAGAAAGGATCTCTGAGCTTTCCATTTGTTCCGCTAATCGCCACGCGCTGCCGTACAAATTGTACGACCGCGCGTGGAACTTGAGACAGGGCGTGTCAGCGCGCGGAAAAGTGGGACCCGTTTCTAAACCATATTTGTTGCTTATGCAAAAATAATGATGTGAAGTCTTGAACAGTGTTGACATTCCTTTGTTAACCCTGGAAAAGGGCCGACTCGACTTGAACCAATTGGTTGGAAATTGGTCCGTAAAATTCCATGTAACCTAACCTAACATCTTTTGTTAACCCTATTTTAATTACTCATGAGATAGTTTATGGTTTAGTAATTGATATTTATCATTTTCAGTGACACTATTTAAGCTTCTAAAATAAAACCCTTGGGACATATGAATGCTAGTACAACTCTCTTTGAAGTGAAGATTGTAAAATAAAGGATAACATTAGCCATATGACATGTCCGTCTCATGACATCACAAGATTTGCATATTGAGCTCATAAATATTAATGATTAAGTGCAAATCAGAAATTTTTTTATAAAATGGTAAATTTTTGACGGATTTCGATGGGAATGTCGACTATTTTCTTTGCTTTTAATGTCTTAATGTTTTTTAAATCGAATACCCAATTTTGTTATTTCATGTTACACGACCTTTCAAAGCTGAGCACTAGAATTTTTGATTGTGAGACGATATCCACCTGTAACGTACTGCGTAGGAGAGATGGCACCAGAATTTGCTCACCTGGGGGGGGGGGGGGAGGTTTCCCGGACGGAGGAGCAGCGGCTTGCAACGACGACAAAGGTTCCGTATCTGCAAACCCGCGCGAGAGTTATCTAACAGCTATTGCATTTTGAATTTTCAATCAAGGCTCACCTTCCTAAAACCATTTTGCGATCTGAAATATTTAATTACATGTGAATGGGAGCATTTCAGTTTGGGAGGATTGTTTGTTCAAAAATCGTAATTTTGCCCGAAAGACTACTGTATCTAAGCGAAGCTCCACCATCAGTTGGCGTGGAGCGTACAGAAAAGTTTGAAAAATTCCACTTGTAACATAGTCAGAAATGGCATTTCCCAGGCATGTTAATAGCTATAGCTTTCGCTACTTTGAATCCCTGCTCTCTTCGACTAAATAAGCAAGCTGCAAAGTGACCAGACAATTAGTAATTTTACCTCTTTTCCCGAAAAATGCAATTCTGCGCGGAAGACTATGTGGAGCGCCACTATAAGTTGGCGCAGAGAGTTAAAAAAATCACGACCCATCAGGTGACTGGAAACAGCATTTCCCAGGCTTGTTAGAAGTATATCTAAGTAGTTGATATTTTGAAGTTTTGTTTGCAGTAACAGAAAGAATCAGCAACCTGATAAGTGATCAAGATTACCCATTCAGTAGTTTTCATTCCTTGTAGGTCATTTAGTCTATTAAGCTATATTAGTGTAAGGAAGTAATGGGGTACAAACGTATTATAGTTTTCCAAATTTCCTACTCTGGCTGTATGCCGGGAGTCAATGTAAACTTCTCCATCAATTCTGCTTTTTTTTTCAAATTGGCAGATGAATCGCCATGTTTTAGTCGTTTCTGCTATACCAGTACCTGGTGTCTGGTAGAGTGGTAGGGCATCCGCCCAGCAGGGGGTCAGGGTTCGGTTCACAGACCAAGTCATAGGTCGACCAAAATGGAACCTATTGTCATTGTCCGTGATGTTCGGCTTAATTAAGCAATGACGTAGGGGAAACAACCTAGTGATACACATACTAGGCAAAAGGCTGTGGGGACGACCAGATTAAACCAGAAGTTGCTTATAATTGAAGGGTTAAATCCAGAAAAACCTATAACACTGCCTCGAAGCAGAACCCATCTTTGCGAAAAATAAAATATCTCAAACAATTACCACAGAGGTGTGCTACGCAGGGCATTTGGTAGCAAACTGGTTTTGGAAAAAACTACGGTAACCAAACCACAGGTACGGTGATCTTTGGAGTACAAAAAGTGGAAAACAGTTACAATTTCCATCAAAATTCATCAAAAATTGACCATGTAACAGGGCAATTTCTGGTTTGCATATGATCATTAATAGCTATACACTTTATATGCAAATCTTGTTATGTGATAAGAGGGACATGCTATATATGGCTAATGTTACAATCTTCATTTCAAGACCGTTAATTGTAACATTACCGTAGTTTTTCCTTAGGGTTATATTTTGGAAGCTAAAGTTTTGTCATTGAAAATCATAAGTATCAACTACCAAACCATGAACTATGTGATGAGTAATTGAGAGATAATTTATATAGGGTTTACACAGGAAACGTCAACAGTACGCAACACTTCCCACACATCTTTATTTTTGCATAAGCAACAAGTTTCTTTGGAAACATTCAAACTTTGAAGAGGTATACCTCGAGAAGCGTAAAAGATATTGAAATAATTCCAGACGATCATTCTCCTTAGAAAAGATCACTCCATAACTGTCAATTGGAGTCAGGTCATTTTGCTGACGTGTCATTCTCTCTTTAAAGGCCCAGTTCTCTCACCCCAAATAGTATCTATTCTCCTAACCTTCTTACTTTAGCCCCTCCCACAATTGTCTGAAATTCATCCTTGTCCAGTCAAAATCCCAGTTTATTGCTTCAGGGTGAGTATAGAAAAGCCTTGTGTGTATAACCAAAACACACCCAGTACAGTTCATGCTGTGTAAAATAAGCGTTGGTAATCTGCATTGTTTGAATTAATACTAGTCAATCAAAAAGCTGGGCCAATAGAGAGTTTCTGTAACCCCCTACAAGAAGTGTAGTTTGGGGTGAGAGGATTGGCCCTTAAAGCACTAACTATTTAGCGATTACACTTGGATAAAGACGTATTGTTTTGGATCTAGACGTGTTTATAAAGTGGGAGAGAAAGGTGTTTAGAATACCGTTTAATTCCTAAACACCTATTTAGAGCGTACTCGCTGGAAAGGCAAAAAGCAATGTAGCTGTCCGTTTCCATCTGCTGTTTTGGATTGCAATGCATCTTCATCATAAAAAAGCGTGTCAAATTGCTTTCACTACATCCTTACTTGCCCCGATTCAAGTTCACGCTATTGTTGGGGGTCTAGACGGTTTTCATTGCTGATATGATTCCACAATTAAAGGGGAAATTCAGTCACCCTAACTCGAAGTAGCACACTGTCCTATTTCATGGGCGACTCTTGAGAGTTATTTGGCAATATTTCTACTCCTCAGATGTGAAAAAACCCAGCGGTTGAATTTGGGATAACACATTCCCTAGAGATTATGTAAGATACTTTGAAGCACGGGGTTGCTAGAGAATCTATAGCAACCCCCTGTTTAAAGAGAAATAAACAACTGTGAGATTCAACTGTTGCAGTTCCTCAAAAGCAGTTTGGGGAGACCGCTCTTACCCTTTAACCACCAATTCTTATTTACCTGAAAGCCTGTAGCGATTGCTGCAGTATCGATCGATTTAATCCTATTGAGAGTTTCACATTAGAGTTCACATATCAAGAAAAGGCGGTGAACCTTATGATTTACTTATTTGAAACTTAAGGTATCATTCTTTTGATTATGAAGCGACAATATTAAGGTCAATTTTCCGAGCAAGCCGACTTGTTATCAAATAGGCTCGAGGATAAAATCAGTTAACTACATTCACATGTACAATAGTCCATACATGCAGCTATTGCTCGTGTGAAATAAAATGTCTGGTCTGCACTATGCTCTGATGATGGTGATCCCTGCATGAGATATTAGGGTTAGTTCTTCAGTTAGATAAAAATTTTACTGCTCAGTTTCTTACTAAATGGCTTACGTCGGGCCCCGGTCACGACTTTTTCTCCTGTTGTGGCTCACTGTTGGGCCATGTTGAACCAGGTGCCTTTGGTTGGACATTGTTCGATTGCTTATACTGGTCACCAGCCACAATGGTAGGTTTTACTTTAAGGTATGACGCGGTCAGGAGTCGAACTCCAAACTTCCCGACGGCAAGTACGATGTCCCAAAACACTTGACCATGCAGTTTGACCTCACGTAGCCCTTGCATGTGGTCACATTTAGAACATGACTGTCCTCACTGGTTTGTAGCCATGAAGAATAAAATTCGAATTGTTTCTTGGGTGGATGATAAAAAATGTGACGGAGAACGCTATGAGATTTCAAGAACTGATGTATTTCAACGCCCCTGCCCCCACCCCCAGACCGAATTGGACGGCAGTAAATCCCAGTTTCCACTACAATACAGTTTATAACAAATGTTCATACGTTAAATTTGAGTGGTCGACCTCTTGCAGACCGTGAAGATTTCTACGACGTCAATTTACCATCATTTTCATGCATGCATCATTTCTATTTCGCTTTCTCTCTTTAAGTTTTCGCGATACGTGTAATGCTGGATTCTGTTGAAGAGTGTTTAGGAGAATTGCAATTACCTTTACCTAGATAGCCTAATTGTAATTACTATAGTGGTTTCTAGATCCGGTTTGGTAAATGGTTCTTTGATCATTTCACGATTCTGTTGAGTTCTCACTGAATCCCAAAATTTACCGAGGAGTGTAATGGATTGCCTTTACTGTGCAACATATAGGTCCTCCATCAGTGTCATAACCGAGGAAGGGCATCGATCTGGTTCGTGAATGGGGAGGAGGGGGGGGGGGAGTGGGGACAAACTTGATGTCCCAAACCGGATTATCCTACTAATAATCCACGCACACCAGCAAACACACATGCGCACTCACATTGACAAACACGAGCAAAACAAACACGCATGCGCACTCACATTGACGCGCACATACACAAAACGTGTCTAGATGGCGCCTCATAAATGCAGTTTTTGTACTTTAATAGGCTCAAATAGACGTTTTTCGATGCCATTAAGTCATCTGTATACAACAATGTTGTATTTTGTTTATTCTGCCTGTTGTTGATTTTAATCTGCCCGAATTACTGGGGAAGAGACAAAACGATATGCTTGCCCCAGTATATTTTCGTTGGCTGAATTCCCCCTCCTGCCCGCAAGATCGTTGTCCCTGCGTAGCAAGAGAAAGAGGAAGAAATTAATGGGATTTACCTTGTTGTTAATGTCTTTGAATGGACCTGGGTAATTGCCAGTACGTTTCCCTGACTCTCATCAAACCGAATTTAAAGTTTGCTCACATGGGTATTGTTCTGAAAGGCTAAATTCTCCTCGTCTTTCTAACAGGACAAAAGTAGCCCCCCCCCCCCCCACCAACATTTTGAAGCAACGGCGAAATCTCACAATTTTCTTAATTCTCTTCAAAGTATCTTCTGTAATTTTAGGATTGCATGTTGAAGGTAAACACAGTTATATTCCTGGTAAATTTCACTTTGGAGGAGGTAAAATATGATCACATGACTCTCAAGAACCAACTTCATGAAACAAGACAGTCTACTAGTACTACATTATTACTTCAGGCTGGTGTTACTGAATTTATAGCTATATTACATCCAAATCCTTGCAACGGTCAAGTTTATGTATACCTACGTACCGTACGTTTGGCGGCATCTTTTGATGCCTTCAGTGTCTTCAATTATCAACTTAATGAAAGAGTTGTAAACTGCTTAGTGGATAAGAAGTTGATAGGATTGCTATTCAACAAGAATATTGATCCACACATGTATACACAAGCAGATACTTACAATGGTATCGTACAGCGTAACTCAAACTCAAAGCGGCATACACCAGCCGGTCAGGTCCTTGGCAAGCTTCGCGATACATCTCGCCATCTTTGGGGGCGATGCGCACTGTTTAACAAGAAATTTTCTAACCGGTTAACGTAACCCTAATCCCTAACTCGAACAAAGAATACAATCGATACAATACAATGGCAACAGCCAATCAAGAAATACCTTGTTAAACAGTGCGCATCTACCCGATCTTTGAGATGGTCGACACGAATTGAAATTTGTAGGTTGCAAGGGCCTCCTTCAAAGATGGCTATTAGAGAAGCAGCGGTAGGTAAAATCAAAGGCACAAATCACATTCTATATAAAGCGATACAAATGGTATACAGACTACATTAGCGGAATGCATTTTGTTTTCAGTATTTGCTAAATGACTTGGTTTGGTACCCACCAGGGTCCAAAAGGAAGGGCCTAGGCAACATCCCTTCTGTGGCTTCGCAGGTACTCGCGCTGTGTTCAAATGGTTATTCTCGATGGCAACCGAGAGACTTCACATCAAAATCTGGCGAAAATCCTGCACCCCATTTGCTTCCCTTTTGTACCAGTTTAGTCTCCCATGTCGTTTCAATTACTAATTCGATTTTACAAAGTTTCTAAATGCAATTTTAACGGCTCGTGCACTTAAAGGGGAAATTCTACGGGTCCTTGTTCGACCCCTCCCCACAGCAGCAGCCCGAAAAAAAAAAAATGGAATGCTATGGAAATTTGACAAAGGTAAGGACTTTCGTAAGTAGAAATTTGTGATTTTCACGGAAAAAATTCTATAAAAGTTTGGGCAGCAATCCAAGAAACAAATGCGATATTTTTTATCAGACTTTGTGACATTTTCAATTAGATGCACCATTTAAATCATGATTTATTTCTTGTTTGTAATTTGTTCGATTTAACTCAACCAACCCTGATTTTCATAAGTAGCTAAGCCAGAGGGTTGCCAAGACAAATTTTACTTACGAATATGTATTTTACGGCGACAAATACCGTAGTAAATCCTACGGCGCTAAGTAGGCTCTACAGACAAACAAGTGTATGAAGTGAAAAATTTCTAAAATGTACTGCAATGTTCGAAATATTTAAGAACCCTAAATCAATGATCAATGTTGCATACATACATATACATAATATTTATTAAGCCCTTAATAACAGATCTAAGCGCTATACAAGCAATGGTTTTTTTTTCGGGGGGGGGGGGCGACGGCACCTGCGGTAAACCGATTTATTTGCTGTGAACTGGTATAGTAGGACAAAATGAAGGTAAACGCTGTAATCACTGTTAGTTGTACGGTAACATTTTATTTCAAGAATGGCGTGATTTACATCATTTACACATGAAGGCAAAGTACAAGTGGTAAAATTTTATGGACTTTAAAATTTTCGTGAACGATCATTGAAAAGCCGAGTCATACTGCTCCAAGGCTCGATGATGATCCCCCGCAATTGATCATTACCATGCTGCATAATTGCACTATGAATGAAATGGATATCCATACCTAATACACAGGGAATGAGGAGCTAAAACAATCAAAACAAAAGATGTTTTCCTATTACAGCCTATGCTCCAGGTACGTTTTTACTGCAGGCCTGCCTGAAACAAACCAGGGAGCTACAACTGAAAAAAGGCCGTGGCCGGCTTGACTTGAACCAATTGGTTGGGAGCTGGGCCGTAAAACTCTATATTTAACTGACTAACTCCCTGCATGTTTACCTTTCAGCTCTTCAGCTGGTATAACACCGCAAAAATGCCAACAAGTTGAAAAAAGTGTGGTCGCATCTCTGTAGGTTACGTATACAGAATATCTGTATATAGTACAGAAATACAATTTGCGCGTTCTTGGCAAACATTTGTAAGTCAAGTTACGCGTTAAGCACCGATTAATCATTAGACCTATAAACAAAATTTAGTTAACAGAGCAAACCGGTAGTAAGTTTAAGAATTTGATTCAATTTTGAAATGGATATCATCATCCGAAGTTTATAGACGGTTTGATGACCAACAGGAGATTTCCCGGAGGCAAATCCTCGCGTTAGTGTTTATTTGTGTCGTGATGGTTATCTCGATATGTTTCCATGAAAATCAGTTCGTTTGGAAAAAGTTCAAAGGTCCTCTTAAACAGTATATTTTAAGCACTTTTCGAAGTAAAACACAACGAAGAATAAAGTTAAAGTTAAGGCAAGCAAACAAATGATATGAGAAAGTAAGTTAGTAAAACAGACAGTGAGTACTGAATAAAATAAAGCAATTGAAAGATACGTTTCGAAAAAACACGAAATTAAGAATTACTACTTAAAAAACAACCCTGCAAAAATGTTATGAAAAGTAAGTTTTAAACTGATTAAAGGAGAGTACGTGAAACAGGAATAGGCCTACAAACAAAGTAAAACATTCCAAAACTTTAACATTTTATATCACGGGCCAGGATTTCTCTGTGACAAATGACAGTTGAACTATTTGTCTTTTATCTCTATAATACGGTGCAAATATATTTTTAAATTTCCGACTTAAGGTATTTGGAGCACAATGCGCATTGAAGTTAGTCAAGTTTTGGTGGTCTCAATACCTAGTCATGTTTTCCTCTCGTTAGCAGCCACGGTGGAGCTCAACATTTGTGAATATGGCTGTTATGGAAGTCTCGAGTCACCGTCAATCATAAATACAATGCGTTCCGTGGGCCTGTCTGTAGACAACCAAGTTGCGATCAATTACATACTATTTACACGGTGGCCTGATATGTGTGGTTCCCCGAATGCCCGTTTCCTACCAGTGCGGTCTGAACTTCCACATATCATGCTCCTACCTGTCGCCTGCAACGTCATTTTTGACCGCGTGTGATAATTTCTCACTCCCAACTACTGAGACGACACACAATTACATTTACCCCCTTGTAAGGGTGGCTGTGTCACGCATCATTACTACTGTCAAACGGGCTGCCGCCATATTTGAAATTAACGATTTTTGAAAATTGGAACGTTTGGGATTTTTGCACGGTACATTAATTCAGTGAACGATCACTCATGACTCTGTGTATAAACAGTGTAGCATAATCATTTATCAATACATTAAACCAAGACAGTATTGTAATATTGGGAAAGGCTGCCGTGGTCACAGTTTCGGATTTACAAGTATTAACATATTGTGTCGTCTGTTTTAAGAGCTATAAGTTTGGTGTATATGGGTTTTGATTCATGATCGAAGGGGTCAGAGTTCAAATTTTAGGTGTGAATAAATTTATCGCTTTTTGGCAAATTCTTTTTGAGTGGATAAGAACGGTGTGAATATTGAACCGCGGGATGTCAAAACAGGATGGCTAAAAAGAATAATGATCCTCACTGAGAAACTGAAAACTTGAGTTTTCTACTTTACCCTAATGGTACAATGGAAGCTGATTTCCAAACAGTAGCCTAGGCTATAGGGCTAGTTAATGCTGGTCCAGTTATCTCACGCAATTGTATTCTCCGCTGCTCTATTAACCTCAAGACACCGTAGGCTGGGGGATCGTAAAATATGCCCACCGTACCCCCTCCTTTAGTGAGAGGCGACTATAAAAGGGAGGACTTGAAACGGAGTTTGAACTGTATTCAAAACCGAACATGAACTTCTTAGACTGGACGGCTTTTGAAACTTTACGTGAGTTGACCCCAAATAACACATCTGTGGATGTGTCGTTCAAGTAAATCCAAAACGAATAAGGCACCATTGGCAACATCTTAGCGTACCGGTAACTTTGTTGTGTACGGGGTGTCAACATTAGTTTATAAGTTTCAGTATCTTGTATTGCATGGCTTTTAGTATTTTATGTCTAATCTGCTTCTGCTTGTATCGGCGATTGCGTCTATATTTTCGGTTTCCTTTGAAACCATGATTTTGACACGAATTAAAAAACTTCTGACAGTCTGAGGAAATCGATTTAGTCATTCCCGCTAAAAACATTAGCACCTGTGGGTTTCACATAGGCTACACATTTATAAGTTGAACTAAGGTATTTTGATAGAGATTTCTAAGGTTGTTCTCTCTTTTGCATTTAGGTCAATTAGTCAACTTAGTGCCGTCAGTACCAGAGTTATGTGTGACAATGTGCCCCGCCTCGCGGGAAAACAGCGCCAGTTATGCCAGAATTATCCGGATATCATGAGAAGTATTGGTGAGGGCGCCAGAGAAGGAGTGAGAGAATGTCAACACAGATTTCGGCACAACCGATGGAATTGTAGCACTTTGCAAGGAGATTCATCAGTATTTGGCAAGTCTGTTATAAAAAGTAAGTAGAAAGTATAATGTTCTACAAAAGAGGCTCAATTACTTTCGGATGCATCCAACGTGATAGGCAATGTCATCATTTTCATTTTTTTTTCAGAAAACTTACCTTAAATACTGCTTGCAAAGTGCTCTATTGTGGAAGGAATAAAACGGTTTATTGCAAGCCAACACATGGTTCGATCAGCAATTGCAAGAACCCTACATTTGAGGGACTGAGGTTTCCAAATCGTTAGTAGGTCGTCACCACTTGCTAAGTGATGTTGGCGCTCTACGTAGGTAGTACATTTGAACCGGTATACACTAGCAGACTAGCGATTTTGCCTAAGCTACGTCCTTGTTGTGGTCTTATTCGCCTGCAACCTCTGCCCTTGTTTAAATTTGTTACCGGTCAACGGTGGGATTGCTTGACCTGCTACGAGGGAAAAATAACATTATGGCATCTTGCGACATATGTTCCTGTTCAATAAACCACGTGGTGGTGACACCTGTCTGCTACAAGTTCAAGACTGGTAGCCAACCAAACATCAAACACTAAGTCATTGCATCACATTTGGAAACACAAAACTCAAGGTACTACCGAGCTAGTCGTCAAATAAAGTCGTATTTTATAGCTCTTTTCAATAGACGAATGCTTGTTTATTTTCTAAACATTGATGATCTCCTCGTCCTCAAAATTTTATCCGACTTGTCATCGGCTCGACGTAAACAGAGTGCTCGTGAATGTATGTCAAATTACCTCATAGCTATCCACAATTCACGACCACAGTTCAAGATCATATCGCGCCTTCAGCTATAGCCCTAAGTTCGACAATCATATTTTTTTTTTCTTTTTTTTTTGCCATTATCAGAATAAGATTACTATCTAACGCAGTCTCGGGAATTTGGTGTTAACCGAGCTAATTGTACTAGAACCAATCAAAAACAAAATGCTTTATCCATTTGGGTACAGCGGATTTGGAAACGTTTTCAAAGATAACATTCTCGAGGGGAGGAGTGAGAGCCATGGGCTAACGCGTCTTGTTTGACGTATTGCCCCAAACATTTAACTACACTCTCCGTGGGTGGGCAATACTGTATTTCGATGAGAAATGGGGTTTTGGTTACAAGCTGATTCAATGCAGACTTTAAGTGGAATTCACACCTCGACAGTTTCAAAAATAATTTCTTCCATTTATGAAAACTGTATCAACCTGCTGACAAGGACAAATGGCTTCGTGTTTTACACAAGGGCTGTAAAAACAGTTAATAACTTTCGGGAGGGAAAAACTCTATGACATCGATAATAGGCTCATATGTTTGTGTTTTTATCGAATATGCGTTTTGTCGCATTGCCCTTATCCCATTGCTTTGTTTATGTACTTAACCCTCTATTGGGTTTCTGGAATTGGGTAAGTTGTGCTCGTGTAATGGCCAACCTTTCGCAGACTTCTATCATTCTGGGGGCCACTTCATCAGTCAAGTGTTGGCTCAAGTCGATAGCCGACAGACCAATATTTATTGTTATTTTACCTTTCGTGTTTTGTTGATCAATTAGGTTTCAACAAGTAGGTGTTCCTACCGTCCTCTTTATTTAACTTTTCTTCGACTGGATTATTCTCTGTCATCGATTCGACCAGAAACGGAAACGTTTATTGACAGCTTATTGTAGATATGTCTCCCTCGCTGTATTCATCACGCCTCAGATTAATGGAAGGGGGTGAGCCCGTGACGTCATCCGTTCAACCCTCTAATCATACAGCTTCTGTTTGAGTTTCTTTGTCCGGGCAAAAATTCCTGTAACCAAAACAAGTCAGAAGGTAAACTCATGCCAACATTCGGTTCCTGGACAATCCATACTGCTCGAAAACATGTGTAAATTTGAACCCATCACTCATACGGGTAGCCGACAAAACTATTGCCGTTAGGCAAATATCTTAACTGACAAAACTCGGCGAAATTTTCTCTTTTGCCCCTATGAATAAACGGTCCTGTTTGTCTACGGGTTTCCCTAATCTTTAGAGCAATCAGAGTCTAGAAAGTAACTGTAATTACCTGTGAGGATTTGGGGAGCTGGCAAATTTAAGTGAATCAACTGAGGCGTGAAATGGGCACAGAAGGAAAATTGTCTGACTGGGCCGGCGTATTGACCGCTGGAGGGAACAGAGGCGGTTACATACAACGAACAGAAATGGTGACGGGGGAGTAACTTCAAAGAGAAAGCCGTATTCAGCATTTAATATGTTGAATGATGAGCTGAAAAGGTCTATCTCCTAAGCTGCAATTAGACCTACATGAATTGAAAATCATGCCAGGAATGTGTCACATAGTGAGGGTTTTGTATTTTTTCGAGAGTATGGTACATGACCCTCTTAGCCCGTATCGACAGAATTGTGAGACAGCGGCATATTTAAGTACACAACAATTGGTTTGAAGCAAACTCTCATACAGGCCTTTCTGGCAGCCGTATATTACCAATCCCCATAATTTTTAAGTTTCATGACAAACTCATTCTAAATAGTTATCTAAAATAAACAATTCGATCATAAAATATTACAATACATTACTTTGATTACAGAAACTTTCTAGCTGTACTAACATAAAAATGCAACTCTCCTTACTGATATACTGTAACAGTATAAGAACGTGCAAATTAAAGGAAAATATTGCGATTGTTTTGCAAGAAAGATTCATCCAAGTTTTAAAGCTAATATTTCTTGACACAGGATGATAGATTATCAGAAATAAAGCAGTATGGTAGCTTTCTTTTTAAGAATTAAGTTTTCCACAGATAGATATTCAGTTGTTTGTTGCTCAAGAATAATTTGTCCACCCAAACTTTCAACATTCCAAATGATGCAACGTTGATGGAGACTCTTGCGCATAGTATTTTGCGCCTGGTATTTTGAAGAGATGTAGCTATTGCTGGGGTTTATGATTAAGACTGGATTGTTGGATAGTGTCTGAGACATTTTCTTTGTACCTTTTTGGAGCATTTTAAACACAATATTTCCCTTCAAATTACAATGCAAAAGACTAAAAGAAAATTAAAATTGTAAAAGTTATTGACAGGATATCTAATTGTTTAATTTCTTTTAATTAAGTTCTCCTTTTTAAGTTTATTTAGGTTGGTTAATGTTAAGTTTTTTCTTTTCACAATGGTCTCATCTGTGGTCCGTGCTACCCATACGAATGGGCAATTGTTCATTGGGTAAAACCAAGTTTTTTAGATCTTGAATATCCTCAGATGACCTCAATCAGTGACAATATGGGCGTTTTAGCTCCAATGTTACAACTTAGTAACAGAAAACTCATATTTATTCATGAGGGGTGGGTACAATGGGTGTGCGTAGGGGCGGGGCCGTACCATCTGCGTCGATGTGGCAGGGGGTTTAGATAACTACACATTCGAACACTGAAATTGTGTTTCCTGGTAGCTGGGTATCAGAATCGAAATACAGGAATTGTACAGTTGCTGCTAGAAAGTCCTATCCTCACCCCACCCCCAAAAAGGACTGAAAGGGTATGGGAGTAGATACAAGGTGAAGACATAGAACTTCCTCTTGATCTCGCTTGTCCATCGCTTTTAAAAGTAGGCCAACGGATCAGGCAGGATTTTGCAACTTTGACGATGCAGTTATATCTCAAACTTCTGGCATGTATTTTTATGTTTAATATTTGCCTCTTACACCCTTCATCGTTTCTGTCTTCTCCAACAGCAGCTAGTCGCGAAGCAGCCTTTGTCTATGCAATATCTTCTGCGGGGGTCGTTTACGCCATCAGCCGATCCTGTAGCAAAGGAGAACTACTCGATTGTGCGTGCGACCCAACCAAAAAAGGAAAAAGCCAGGATGATCAAGGGACCTTCGACTGGGGAGGTTGCAGCGACAACATAAAATTCGCCCTTGACTTTGCAAGACGCTTTATCGATGCTCCCGAAAAACTGGAACGGGACCCTAGGGCCCTGATGAATCTGCATAACAATGCAGCAGGGAGAAGAGTAAGTTGATGAATAACACACACTTTGCAATGGTATGCTTCACGTCTATATGAAAAGTTTCACTATAGGGTAACCAACTGTTGTAACTGGTATGTAAGGGAAAGGGGGGGGGGGGAGTTGTTTCACAGAAGAAGAAGACCTATATTTTCAAACTTACATGTCTTGACAAAGAATGATCGATTATTCAAAAGAAGGGTTTTCAGTACCGGTACCTTCTTTTTAACGAAAAAGTCTCTCCCAGGGAGAAATTTAGTTGATAATATCCAAGAATACTACCAAAACTTTTAAGATTTTCAAACTTTACATTCCGTAACTCTTTTAAACTTAGTACCGGTATAATAGCATAATGTGTGTGAATGGGGAGGAGTGCAGAAGTATTGTTAGTGTTTATCAGTGTTAAAGGGATTTTTAAGAATAACGATTGAAGAGTTTTTCTTCCAGTGGTGTATTTTAAACACAAAATTTCCGTTTGAAGAGTATTTCTCCCAATGGTGTATTTTAAACACAAAATTACCGTGTGGGGTTACGAGTACCGGTATGGCTTAAATAGGTCATTACTTGACATAGCCTACCACAGAAAAGGGGCTGAGGCTAATATATGCAAAATCATTTTGATATAATTTCGTTATTTTTGTTTTAATTTTTTAAATATTTTAGAAACTTCCTACAGCTGCGCGTTCAGGCATACAAACAAACTCTAACTGGGATGGGGAAACAAAATGATAGTAATGATAGGTTTTCAAGTTCAGCATTGGTGAATTTTGCGGAACGCCCTCATTTTAGTCGGCAATCATCTGACCCCTTTCACCATTGTCACTGTAATTTCTTCAGTTCCAAAGTTCCATGCCCGAAACCAAATAACAAGGGGATGGGGCGAGGGAAACATTTCGCCCACATAGAAACTTTCAAGTAACCAATGACTACCGTATATTTTTACCCAAACTTGACCGGCCCTGAAAAAATCTTGTCCCATCCCCTCTTGGGACCGTTTCGCTTAATTCAGTTTATCTTCTTTAACCTTCCTGCAGACTTTGACAGAATATTTTGCTGAGGTTATAATAGGGATAACCCATAGAAATTCCATGTATGAATCTCACGAACCAGGGGGCTCTCTGAGCACACATTTTGACGCATTGTAGTCCTCGGCGTACGGTACCTACTGAAGTTGGTGAACTTTTTGACCACCGTGGTACTCAGAAGTTGCAAGTGATTGGCACAATAATTACCATCATTCTATTACCATCGAAATTACGTAAATCCCCTACACGCCCGCGGGAAAAGTCAATACTCTTTAAAAATTTAAGTTATTGACAAAAGAAAGGTGAAATTCCTCCACTTCTCCGTCCTCAAATAAGGATGATGGCCTGTCTTGAAAATTCAGATTTGAAAAGGACTGGTGAACTACTTGCATACTACCACGGGCTCGTTTCATTGTGTCAAAATTCATAGGCTGCGCGAGCGACGAGGGTACCTTTGCACTTTCGTTTTATAGGCTGGTCACTTAGTTCTCTGTAACAGTCCCCTCCTCAGGTTAAATGGCCTCAGAAGGATATATTTAAATTAAAGATGCTAATGGTAATGCCGTTCGAATTATTACCACATGGTAAAATTCCCGACACAAAGTCAAGCAGCCTCGTTCGTTTTGTTCATTTGGTAATCGGAACCCCACTCCTATCTCAACACTTTACCACTAACTGAAAGTTGGAGTACGCCATCACTTATTTGAATAATTTGGAACCTTTTAGTGAAAAGCCCATTGCGCAACAGTTTGTGATTTTCAACTCACATTACCTAAGTTGTTACCCTTTGAAATTAAAAATTTTTCATATGAACTTAAACACCTACCGTTTTCTTTTATTTGTATGTTGGACATTAAGGAGTTCCATAACTCTAAGATTGCTGTCAAATTTTGGCACAAGGTGAAGCAGCTTCCAGAAAAACAAGGATTGTAATTCGAGTAGTACAACAATGTACCAATTTAAACTGAGTAAATAAATTCAGCATTTATATCTTAGCTCAGGAATGCCTTATGAGAATGGGAGTTGCATTGTTTGAATTCAGTTTTTGCTATGTAAAATATATTTTTGAAATGTGTGACTTTAAGTACACTTCCACCTTCTCTTTCAAATAGATTTATTTAAAGATTAAGAGCTGCCCGTCCCCCCCCCCCCCCCCCAACGTATTTTAAAGCAACAGCGAAATCTCAACATTTTCTTCTTATTTCTCTTCAAAGTATTTTCATCATATTTTAGAACTTAAATGTTGAATATTCAAGTCAAAGGGCAAGGTCAGTCAACCCAACACGAAGCAGTGGTAGACTCTCTCGTTTCATGACTGGCTTTTGACGGTCATGGAACAAAATCGGTTTTGGCGTAGCATACAGAGGAATTTTGGCAAACTAAGCCGGAAATGGCATTTGCGGTCTCTTTAATGCAGGCTTTTGTGAAGCTTTTGTCTTTAGCACGTTTTGTCAAATACTTTTCCCATCAAATTTCATTTGGTGTGGAAGAAGTTTAGGGGGGGGGGGGTCGGGTTGAAGCATTTGACTGAGGTATCCCGACTCCATGCTCACTCAGCGCTCCCTTCCAACTCAATTCAAGAATTGCAAGTAGAAGATAAATTGCAGATGGAAACAGAACCAGGGTCGGATTGCGGCGAGGCCTGTTTGGACCCAGGCCCTACAGCTGGGTGTCCAAAATGAAGGTACAGGACGAAAAACATGTCAATCAGTCCGTAGATGGTCAGCAACTACATTGGTCTATAAGAATGTTGCATAGGAAGCACTTTTCTGCCAATTCTTTTAGTCGCAAACCTGTTGTATTGCCCGCTTAGATAGTAAGCATAATAGGACCCCCCCCCCCCTCGGGTTTCTACAAGCAAAATTGCCCCTCACAGAATTGTTGTCTTACAGTAGTCTATATGTCCAATGTCTTAATACAATATGTATTTTCTGCACCTTTGAAATAAATTAATTGCTACTTGAGAACCAGCCGTCAGGATTCACTGATGTTGTAGCCAAGGTTGTCACCAGATCATTTTGAGAACCGCGTAATTTGCGATATCCGTTCTGAGGGAGCTGTCTAAGGGGAATATGTGTTACCCATCCCCTTTAAAAATATTTGTATGTTGAAAGCCTTTACAAGAAATAAGGAACAATCACTCAATTCTAAAATATTTAAGAATTTTGTTCAGCTACGATAAAAAATTTGGGCCGTGCGATGATGCTGAAATTGATAGAGAGTACCAGAGTCTGGAGATTCTGAGAGCCGGATAGCAACGCCCGGTGACAAACAACCCTGGTTTTAGCGTAATGTACACGTTTTGTCTTTTTTTTTCGTAGGCTGTACGACGCAAGATGAAGCTGGAGTGCAAATGTCACGGAATAAGCGGGGCTTGTAACATCCGCACCTGTTGGAAAGCCATGGAAGACTTTCAAAAGGTGTGCTAACACTTGGTCACAGATAACGAGCTAGGGCTTATTAACATCAACTGTTTGATGACGTCATATCCTCCTTAACTTGATTATAGAGTTGGCTGTCGAGTTATGTCTACATCCCAATGATAAATGGCTTGAGAGCTCTTGAGGGTCCCTGCGAGTTCGTTCTTGTGGCATTGAGAAGGCTGCCCTAGAGGGACAGCGTCGCACGCAGCTGGTCGTAAAGCTCGCAAGCTATGTACGGAAGACTAGAAGACGTCGCAATATTTTAAACATGCTTTAATTATGAATTTTGCGTTTACTTGAGCTATCTTGCCGACTTTGGGGAACTATCGACCAGTTTTGTGCAATCGTTCTCCCACAAGGTTGTGTCATTGGATGGAAAAAGGTCCCGATTAGGCAATTTCGTGTGACGTCACGCGATTAAATTTGCTAGGCATTGAAGGGCAAAACACGAACGCGGTAAGCGTATCTACAGTAGTCGCACACGGCACTCCCATAGAAATAATGTGACATATACTGTTCGTGTTGCAAGTACTGTCACTTCGCGTGTTGATATAAAAGATGTTTGTCCGTCCAATGACATCAGTGAAACTGCCTAATACCTCACCAGGATGTCGTTAAAGGCAGTTATTTGTCGGTTACCCCAGTCAGTTCTAATTTACCCAACTGAATTACTTTTAGTCCCTACCGCGGAGCGGACTCGGTTTGTTCACTCCCCCTTTAAGGCTTCACAAACCACCGTCCGCCAAAACGAAGAGGTCTGCGTCCAATTTAAGACGCAAACTTTATTACCATAATATGACTCATTCATGTCCTGCCTCATTTTTTAGCTATTTTTTCAGCGAGTGTGTGTATTCTTGTTGTAGTAGACTGAAGGACTAGATTGTGCTTTACGATGTCATATCAATTCTGTGGGTGGCATGGGCTACTGCATTATTTAAACGGAACAAGATGTTGCCTTCTTGTGAATATTCACTAACATTCATTCCGTCTCGAGGCTACATACAATATTTCTATGAATATCCAAAGAAATCCGTTTGATGTTCACTTTGCAGACTTGGTGGGGATATGACTGAACAAGGGATATGCCCTACAGTCTGCTACGCAGGCAACTCCCGCATCGGTTTCATTAAAACTCATCCACACCCAGACAGCTTCTTAGGTTGTTGCTTCAGGGGCATAGGGATACCTTGGTCAACATACAAGACACTAATGTTTAATCAAAACACTCTCAGTACATGATATGTAAATGAGCTACTATGCATTTTTCATGTGACAAAAAATATTCTGCTTGAGAATTTATGTAACCTGCCGGTAACAATGTAGTTTGGGAAGACGAAGGTTGGCAGCCCGCTTAATTTTAGCTACAAACGCGTGAGAACTCTTGCCAGGCCTTGAGCAAGTAACTTAGAAGGAGAGCGGTTTTTCCGCAGCTTGTCGCAAGAGGTCGTTGCTTGCAAGCTGTGATCGCAGGATGTCGCAAGGTCTTTAAACATTTTTGAAAATCTGATGCATTTTGACGACACGTTCATTCATACTTGGTAATCATTCTAAATTTGTATTCGTTAATATCGTTCAGGTGACCGTATGTTATCCCCTCAAAGATCCATCATGGGCTATTCCATCCTACCCAGAGTTTCGTTGCTTTAATATGGTGATTTACAAACAAAGTCGTATTTCGTATTCCGACTGATTTAAATCAAAATATTATTGAGCATGAATGAACAGTGCATGTTTAAACAACTCTGAACATTTGAATTAGAACAGGGAAATGCTGGATGCCACTCGTGCTGAGCCTTCGTGCATAACTTTCCATAATCCCGTACCTTACCCTGTGTCTATTGTTGTTTAAATACCTGAGTGTTGCATGATGGGAGGTTAAACCTTTCATAACCACCTCAAAAAATACTTCTTTTTCTAAAGTCCTCCCGACCCTCTGGCAAAGGGCCGTTCGGACGAAACCAAAACTTTCACTGCTTCCCCAAGAAGCTATTACGTCCACTGAAGGACAATGCGTGACCAACCTCACGGCCCTCAGACCATTTACATTATTGGTCGGTCATGTATGGCTCCATTCTAGACTGGATGAAAAGAACATATACTACACATGATCTCAGCCAAAACGCCAAACACGATTAACTTTAAATTCTGAGAGATAGACATATTTTACCATGGCACAGAGCTACAAGATTTCATGTAAAGGTGTAAAACCTCCCTATTATCAGATTATTGTGAAGCTGAACAGGATATTTAGATACAGCTAGGAAATGTCAATATCTCAATACAGATTATGAACTGAGAAAAGAAAAAAAAAACGTGTGAGAAGAAGGGGTCTGGTGTTAAGTAAGAGGAAGTAATAAACAAAATGACATTTCTGTTTGAACAGGTTGGAAAATACCTGAAGGAGATGTACGATGTGGCGACTGAAGTAACGATGAACACGGACGGAAACGGACTGTTGGTGTCATCGAAGAAACGTCGCAAAAAACCATCGAAAGCACATTTAGTTTACTTCGAGAGATCTCCAGATTATTGCTCAATGAATCCTGAAACAGGTAAATAATTGCGTCCCCTGAGATCACTATCATTTACTCAAGAATATTTTTGCTTGGACTGAATTCGAGTCTTTTTTTTATCGGAAAAGAGTAAAAAGTGGGTCAAATTAAAAAAAAAAAAACCTGCATACCGACATTACTTGTAGCGTTTATTACAGGAAACGATATTTCAATTCGAAATAAATCGTTTCGACAGCTTTTATATTTGACCAATTTCAATTCGACACACCATAGATGAAGGCTAATAAGCCACCACAAGGTAAAAGAAGTAAGTGCCATTTAAATTGATAAGGCAAAGCAATGCAATTTGAATGAAAAAAGAGAATGTACCAACATTCAAAACATTATATGGAGAAATGAATGTCGGTAACATAATACCGGTTTTAGGATTCACTAAAACCAATACTGGGACTGCAAACAAAACTGGGGACTATTGACCGAAACCGATTTGACAGAACGTGTTTTCGAAGTCGACATGTTTATTGCACTCTGAAGTTCCATAAATCATGAGAAATGACTCCTGTTTTCATGTCGAATTAGAATGAAGGATGTCCTGCATATATCATTTCTGTAATGCGATTTGATTTAATATCGTCTAGGAATGTTTTAATCGCTTGGAAGGAATTCATAAGGACACTCCACACGCGATGAATTAATGTGTAACCATTTCAAAGAAATTGAATAATATTTCATGCTGATCTGAATAGCATGGCTACTGAGTACGGTACACCATTACCAACTGCAAATTTTCGCTGGGGTTGTTTATTTTCGTATAGAGGCCTCAGAATACATTTCACTAAAGGGCCGTCAGAATTCTTCAGAGTCATGTATGAGAATAAGTATGGGACTGGATACCTCTAACTCCTGAAACTTAGTATTCTCTTTCAGTAGCTTCTGAACAGGTTTGGGGCATTATCGACCTCACACAGGACCATAGCCACGCAGGTGGGATACGGAAGGGGAGGCACGGGGGAATATACGTTCCCACCATAAAATTGTCTGCCAAAATAGGTGCACTGAAGGATGAAAAAATATTACCCACATAAATACACCAAAACTAAACCTGTATGATCAATCCTTAGTGGAAACCATTTTTTTCAAATCGAAGGGGACATCGCTTACACCTCTCACCAGGCAGGTGAAACTCCAATCATGATGAACCCGTTAAACTGGTTACGCTCGCAACGAGCGTGGTCTCAACCAATTGAATCTTTTGAAGACAACGTCAAGGTGACGAGGCATAACGTCTGAAGCTAAGGAAGTTGTAACCAACCTACTGTGTCTCGGTTGACTGATTTACAAAGTGGGGGAATTACAACCTAACAGTGATTCTTGGAATTATCTGTGTTCACGAGTGCAACTAGGTGGGAAGGGTTGGACTTGGACTGTACATCTGGCAGTTATTTCTGGTGAGCCACTTTTGCAATGGCTGTGCAGCAATTCAAAAGAAAACTGTCTGCTCCTTCAACGGGATCCTGTAGAAATCCATGAAATTTGTATTTTGGAGGTATCAGATAACCACCAGACCTCCAAGGTATAAAATCAATGGTAATGTTGCCTGCTCTGCGGACGTGTATTTCCCTTGCACTTATACTGAAGGCACTCGCAATACATGTATGAACGTAAAATGAGGAGCACATGGATATTCGGAACCAACAATGAAGGTAAATAGTTGTTTCTTCGAGTGCAGTTGCATTCTTAGATGGCAAGCTATACAGCACTTGTTCTTGACAAAAGAGCTAAAGGTTACTACCCCCTTTTTCCAAACAGAAATTACAAAGGGTTGTGGGACAGAATTTTGGGGGGTCACAGTAAACTGCCATGAACAAAAACCATATGTACCCCAAAACTGCACTCCACATTCCTTTGTATTTGCTATTTGGAAAAGGGTCTATAGTTGGGCCACTTTGTCACACTACCTCCCGTCTCGTTCTGTCAAGTCCATAACTCCGTGGGGAGTAATTTCAGGTTCTGATCACGGCATCAGTATTTTTTATATAATCCAAGCTTGCACATATACGACATGTATACTTACAATAAAACTGGAAATCATTATTGACAGGTTCTCTTGGAACTGGCGGCCGACTCTGCAATCGAACATCATCGGGTCCCGACGGATGTGACGTAATGTGCTGTGGGCGTGGCTACAATACGATGAGGGTCCGACAAACATCGCAATGCGAGTGTAAATTTCAATGGTGCTGTTCCGTGGAATGCCAGCAATGTACCGAAGTCGTAGATGTGCACACGTGCAAGGATTCTGCTGCCGAAAGGGAGCCCGATAACCGCCATCGGCCTCGCCCGGATCAACCTCTCATAGATGATCCCGGTTTTCAGATTATTACACATAACCCTTCAGGTATTTCCAGAGGAACACAACTTGGGGACCATGGAAATTTAAGGACTAGAAGAAGAGCCATGAAACGATTCTGAATCGCAATGTGATACACACGAAATGCGTCTCGTTCATTATAAACCCTGCTGGCTCTTTGACTGTGACGCATTACGCCATGATATATGCCGTTTCCTATGACATCATTCACAACAAATAATTTATGAAAGGGTGAATGCAACATTACATGCACACCTTATCACTTCAAGATATGCATTATTTTATAGCTCATAAGACTGAAAGTCATCGTGCCTTTCTACCAGCAACTGTTATAAATGGAAATGCGGACAATGTCCACGCTGCAGATTTGGAAGGTGCCATTGTGGGAACTGATCTATCCATTTCTATACAAATTTGCTCAGTACAAATTTATAGTTTTCTATGTATCAGTCTTTAGAATTTGCTCGTCGATGTCTTCCGTCCCCACTCTATACAACCTTTCTACGCTTGCCTACTTGTGTACGGTTGACTGGTCGACTGGGTTTACTTCGAAGAGTGGATATAGGAGGAGCAGTGCTGCATTACGGAAGTTTGTGTCCCAAGACAAGTACACTAATGATTAGAAACTGTAGTGTGGTTGAATTCTTTAGGAAACTTCCCTTATTCTGGTTACGCATTCTAATCTCAACAGAGTTGTAAAGAGTCACTTGAATTTGCAGTCGAATCGAGACCGTCTATATAGTTTGACCCGAGTTGAGTCAGTTACCCAAGTCCTTGCATTGACTCAGTTTTCCATAGGATGAAAGTAAGGTGGGTTGACATAGATCCCCAAGTCATTTCACTTTTTTTCCAGCGATTCATGCAAAATAAATGAATACAGAACATCAAATGCAAGCTGGGGGGAGGGGGGGGAGGGGGGAGTAGGAGTGTGAGCGAGACAGAACCTGGGTAGGAAGATAATAGGTCATTGCTTCATACTAGAGACAACTGTAAATAGTGTAAAGAAAAATCAACTAAGCCAAAGGAATTTTTATGACAACAATTTCACCTTGTTTGTTTCTTTTCTTCAGCATTGTTTTTTATTTTTCCTTCTCTTTTGTTTCCAAGTTTTTTTTCTGTTTTTGACAAAAATATGTCTTAACCAATTTCAGAACTTGACAGGTTACAAACAAACTGACAGGAAAGGCAAAACACAGAAACGAATGCTTACTAAAACATTGAAATTTGGAGGGTGCATTGAGACTTCCATCACAACAACACTTTTGAATTGCCAGGCATAGTGTACATCTTACTTACTTAAACTGGAAGAAAGAGAGAGGAGAGTTTCTGCTTCTCCAAGGTTAAAAAAATGCTTTGAAGAAGCACACTGAATTGGCTCGTGAAACTCCCCAATTCCCCATATCCTCAGTACAAATTAATGTTTCCTGAGTGGGGGAAATTACCAATTCAATTTGTTTTTTGAAAAATTTGTCACCAGATTCTTTTTCAATTCAAGTGATAAGGTATGCCCCCCCCCCTCAAAAAAAAAATACATATGTAATCAAAATTTTTAACATTTTGCCTAACTATTTAAGGTGAAACATGACTAATTTCATTATTAATAAGCATTGTCATATGGAAATACCCTTCAACACCCTTGTTACATTATCGATATCAACTCAATATGCCTCTTTAAATGCTTGATAATCTAATATTTCTGCCCATTGTGTAACAACAGCATGATGCTGTTAAACCAACATCTGCTGCAGACATACAACCAACTCTCCGAGCCATGAGGCATCCATCATTCCTGACCAAAGCTCATTGTGAACATCAAGTAAACTTGTTTGAAATTTTCTCACTTAGCCAATATCTCACAAAGACAAATTCTCCTGATTATCTTTGTAAAACAGTAGCAAAATGAGACTGTAAATCTGTCGCTATGCATAAATTTACATTCTCACAAGGAATGTTTGCACATTTAAGTTTGGGACCGTTGCCTTTTCAAACCCGCATAATTGCAAATATAAAAGTGAATTAGGTGAGTATGTCTCACATGAAGAGAGAACACTACAGCCTCACCAACCTGTTGCAAGACATTAGCACTAACTTCGCACTACCTTGTCAATAATGTGAAACAGCAATAGAAAAAGTCAGAGGCCATTCTGTCAAGGAAGGATTCTCCAAAACGCACAATTTTAGTTCCACATTAGTGCTACTGCTACATTAGTGGGAGGAGTCTTACTTATATTTTTGCAAAATCTTTGCAGAAAATTTTGAACCCGTTCAAAACAGCATTTGTGATTCCTTGCCAATTCATGCAACAGTTTTGCTACAATTTTTATACTATATGGTGAATTTGGGAAGTTCAGTCACATACCATACATACATGTGAAATCTTGCTTTGTGAGATACTGGCTTATGCAAGAAAATCCTTCATAGTGTTGTGAGTCCATCGATATAATTGACCACACCCCTCTCTCACCTCTGCTATCCCTACAATATTATAGAAGTATTTAAATCCAGCCATTCAACACCCCAAACTACAATTTTAGCAATAGTATAAAGATTCTCAATTTGGTCATCTTTGATTGACAGCTCGTTCAAAAAATTCAGAGAACTGTAGCTCATATAACACAGTATGTACTGTGCTGAGAGAGTTCTGATTACACATAAATGCCTTGTATGCTCACCTTGGAGCAATAAACTGGGATTGTGGCTGGATGAGTGTGAGTTTTAGACAGTTGTGGGAGGGGCTAGAAGTTAGTATTTTGGGAGAATGTGGGCTGTTTGGTGGATCAATAACTACCTTTAAAACCTCCCGCTCTTTCTGCTGGTGCTTTCATTTGAACAAACATTGCAACATCTAACATTTTGTGTAACAACTAGACCAAAAGTTTTCACTACAAATTGATGGTCAGACCATGAGTCACTTTCTGGTATACTTTCCCAAAGACAATGATACGGACATCGCTACCATGCAGTTGGTTCATGTTTACACACTTTTTACCTGAATGGAAATGATTTCAAAATGTACCAGAAACAGTTACTTCTTCAAATAATCATATTTCAATACTGGCAATTGGCAAACCCAAGTCAGTTATCCCCCTTGTCCACCCATTGTTCTGCTGCAAGTCACCTAACTCAGGCTTGAAGCTGGAGTCATAGCTTGGACACTCATTTATAAAAACTCAACTTACCTGAATGCCTCAATATGAGCCTTATGTTGGTAAAACATTAATACATATAAATACAACCAACCACATCTTGCAATTGCCCCCTTCCCCCTTGCAAGACCCATTGGCTAGTGTCTCAACCCCTCCCCCTCCCTTCCTAAGCTAGTATCAGCAATTTGTAGACTCATTTATTCAAGTTTAATGTCACCTCTTTACCTAAATGCCAACCTTAACCATCCATTAGAAAGAATGCCACAATATGTAAGATCCTCAACCCCCTTAACCCCTTTCAAAAAAAAAAAAAGAAAAGACCATCAACATACAACATTTACAATTAATGTCAAATCAAAGCATCTTTGCAAGTATTCACCCTTGTAACACTTCTTCAAACCCCTGGCACTAATTTAAGTCATGAAGTGTAACATCATAGTCCTGCATTGGCAAGATTCTTAAGTATAGGTGTCCTCATAAAGTAGAATTATTCTTTCATGCTCTCAGATTTCTCAATTTAAGAACTCAGGCAAAGTACTATCTTGTCAATGTCCCCAAGTCTAAGCACACTATATGATAGTGGCATTGCAAAGACATCAATTAATTGTGGAGACAATTTATCATCAAAACAAATCAATTCACAGTTAGACATCCTCTTAAAATTGTTCAAAAAAATACGAAATATATGACCTAGGTTTCTTCTGTAATATTTTTCATAAATGCTGTGGGACTGTGGTCAGAAATCCATAATCTCCTTAATCACAAGATAAAATGACCTGTGACTTGAATAGTCTGCATACTGAAACCAAAAGTGTACATGTAACTTAAACTCTGCTGAGTGGTGATGTAATGTTTTCCTCGTTTTGATGACCATAAGTCAATGAACTTTTATGTTCACTGGGAAGTAACATTGCAGAGTACATATAACATAACGTACACATCAATCTTTTTTCCAATGAAACTTTGAACCTCCCAAACAATACTGACTTGATAAACCATTCCCTTGGGTAAAGTATGTGAAAATGTGTGGGCAATTTCTATTAGTGCTGTTTTTCCTCTAAGTCAAAACAAAAGAATGACAAGGGCCATCACTCTTGCCTAGCAAGATATTAGGTTTTGTATGCAGCAACCCATTATGGAAACCCTTTGGGAATGGTCAAAGCACCTTTTTCAGCAGCCGACTGATGTAGCCCTGAATTTAACATGAAAAAATACACCATGACTTGAAATTGATGGCAGATGTAATGAGGGAAATATATAACGTAAAATCTTCACTGAAGAGCTTCACTATAATGGATCATATCCCAAACCAACTGACTGTCAAATTTACTTTCTGGTGAGAATAGTTGAGTCTGCCTGATTTGAAAACTTTTTAAGGGGGAACACAGGATAAGGCAAATAGTTCAAAATTCACAAGCTAAAATGCAACTTGCAAATGCCGCAACCTAGAAAACGACATGTGGTATTTCAAGAATTTAGAAGGCCAACATGACATCCTTCTGAAAAAAGCACAAACCATATTAACTCCTCATAATTATTGTATTCATACTTCTGGTCTAATTTTAATTATAAGCAGCAGAAAAGCATTGAGCAAAAAAAAAATGCTGCTGGAATTGAACAAACTCCAAATGCACTTTGTGAGAAAAATAAAAATAAAAATAGTACTAATGGTTGGAGATACACAAATTACAGAAACAGGCACTGACAATGAATTGAACACTAGAAGGCCTTTTAATGTTGGTGTAGCAACTGCTACAAACTTAACAATGGAAGTACCCTACCCTACAATCTTTGTGCTTTGTGAAGCTAAAACAGAACCATGACCGATGCAGTTGTTAACCTTTGTCAAAACTGACCACTGAGGTGGAAACCTTCATACAAACAGATGAGAAGACAAAAGGGAAAAATTTTCCAAACATTAACGCCAAAAATAAACATCTGTGGAACGAACAAACCAAATAAATTACTATCCTAAGTGACTACGGCACAATCTTTTACACCTCTGAGATGCAACGTCATTATGAAATGGTCAAGACAAGAAAAACCAGCATGTTTTTGCTGAAAGCTCCAGGTCACACTGATATTGTACCCTCTGACTGACACTCAGAGTCTTGTCAACTGATGCCACAAGCTATTGGGGACTACACTCTCCAGCTTTTCCATAAGAAAACTGAACGGAGCTGACAGTGATGCCAAAAACTGAAAGAAAAAGAAGAAATAAAAATTTGATGAGATTTACTTCATTTCATAGGTGTGGGAAAAGAAAACAAAAGTGTCTGATGTTACAATGTGACAATCAAACCTTGCATCAAATTTGACATTTAGATGGCCATTTCTATAGCCAAGAATCAAGATACAGGTCTATTTGTGATTTTTTTGTTTTGTTCATACTTACCTATTACTACTGAAATTATTCTGCCATTAGTGCTTAAGCAATTGCAACTAACAGGGTTGGTACCTCTAAGATCAATCGATCAATCAATCAATCAATCAATCAATTTATCAATCGATCAGTCAATCAATCAACCAATGACGTTTATATCCCACCAAAATCATACAGATGCTCTAAGACACTTCCAGGCATATTCTAGTAAGTTTTTTACAAGGGTCTCATAAGAGAAAAAAAATGGTTTCAGACAATGTCCTCTCAAACACTGTTGCAATACCCTTTCATAACTGAAAAAATCTCACTTTAAAAATTGGTTAATTTTTGTTCAAAATTATCTCCATTTTTCAACAAAGCCACAGAAAGTTATGCAATCTTAGCACACTGCCTCAGATGCAGAAGCCTTTTGTTTCTTAACAACTGAATGTCCTGTTTGCCGTTGAAATTTGATATTGCTGGGGTATTTTCCTGTAGATCTAGCATTACCTTACTTCACCATCCATGCACTAGACAAGACAATGTTAATTGATAGTCACTACAGCAGCATCACAATTATAACTAAATATAATGCAATGTCACATTAATTTGCTGCAATGACAAAGATTCCCATAATGCACTATTTCTCAAGAAGAAAATTGCATTAGTTGGAAAATGAAAATCTTTCTATTGCTATATGATATTAAGATGCAGTTTTCACCAAATAAGAGAGAAAACTATTCTGAATGCTATAAAGTCCATGAATTTTGTCTCTAGCAAATGAAGTTAATGAATTTTGCCTCTAGCAAATCTCTTTAAAACAGACATTTACTGCTGATAAGTATCATAAAACATGTGGGTCTTGAAGAAAAACTTCCAAATTTCCTATCTATTGTCTTTTATTTGTTAAGTAAGTCTGTTCCATTATATTTTGGGAATGTACACTGATACACATTTGATAAGAACCTCATACTGATCACCACACTTCCATAGGAAATGTCAACCAAAAAGATGTTTTTTTTTAAAAAGATCACAATGATGGTACCTTACACTTAAGCTTGCTGTCCAAATTGCACAAGCAACTTTAAAATGACAGTTGCCCTTACAAATGGGGTAAGTACAAATTTTAGCTACTGCCTGGCATGCTGGAAAGTTGCAAATCTTTATAGTGACGAAAGCAGTTCTTGCCCAAATATACATTATCTTGGCAGCAAGGGTGGTAAGAGTGTAACAATACATTTTGTTTTCTATTATCACAATCATTACAACAAAGAACAAGGCAAATATTCTCTTACTACAATAACATTCCTCACTATCTAAATTGGAAAATCCACGGATTTGTATTATATTCAGGACTTTTTGGTTCATCCGCATGTCAGAAAGGGGATTATTTGTCACTTGAAACACCTAAACTAGTTATCCAAACCAAAACTGCCAAAATTTTTCTCGGACTATTTTTTTCATGTGGTAAAGCCATTCGGCCAGTGAATAATCATGTAACATTCCTTTCCTGACACTTACTGCCTTAGCGAAAGCACCCATCGGTTCTGGAAACTGGTGCGTAAGCAATGCCAGACTTGCTGTGAATGTACACAAACCAGCAGTAAACAAGATGAAGAATGGTAACTCCTTTTTAGGATAGACTGATACTTCATGGAAGCCTGAAAATAAATGAAAGTGGACAAATAAAACCCAAATTTATGTTTCAATTTTATTACTAACTCAATTTCAATGGTCCTTTTTTTCTTTACAAAGATCAGCATGAAGCAACTTAAAAAAAGTAACAAGTGCTTAGCTGAGCCTGCATGTCTTAAAATGCTGACTTTCATAACTCACTTTTCTATTGTCTAAGTGTCGTATACCAAATTTCAAACCATCCGCTCACCATTGCACCAACATTCTATTCAACTTAGGTTACAAACAATCACACAATGGATTAAGTTTTACATTCAGATATGTTCATGTTCATTCCGACATGTTGAACTGATCCTGCTTCAAATGTAAATTTCAAAGCCCCAATTATTTATTGCCTAACTGTAGTACATCAAATATTAAAAACCCATTGCTGGAGGTCCTTCTATTCCAATTGGATTGCAGACAATTACAAAGTGGATTGATGGGGCACAAGTGCACAGGTCTTGAATTTTAAGGCATGCAAAATCCATCACACACCATCACTCGGCTCAAAATTACGTTTAAAAAATGTGATATTTTGCACACCTAGATGAAGAAAACAAACTCACATAAGTCTATTAAAGTTAAATAAAACAGCACAAGGACAACCAAATACTACTTAATTTCCTACGGAGTGTGATTTGTAGCACACCTGGAAAATCTTTAAACTCGTGGACTGATTGTTAAGAAAACTCCATTTAAATATTCTGCATGTTGTGGGCCCCAGTTTCCTGAAGCAGAATGAAATATCTATGCATGGGATAATTGTATCATTAGATACAGAAGGGACTCAAGTGAAAAAGGTTATATTACCAGGGGCCCGTTCCACAAAGAGTTACGCACGATCTTAAGTATGATTTACTGTTGGCTTAAGTATGGTGAATCAAACTTAAGATTGTGCGTAGCTCTTTATGGAACAGCCCCCAGTTCATATTGCACTGGATATGTACATATTCATGAAGTAATAGATTCTCTTTTTGGTACTGAGTGGATCTGTGGATGGGCCTTTTCTACATTTTTTTTAATTTGTAATAAATGTTAACTAGTGGATGTACTGATGAAGAGAAATGAAAGCAAAATTTTCAGTAGTTTCTTAAAGTGATTGGGAGGTTGAACTGATGATGAAACCAGCTGATTTACATACTTAACAAGATTCATTTAATGCTATTAGCAATTAGACATACAGTGTTTACTCATTTTAACCCCTTTTGACTATTCACCCACCCCTGACCCCTGACCCCTGGCTGGAGACACATAAAAATAACATTGATGGACCTGCATACTGTACTTCTCATTTCACATATGCAAGTGAAAATTTACAAGAAGGGGTGATAGTGACATTATAATCACAAACTTCCCAATACTCACAGTATATCATGTAAAATTTTAAGTCTTGAGACAATTCAACTCAAACCTAATCCCTTTAACATTTAAACCAAACCATCAAACATGAACCAAGCATGATATACATGTCTCCAGACATGAATGTGATACCTTACAAATCAAAATGTGACAAATCAGTGGCACAAACCTGTGGTGTCATGAATATTTATACCTAAATCTTATGTGCAGTGGCCTAGAGTTTACCACATAAATGTTCTTTTGAATATTCACAAGTAAAAGTTCTAAAAACCCCACAAGACTTTGCAGGGTATGCAACCATGTTGAAGCAAAGCATTCGCTTCAATAAGTCATAATGATTTTGCTTATGTTTGTCCTTCTTTAACAACAACATCTGTAAAACTGCCGGTTCATCATTTTTTTAATCTTACACTCAGCCCAAAGGCTCCACTTATTGCAACCATTTTACAGATCCAAAACACATATATTTACTTGAGAAAATACACTAAAAATCATCAGGATTTGATGGAAGCCATTCTTACTTGGTAGCAATTCCCTGTCCACACTTTCCGTGCAACTGGGATATGGATAAAAAAGATGACCTTTTTCCAATGGGTATGGGATCATTCTAAACGTTCCTTCCCACGTGCAATGGAGTAGCTGGAGAGCGCCATCTACTCTCTTCCAATGCGGGAGATGGAAGAAACTGTATGCGATACCTTCACTATCACCCCTTTTGAGGATATGTTCTGGTGGCAAGATGAGTCCCTTCATTTCCAACAAATACTGGGGACAGAAAAGATACAAGACAGTGGGAAATAATGGTAGAGAATAGACATAACAGTTAGTAAGATGGAGTTTTACTGGTTCAAGTTGAGCCGGCCACGGCCTTTTTTCCAGTTGAGAATAGATGTAAATGTGTTTATATTTATTAATATATATTTAAAAGATTTAGTAGTGCTAACGAGTGATGAGGTATTTAAGTCATATTCTGATGGGGTTATACTACGGATCAGAAATAAAAGACAAAATTATTCCAGACTATTTCTTCTAATCTGTGACAATACTTCAATACCACTTTCCTATCCTGCACAATATCTTTTTCCTAACTAAAGTATTGTAAATATTGGTTTTTTCAGTTACAAAAAATTTCAAATCCTCAACAGGGTAACATAATATTATGTTACGTGGGTACATTGTGTCAGATTCCTTTTGTTTTGCTTTACAATGAATTTCCTGTTTTTCCTTGAAATTTGATGCAGTTGGAATGTTTGAATATCTTTTCCTGTAGACGTAGCATTACCCTTCATGATATGAAGTGTATAGCAAACAATGGTGCTAAATATTCCCTGCAGGTGCATCACAATTATACACAAATCAAATGCGATATCAATATAATGTGCTGTGATGATATGAAATGATACGACATGGGAGTTAAGTCAATCTGAACCTCCAATATTCCAAGTTGACTAGACTTATTTTGAGTAGCTGTTGAGGACCAAGACCTTCCTCCCTGTGTATCTTTGGTTGAGTTACATTCAATGTTTATCATGTAAGCCAAGTCACCTCAGGTCCTCATTGAGGCTAAATAAAAAATATCTGTAGTTTGAAGTCCCCTCTTGCAGTCTTCTTCCCACCACTTAGTGCCACATAAATATATTTAAATACATTTGATAAGTCTAAAACTGCAATTGAGTGACGTGACTGTACATCCCAAGTCTCTAGTTCTGACCTCATCTGGAAGCCACACTCTTGTGGCAAAAATAAGTACTTACCTTAGGAACATGTGGATTGAACTCTACTGCTCTGTGTATAGCCTCTACAGCATTCATTTCTGCTGTTGTTAATCCTCGCTTGGATGCTATCTCTGGTGAGAATCTTTGAAAGATGACAAAATGACAGTGAAATTATCCCAGTGTGTCACACTTCTGAAAAAAATCAATTCTTGACTGCTAGTTAGCAAAGCACGTGGCAGGCACCTGTTAGGGCCCATGGATAACATCAGTATTGCAAGGTGACTTAAGTACCATGTCCAAACCATAGGATACAGCCCCTCAGTTAGGCTGCAGCCCCCTCAGCTATGGTTTGTTGCTTCACACATTATGAAAGCATGTGTACAAGGATTGCAGCCACAGCAAAAATAGCGCAGCATTAATAAAGTTTTCGTGTCTCCCAAACATTGTACATTTTTAATCAGAAAGACAAATAATACATGAACAAATGAACTGCACACTTGCCAACATTTTCATCTCAGGAAATGGAGCATATGTAAGCAGATGATATGCTGTGGGAGGCTACAGTTACAAGCACTAACCTCATTGGGTGGGGTCCAGGGGACAAAACACCTTTCCCCTCTGAATGTTCACAATTCATGTGTGCATCACAAAAAATGTAACCAAGAATTGGCTTTATTTTTGCCAATCTGTTGCTTTGCAACTTTTCTGATCTTTTTTATTAGTATAATCATACTATACTGTTAAACCATAAGAATGTAACATTCTAACTTTTATGGGTTTCAAAAAGCAGAAAACAGAACAGTTCCACTTAAAACAGTACAGTTGGAAAGAATGGAACTGCATAAACTACATTATAACAGTCTACTTACTTGTCACAAACTGCTCTAGCTTTTAATAATGCTGCTGTGTAACAAATAGTTGCTGACTTTGGCAAGCTTATATCATCGTATTTGGCAAGTAGTGCCTGTACATCAGCATATAACTGTATCTCCAGCAGAGCTTCTATGAGATTCTCGTGGATTTGAAACATGCTTACGACAGGAAATTCTTTAATCAACTGTGGAAACAATTGCAAAAAATTGTGATGTGACATATCTATTTATGATAGAAATAACTATTAGCAGTACATTTTCAATTGTGTGCCAAGCAGGTTTCCCATAAATTTTCCACACAGATTGTTCATAACTTCAATGTTCAAGATGGTGTGAATTATCTTTGGGTACAAATCATGGTTCCCCTTCAAATACTTTTCATAAAATGTATGCAACAATTGCAACTAAAGCTAATTTGTGTACAAAGCATGTTCTCTACACATTTTGCGTATGAAGTATTCATGACTTATTCATATTCACTTTAAGAGCTAAGAAAGATCTGCTGCATTTTTTAAGGGAAATATTGCACTTGTTTAACAAGAAAATTTTATCCTTTTAAAACCAATTTATATTGGCAAAGAGTGATAAATAATTAATAATAAGGCAGTAAAGTAGCCTTCTTTTCAAGAAAAATGTTTCCCTCAGATAGAAATTCAGTAATTTGTTGCTCAAGAATAATTTGTTCACCCAAACTTTCAACATTTCAAAAGATGCAACTTCCATAACTCTTCTTGTGCATAATATTTTGAGGAGATGAAGCTATTGGGGTTTATTGTTGAAACAGAATGATTTGATAATGACTAGACCTTTTTACTTTAATGCTATGTTGCAGCATTTTAAATGCAATATTTCCCTTTAATATACATTTCAACACTTGTTCATGTGAGTCTTGTTGAATAGTCAGATTGGGAAATGTTAACATGCAATGCATCTTGGCAATGTTTCAAAGGTGGAGGGAACATCTACCATTGAATGAGTTGTTAGTTTGTGTATCCTTTGTGTTAGTTAGTTAGAGTTTTACGGCTTTTCCAACCAATTGGTTTAAGTTGTGCCGGCCACGGTCTTTTTTCCCAGTTGTGGCTCACTGGCTTGTTTTCCTTACCTACTACATTGCTTATGCAGAGCACCAATCACAGTGGCTAAAGGTTCCCATTTTAAAGTCTTCGGTATGAGACGACCAGGACTCGAACTCCTAACATCTCAACTGCAATTAGGATGCTTTAACCACTTGACCATGGATGTATACTTTGAGGTTTAAACATTTGTCAATCCTTTTACCAAAGCAGTCAAAGTACATGCTGGAATAAAACACGGTCAGCCAGCAGTCTTATGAAATGATATCCATATATGAACATATGTGAGGGTGTTGTCATGGTGCAAATGCAAACCAACTCACATGATTGAGAGCTTAGCAAGGTTCCCATATTTTTCAAAAGAGCTAACTAAAACTGGATATTCGATTAGAAAAGGATCTAAAATGAACATTCCTGCCAGAGGGAATAGCCAGGGAATTGAATCCTCAGGTCAGGTAAACAGGAAAGAAGAATAGAACTGGCGCCAAACAAACATTGATTCAGGGCAGAAAATCTGATTTACCCTGCAGGTCGATGAAAATCAGTGAATTTTTATCCTGAGCATATGTTGCTGATCTGCATTCCCATAAGAATATGATATACCATAGCAGATTGAGATCCACCACACTAACTCAATTGGGAACAAGGCCAAACTGAAGTGTAACCAAAGAGTCACTGCAACAGTAACAAAATCTGGTTGTATGAAACCCAGATATACAGTATATGCAGCTGTCCTAGAAAAACTAGAAAATGGAAAATCATATGAAACACATAGTGCTGACTTTCATTTTTTAAAAGGATGAAGTGCAGCATATTGCATTTCTAGAGTGTATATCTGATTTCACTTTCTACACCCATTACTTTTTGTTTCTCTTGTATAATTTCATAAGTTACCTTCAAACACATGAAACATTACCTTATTTCAATATTCATCACCAGAGACATGCTGCAAGAGACTGAAAGCACATTAACTGACCGACTGCATAGCCAAGTGGTTAAAGCATCTGACTCGCAGCTGTAAGGTATGGAGCTCAACTCCTAGCCGGGTCATACTTTAAAAATGGAACTTACACCATTATGCTTCCTGCTCAGCATAAGCAATGGAGTAGGGAAAACAAGCCAGACAGCCCCAACTGAGAAAAGGGCCATGGTCAGCCTGATTTAAACCAACTGGTTAGAAACTGAGCATTAAAACCTCATCTAAATAAACAAAATGATAGCACATTGAAGACAAGCTGTAACTAGGAAGACCCTTTCCTAAGGGTAGCCCTTCCCTTCTACTGTACCTGTGACAGTTCACATGCTATTTTGCATTGCACAAACAAGCTGCCTTCCCTTCCACAGATGTGCAATATTATTTCTTTTTGCTAGGGAGGGAAAAGGGGGGTGGATGGGAGTGCCATTTTGCACTTTTCCAGACTTTGGCTCACTCAAGTCAGTTGCACTTTTTCATTCCTTCATACTTTATCAGCCCATATTTGCTACATTTTGGTCAATCAACATTGCTATGTAAAAGATACAACAGAGACCAAAATGAACCTGTAACTTACATCTCTCATCATTTTGACAGCTTCCTTTGTTCTCCCCAAACGCCTCATAATCATTGCTAACCGCCTCTTAATATAAACCAAGGTGTTCAAATCTCGTCCTGTTTGAAAGAGACAGAGACACTCACTGCTAATGGATAAAAACAAGAATTACACTAAAATCACATCAATTCTTTATCAAGTACATACTTCCATTGTGTGCTTTCAATATTAAAATTAATGAATTTTTTTTATTTAATTGCATTATTCCTTCCTTACACAACAGCAAAAGACATTTAACATTTATGAAAATTCTGACACCTGCTCACGTAATTTAAACTTATCTCCAGAGGCATACTATTACAAATATTCCATACTGATTTTTTTTTCATAGTTCATGCAATACTTCTCCTTCTGTGACAGGATGGGGAAATCCTCTGGGATGTAATAATATTCCAAAATCATTCCATTCTATACTGTGTCTTAGGAAACAATGCAAATGCAACTATTTTTCTTCATGTAAGATTTACTTGCACCTCATTTACATTTTGAAGTTTCATGCACAGAGTCAGTTATTGTCTGGAAAAAACTAGAATGCTAAATAATGATCAATGATAATACATTAAAGACTGATTCAAAATTCATCTTTGAGCAAATTTGTAGGGATTAAAGTGAACCTCAACTCTGAAATTTCAAAAACACATGTTTCAGAGCTGGAAAAATAAATCCATTTGGTTCAAGTCCTATTTTTCACAAGATGTTACTGAGATAAGATATAAATGTTTATGGTCATCCACCCAATTTAAAATGGTTGATTCCACAATGAATTTTGATGGCATTTCTTCACTATTTTAATGAAACTTCTTTTTTCTTGTTTTTCAAAAGGCTCATTCACCTTGTGCTAATAACTTAGTATTTACATACTGTTAACGCTGACTGGACGAAACAGTCAACATATCTGAGCAATACTGTGCAAGAGAACATAGGGATTTTCAACGACACAAACAAAAAAAATTTAATTTCAAAAGGAAACACAAGCAGGTACTAAGAGTTGTACAAGAAGGGCATCACAAATTATTGCTCAATTGACATTCCAAGTGTACAAATTTCAATATTTCTAGCTCAGCAACAAAGCAATGGGAGTTGGATGACCAGGCCTAGTATTTCTAACCACTAAAATACAATGTCTCTGCATAATTTTAGACGTTAACACAGTCAACTCCTAACCCAAACTACAATTTTCACCATAGTCCACAGAAATTCACAACTGGCATAGCTCTTTGATGGCAAGTTCAAAAAATGCAGAGTACACACCATGCACTGTAGTGAAAGTGTTTCGATTACACAATAGAGTTTTGCATATTCTCACCCTGCAGCAATAAACTGAGATTGTGTCTGATGAGGATGACTGCTAGACAGTTGTGGGAGGAGCTTAAGTAAGCAGGTTAGGAGAATCGGAACTGTTTGGGATGAGAGGATTGGGCCTTTTTATTTCAGTTACACTCTGAAGATGTCCTATTAACACTTCTTGGTAGAAGAACATCTTATTCTTCAATTATTTAATTTTACAAGAGACTACTGATTTTCTGCCAGCTGACTGTTGAAATAAATTACTAGAGAGACCTCAAAAACCCCACTGTAAAAATACTACAATAAAGGATGTGTGTTTCCACAACACTGCTTTTCCACGGCACTACTTAAATGGCAATAGCAGTTGCCCCACAGTTTTGAAACAATAGTATCTCCTCATTTCTCTTCCATGAACCTTTCTTTATATGTCAAGACTTAAATATTGTATATCTAAGGTGAAGCAATGAGTTACACAATCAATTTCACAATTCAGTAAGAAGCATAATTATCACATTATTCTCAAGAGCCATTCCTGGAATAGGATAGACTAATAGACTAAATTTTTTTTGGGGAGGTACTCATTCCCTTTAAATTATAAGCTTATACAACAAAATACTGTAAACATATTTAATATGATAGATGCAAACGTGCACACAAAACCTTCTACCATGGCACATATTTACACAATGCATATATCACCTCCCATGGCTTAAATGCCAGCCCAGTTTGAAATATTCAACAAGTCGAAAAGAACAGAGGGAAAAAAAGCCTCTTTGAACAACTTTGTTTTGAGAAATGTATTCCAAAAAGTTGAGCTCAATTGAAGAGAAAAACAAAACCACACTTAACTCGAATCATACAAAATGTATAATTTCCATCCCTTTAGGATATGTTTGAGAGCTTTTGAGGCACAACAGAGGTTTTTCACTATTTCCTTTTAAATGGTACTTCTTTTTAAAATCAGCTTCTCTTTTGCATCAATTTTGAAGTAAAGAGTTTCATTTTGAGATGATGTATGAGATACAAAACCAATGATTATTTTGCATCCCATGGGGATCTGAGGAAGGATATCACCCTATGGGGTCAGTCGGTCATCCAGGTCTATTCATGACCCTTGCGACACTTAAGTTAAATACATTTGTTTTCACTCCAACTCGTTGTTGTCATAGGGGAAAAAAGTTTTTTCCAACCAAGACCAAGGACTTTTTCCCTGAATAGCTGCTATAAAAGATAAAGGGACATGGTCTAACTTTGAGAAATGAGCAAAAACTAACCGTTGGTTCATGCCATGCAAACTTAAGTTCTCCAGATATGTTACATTTAAGTGCCTTTCTCGTCATCCCAGATAGTTCCGTTTAGCGAAACTGTGTATAAATGTGTAGCTTGTCCCACAACCATATAATGAACCTTCTTGTGCAGTCACAGACATCTTTAATTGCTCAAGGCCATGTGTAATCCAAGGACTTTCTCTGCATTTTGGGAAATGTACAGTACTCTTCGTCTTTTGAATTTTCAAATTTTGATGTGAATTACAGAGCACTAACCTTCAGAGAATTATTCATACCCTACACTAAAAATATATTTTGGTGTGATGATAAAATGGCCCTAGTGCAAGCAAATTTTAGTTTTTGCATTGTTAATTGCCATGCTGCACCAACATTTTGTTCACTGCTGTAAAAGATTTTATCATCTTTGTTTTGCCACAAATACAGTGTTTCTCTTTTTTTCAATGGCTGTGTTACCTTTGAGAGAGTCTAGTTCCTTTTTATCACCACATGAGTATTGATTAACTTGATCTAGAGTTGTCTCCACACTTGAGAGATTGTGATAGATCGATGTGCTATATGAACACAATGAGCAAATATGTAGGGGCTACCAATGTTTCCCAGCTGACTTGCTATTTCATCAAGCACTGTATATACCATACAATCACTGGAGATCCTGGGAGCCCTTAATCTACCAGTTGTGTTCACATAACAAACATTGATCCAGCATGATGGATCTTGATTGTCACTGGTACCTAGGATGATCATAACTAGTGGATCTTGACCTTGGGTGAGTGAGTGTTGTTGATCTGAATTCCTATCAGAGTTTCTTCAAACACAGTAGATATGGAGGTTGAGGTGCGTTGCAGAATGTAGGGATTTGCGGAGGACAACATTTATTGACCTCAAAATATGCAGAAATATTTTCTCTTTCAGGGGTGAAAACTGCATCTCAATAGCATATAAAGTTCAAAAGATAGTGATTATCAAAGTAATGCAATTTTTTCTTCAGATAAATTGCATTATGGGTAATCTGTGATGTCACACTAATTTCACATTACATTCAATGTATTCTGATGCTCCTGTAGGGAATATCAATCAACATTGCTTGCCATACCATACATTTGGTGCAGGGTAATGCTAGATCTGCTGGATATGATATTCAAACATTCCAACAGTACCAAGGACAAAAAGGAAATTCAAAAAACCTTATGCATATGATTTCACAGAGCAGAAAGTAGGGGGCAAAATAAACGAACACAGACAAATGCAGACAGCTGATTTGTAAACCAGTAGAATACGCTCATAGTCTGCTACAGGTGCACAACAAATTCTTATGCATGTGGTCATGCGTTTATGGATGACGTCAGTATGTCATCAATGCACAAGGTCGATTATGAATAGTTAGATAAGATTTAAAGGGAAAGCAAAAGCAATCTGAAGCGATGTACCCCCACATTAGATGACTTTCTGTGGCTTTGTTGGAAAGTTGAAAGGTGGTTTTAAGGTCACAACAGGATTTGGTATGTTAGAGAGGTACTTATCCTGAGCATTTTGGTGAAATTTGCATTGAAATCCAATATGTGGTTCTCAAGATATGAACACGTGAAGTTTTCACATTTTCAACAAAAAGTGAACTTGAAGCAAGCACATATGACATCACATCCCCACATTAATGGGCAGTCTTTTGTCTTTTGTTTTTCTTTAAACTTTATACTGGATTTTCTCCTCAACAACCTCATATTATTAAAATGTGATTGCATCAGTGGCATGAGAATTTACAAACTTTGCATCCCCCACAGGGAGGTCATACTCCTATTAACTTCAAGGTCAACAAAACAGTCTGATGAAACAAAAGGAAACAAAGCATTCCTTGTCAATGTGATGAAGTGATATAAGCTCTGCTGCCCTCAAACTCACTTTTGAACACAAATCTACTGGCTTCATTTACTGATATCTCAAGGAATACATCTCTGATTTGAATGGAACTTTCACCACACTGTGTAGATTTTGTTCCTCTTTCACATATAAAAATTAAAATTTTGCTTAAACTTCCACTTTAAGGTATTTGGTCTGCAATATTTTTGTTTTCTCATAAGACCCCAATAAAAAGACACAAAAATATTCCTTCAATGAACATCAGGATTTTCCCTGTGTTTTAGCAGTTGCGAGGTGATACTAGTCCATGGGGTAAAATGATGTCAATCGGCACCAACAGTGAGGGAGAACTATCTCTTTTTTCAACAGCAGTTCCAGGAATTTTCTGTGAGGTGGTAGTCAAACTCTGTAAGGTAGCCACCTCACAAACAGAATGCCAGGGGAACTCTTAGACACTGAAGGTGATATCTTAGGGTTAGGGAGCATAGCTTTTTCTAGTCCCTAGTAGTCAGCAGACTAGGGAATAACATTTGGCCAGTTTTAACTGTGTGCACAAAGCATGAAAAGAGTTCCACAGCTATGCTGGAGCTCTATGCTGAGTGTAAGGAGCTCGGTGTTGTGCATGGTTGACACTGCTATAGCAGGTTCCAAAGGACAATCCTAGTAACATTGTCGCTATGCTCTTTTGTTTTGCGAGCAATAGGCTATTCATAAATGCTATCTGAGTGTACAGCTAGGTTACTATTCATGCTGTTCTATCACTCACTCTGGTTTCTATGAAAGGCTATTGTTCCCTATTTGTAGTCTCTTCACTTGGCTGCCTTTGCTATAAACTTGCCCAGCGGACTGCTTGTGGTCACTGGGCTGTTCAGAATATTCAGTAGAGCTCAGAGCACAACAGGCTGAGTAGTAACCTGCCAATTGCTGGGGACTAGAAAAAGGTAGGCTCCCTTACCCGAAGAGGATCTACTGTTTCACACTGAAAAGAAATATTTCCATGTAAACAAAATAAGAAAGCAAGACATCTGTCAAACTCTGGATAATTACACTCACTGTGAATTTTTTCATGGGCTGGACTGTGATGTTGAAGGGCCTGACTTTTTTTGTGATTATTTTCAGCCATCTTAAGAGCATTACGGAACATTCTTTCAGCCTCGACAATTGTAGATTGCTCTTCCTCCCCTAAAAGGATCGCTGCTGTTGCACATCTAAACAAAACAAGGAAAAATTAATTCAAAACAAAATACTTATCACCTTTTCAAAATGTACCATGGCTGATTACCCTTTTCTCAAAAAGATGCAGGAGCATGTCTCCTTCACTTTGAAACATATGAACAACTCTCAACTCACGACATCAATCTGCTGTAACACAATCGATGAATAACATTAAATCACTTTGAACAAAAGCTCTAACTTGTATGACATTTTTAATCACATTGCCAGGGAGGAATAAAAAAAGTTACAACAGAACAGCTGAAAGTCTAAATATTTATAAACATGCATCTAAACAAGAAAATTTTGATTCAATATTCCCCAAATGAGACCTGTGCTTTATCAGAAAAATATCCTCCAAGGGAGAGGAAACTACTTTGCAGACTACAAATACAGCTAAGACTAAATTGCTTTGTCTCCAAATTTCCTCAAATTTCACAACTTCTGGGGAGAAGGAGACAGCATTTGTAAGCTGATACAGCAAGTGAGAAAAATTTCTTTCCAGAATAACTCCGATAGACACATGATGCTTTGAGCAATCTTTCTTTCAGCTAATTTAGAATCAATGTAGATAATTTTCAAGATGATAGCACTGCTTTCTGGATGTTCTGAAGGGTAAACAATGTGCTTCAGATGTTGCAACCTGTCTTGTATAGTTCTGGAACATCCAAAATAATTTTTTTTTATTAAATATCATGCAATCCTAAATCATGTAAATTCCACATATAGCACCAGCAAAAACTAAAGCAACCACTGGCTTTTCATATTTAACAGTGTCTCTGAACGATATCACTTACTTAGACATTTCATTTTACCAAACCTGCACAAAATACTTTTTTTTTTATCTTTTTATAATATTAGGGTTTTCTGCCTCCTTCTGTTTGCTCCTGTCATTCTCTAATGTGGTATATTTTGAAATGTCACATGTACTGTAAATGGGCAAATAAAATTATTTTTATTATTATTATAATTACTTTTAAAAGGGCAATCACAGTTCTTGCAGAGAAAATTAAACTTTTGCTCCAGCACCTCACTTTCCCTTCTGAACTGATTGTTTACCACAACCAAGAACCATTACAGAGGTGTTTCAGGAATAGAAGGAATGTTAGTTGTGTGTTAATTACTGTTGAAGGAAAATTTCTGAATATTTCTTGGGAAAGAAATTCCACACAGATGCAAGCTAGACAGCATCCACTACCATTGCAACCAATGATAATCTTAGACCATGATCACAGACCATTTTTTGTTAGTTTTAAGTTAATGTATAGTTAGTTAATTAGATAGAAATTTACGGCCCAGTTTCCAACCGATTGCTTCCAGTTGAGCTGGCCATGGCCTTTTTTTCCAGTTGTGGTTCACTGGATTGTTTTCCCTACTCCATTGCTTATGCTGAGCACCAAGCACAATGGCAGTAGGCTCCATTTTTAAAGTCATCTGTATGACCTGGCAGGGACTCGAACTCCCAATCTCCTGACTGCAAGTCTGATGCTCTAACCACTTGACCATGCAGCCGGTCAATGTATAAATGTGGTGCAGAATTAAAGTTGGGAAATATTGCAAAAACAAACCCTGATTATTACTTCAAGGAATGGAAAAGGTCATTTTGTTAAGCTGACATTTCAAAACAAGGTGAGGGGATTAACAATTCCCTTTAGAAGGTGACATTTCCAGGACAATGCCAATCTACGCTGATATGAAACTTACTCTGAACTGATTTCATAGGCTTCTCTTGCAGCTTTGATTCTATTCTGTGGGTTCCTCTCTCGCCAAGCTCTGAGCATAACTAAAAGAAGAAATATTAATGAAAGAAACTTGATATGATCTTATATTGTTTAGTGACTGGTGACGGAGTTGATTATATTATTTGGGGATATACGAAATATTCTCCAACATGAAACAAAGAACAAAACATGTGCGCAACAAAGTTTCCAAAAGGGGTTTTTAAGATGAAGGAAGCTAATTAATTAGCCCTGATCTAGCTGATAGATAAGTGTGGCACTGTCCTGTATTTCCTTACTTGCACACAATTCATCTGTCACCTTGTTAACTCAGTGCTGGTCCTACCTGGACACACTTCCATGAACTTACTCTGTACAGTAATGACCAAATAAAAGAACGTCCCGACACCCTGTAACTCTTCCCCATTGGCCTTAGAATTAAAATCACGGATTCTCCCACCTTCGTGGTGGGTGTATTCACAGGCAACTATACCTACCCCTTGTTACATCTAAATTGCATATAACTCATGCACCACATACTGTACTAGTTTCAGCAACACATTGCCCCAGTCCTCGGGAAGAAACCGTGACAAACAAAAGTAATATGGAACACTTCTAAAATGTAACGCCTTGGCTGGAAAGGCCTGGAAACAACTCAGATTCAGGCACTCACTGGATTTAACATGCAGCAATTTGTGAAGAAGAGTAAAAAGGACAATCCGATGGATGATTGGGGCAACATGCGAGTGTGGTGCTACTCTATGTGTGTAGCATGGGATGTGTAACTAATATGCACCACACTTTTAAGTATACAAGTAAAAAAGTTGCAAAAACCAAAAAGAAGTTATTTGGCCAAACCATCACTTCTGCACAGCAAGCTTTTGTCCCCCTGGACCCACTTGTAACTTTAGGACAGCATCAATTTGGAATTGGGTCGGTTTAGCAGTAATTTATCCCCTAACCCCTCCCCTTTTTTGTGTTCCTGGCAGCATCCCTGTTTGCAAGACCTCTCCATAATGTAAACACTGACAATCACCATAAACAGTACAAGAAGAAACTTTTACAAGTAACCTAAACCTACATCTAGTTTATTCCATGGTTGCATACCTGCCAACTTTTTCCAAAGAAAAATAGTAATAAAGATACACATGATGATCGCTGGCCCGAGGGAGGGTGTCCCCCTCCCCTTTGAAAAAATTTTGCCTTTGTACGACAGGCCAGACGCAAAACGGTGCATTATTTGGTACAAAATTTGAATGAAATAAAACACCCCCCTTTGTTAATTTTTCTTGCTTTGTGAAATATCTTCAAGGAGAAAGTTGCATCTTTACTGACATTCAATTAACTTTTGGAGGAAACAGAAATACATGAAATAGCCCCTTCACCATGTACACTCCCCCGGCCACCCCACATCAGTAGGCCCAGGTTACATACCTCATAAGAATGGCTTTTTGTCTCCCTTTACTAGGCTTTTCTAGGCCTAGATGTTTTGCATATTTTCAGCCTCTAAAACTAAGTTAGTATGACATAGTCAGGGCCTAAATTACATTTAGGCTACCTACAAAAAGGTTGGGTGTTTGGGTCTAGTGATACTATTCTTCAGAGTTTGACACACATTCCAACAAGCCAGAGAGTGCATAGGCCTATCATTGAAATGGAATCCTCACTCTGTAAGTTGCGTCGATTTAATTATAACCAGTCAGCTATACCAGGAGTCTCACGTTAGGCCAAGGCATACTGTATAGCCTACACTCAGATACTACAATAGTACAAGCTCAATGAAATACAACGCTAACAGTCCTGCATTACTTCACGGTCACATACAGTAGCCTAACTAGGCCTCACTGAGAAACATTCCAAGTTTCGCTTACCGGAATCGATGTTTCCAAACGCTGAGCAGTTAGACTGTTCGTATAGTAAATTCAGATTTGAATTTTAAAGAATGTTCACTGGTAAGAATCTCAAAAATGAACAAGGGTGATCATCAACAGAGAGGGCTACGAAGCATAACCATTAATACATAGATATGCACAGCCGTCCAAAGGATGCGATACAAACCACCAGCAGTGAAAATACATGTCACTGTGTTACGTACCGTGCAGCCGTATCGCGGGCTGCATGCATGCTATGTAGAGCATGTGTGCTGTATCCGTATACACAGAAGCAGCGTGGTATTGCATAACACACAAAAGCCAACTTAAGTTGACTGCGAGGCAGTACATGGCAGTGCATGCAGCGCTGAGTGTATTACCACTAGTTGGTATATGCAGGAACGTTCCACATTGCATGTTTATTTTTGAAGACTGTACTTCGGGGATCGGGAAAATGAAAAATCGTAATTTGGGCGCTGTAATTCGGAATTCGTAGTCGGCTATAAAAAATTGTAATAATTACGCCAATATGGTAAAAGTTGGCAGGTACGTGGTTGTTGTAACCACTGTAAATGAAAATTTTCACAAGGAACTCATACAACAAGCTACACACTGCTTTCTCTGAGTTCTGCTTGAGTCACTTTGAATTTTAACAAAAATTGACCCCAATTACTGCTTTGCTTTGATTACAGTATGTCAACAAGAGTTTCAAAGAAAATAAGGTTACATCCTGAATACTGTCAATACATTATCCTTCACCACAGAGGGAGTTCCCCTTTCACCTTTCCACTCCTTTCTTTTGGTTGATTATATTAAAACTAATGCCATCAAAAGGTTGATGATTACTGCTAAACAAACATGGTAATCAGTTGATAGTTGTTTGCTAAGAGTAAGCCATATTCTTTGCATAAAAGAGAATTTTTCCCAAATGGTTTGAACAGCAATGTCAATGTCATACTACAACAGCTGTACGTTCTAAAAAATATGGTCAAAGTTGCTAGAAAATGCATACCAGGCTCCTGTATTCCAACTCAAGGGGGGGGGGAGCTAGGCTGTGAGGAGGGTAGCACTACATTCTAAAAAAGTTGTTAGAGAAATGGACACCTTTATATAGATTACATAGTCAACAGACCTACAGACTTGTGATTTAGACTGCCCCTCCCTTATCCCACTCCTCCAAAATGTTCACTGCTGATTTTTAGTCTTCTGTACACCTTTCAAGAGTCCCCACTTCCCACTTGGATACTTGACTCCTTATTAGGAAAAAAAATAGTACATTTATATTTTGAATACAAAATCCAAGCATACTGATTTAAGCTTCCAGCATCCACAACTGCTTGCTCAAAATTGTGAGTCATTCTCCAGACAGCTACAGTGACACATTGTATTGTAGGTCTATGCTAATTTTTCAAGGATGACCAAGGATGACATGATTGCTAAGATGCACATGCCCCCAGACAATCATTAATAGTGATATGGCTGCTGTTTGCCTTACAGGAGCATGAATCACCATGTCATTCTGATTGCTACAACAGCGTTTCACTCTCATATCAAATATCTCCAGCTCAAAAGATTGCAACTCTTAGAATATTTTACTGTAACATTCCTACAAAGGCCTGTTTCCTTTTTTTGGTTTTGTATTTTTGTTTCTTTGTTTGTTTGTTTGTTTTTATTTGTTTGTTTTTTCTAACTGCCAGGACTTCAAAAGTGCACAGATAATTTCCAGGTTGTCCTTCTGCAGACCTTGAGTAAAATTTTGGTTCACCAAAATATATTTTGTGTAAGAATGAAAGTGAGAAAGAAAAAAAAAGAAACGATTGCCTTTCATGTCCCTGACAGAGTATGCAAACATGTAATAAATTTAAATTCATTTTTCCTTCCAGTGATGTTTTTCTTTATTTCCTTTTGTTTCAATGGACAATGAACAATGAGTCGGTACCATTGTACCAAATACTACTTCTGAAAGGTGTTTTTATGACATACTATATTGGTGATATTTTTTGCAAAGATTTTTTTGTCCAGTTGCAGGTTTTCTCATGAAGTTTTTACTGTCTCCATTGTAGGGTCATAGGATTAATGCACCTGAAAAAGCCTGGAAAACCTCTAATAGGTTAAAACATCATTACAAGGAGGATCTACACTCATATCAAGGTTTGATATGTTAGAGGAGATACTTAAATTCTATGCATTTCAAGGTGAAATTGCATTGAAATCTAATATGTCTTTCTCAAGGTACTGGTGGTTACAATTTGCACAATTTGAACTTGGAGTAAGCACATATGTCATAACCTCACTTTAACCTAAGCACTCTTCTGTTTTTCTTTAAACCTTGCAACTTCTTTTTTCCCCCAAAACAGGGAGGCATGGGATCTTTATAAAACTTCAAAATTGCTATTGGAAATACAATTTTTCTTAAGCCATGGTCACTAGTTACAACAAATTTGGATTGGATTCCAATGTAATATTTGTGATTTATTATTTAAAACTTCTCCATCTATGGTTGGTATGCGCAAAATATGCCAAATATGTGTAAGAACATGATTTGCATCACAGACCTATGAAAATGAATATCAATACACCAATGAAGAGATTTTTAATCAGACACCAGCCTAAACGCACATAGTCTGATAAAAGCTGTCTCTCAGTGTGACGTCATGAAATAATTAGTACAAATTTAATTTCCTTGGTCCTTACGTACAAATCATATGTTTACACAGTTCGGCAAATTTTGGATTCTTTCCAACCAGATATGTAGAATGTTTCAACAAAATCTCCCCAAAATCAGATGGAAACCTGATTCAATTTGCTGAAGTGTGACTGCAGCTTAAGAGCTCCGAGGTCAACACAGAAGACTGAAGATACAAATGAATCATTTACCTTTATAACATTCTGTGATTTGGGGATGAAGCCTTATTCACTATCATGACTCTTATAGTTCAGTGCCATCTGGTGAAGGAGTATAGTTTCATTCAGTTTCATTGACTAACAACAAGATAGCTTTGAAATTCTTCATTGGGTTTCTGCCCATTTTGGAAAATTATTTTTCATGACTTCTTTATGACTTCCCTATTATTTTCTGTAATCAGGCACTATTAAATTTGATGTGAAGAGAATAATAGATTTTGATATTCTGAGTGAGAATTAATTTCACTATAACAAGTGAGAATGGAACACTTGTCACTTTGCTTAAATTTCCATGTCATTTTAAGGACATCACAAAATTTCCCTGTTCTTCAAGATGCTCCCAGAGCTTGAACTTTGTCTACAAATTTTCATTACTTTTCCACATTTTCCATGATTGTGGGCACCCTGCAGCCTGTTTGAACCTTCATTAGTCAAAACTGGAAATGCAATCTTCACTTAGTCTACCTTTTACAACCAAGTCCAGTACCTGCACAGATATTAAACAAACCAATCATGTCAAGACTTTAGGAGAACTTACTTTCATCAGCTGGTCTTGTGCTATCTGAATCACATGTAAACAGCGTCTGATGATCTTGGGCCGATTGATTCATGTCATAATACGTTAATGGATCCTTCCCTGTAGCCCACGTGTAACGATTGTACTCTGCACCGCGGAAGAGATTTAGTGGGTTCCTCCAAGTTTTACACTCTGTTCAGAATTAAAGCAGGTAAAAAACTGGAACATTACTGATCATCTCCTCAAAGACACTTTGAAAAACTAACTGACTATAAAACTACTTACTTTCCATGATCTTCAAATTCACAACTTAGTGTAACAAGAAATGCATTCACCAAATGCTACTTGCATATGGCCAACTTGAATTTAATGACACATTGGACTCCTTTATTCCCTGAAATCTCTACAACTCTCTGATTTTTCTTCATACATGATGTGTGGTAGGTACCTTACGTTTCCAAATTTTGTATTTTCAGTTTAAATTTTGTATTTTTTTCATATTTTATTCACCTCTAATGACACATTATTGTACCTAGTCAAATTTTTGATTCTATCTTCTGTAGATCTTTTCCTGCTGAGCTAAAGAAGTAGAATTACAGACACCTGCCACCCCATACTGCCTTCCTTAAATTGGATGTAACGTTCCAATGACTAATTGAAGAAGGGCACATGTATGCCACCACAGCTCTAACTAGTAAAGATGTACCAATATGTACTGTAATCTAGGCTGTTATTATTTTTATGATTTGGTAGTAAGCTTACATATGAACATCATACAGAAAATAAGATGAAAAGCCCTTCCCATACAACACAGCCCTACTGACTTTACCAAATTGTGTCTTTATAATGTGGTAGCTACCTCCATTGTGCACATGTGCACAGGTTAGGTAGTGAGGTTAGGTTAGACACGGTTTTAGGCCTTAACTTATAGATGAATCCCCACAGATTGTGCTGGTCTGATTTTAGTCGGCCATTACTAGGGTCCGTCACCTTTAAGCTTTAAATTTCCTTCCTTACCTGTTCAATGGATGGTTGTAGACTGAATTAAGTGTATCCTGATTTTCTAAACTTCACTGAATATGAGGATTTGAAATTCACATAGACGATTAATGAAGACAATTAAATTAAAGGCTGATGGACCCCACTAATGGCTGCCTACAGTCACTTTCAAGCACAAGTCGAATTTGTCTATAATATTCTGGTTTAATCTACAGTAATGATGCCCATAGTCGTGGGGCACCGGAATGCATACCTCCCAAGTGGCCTGCATTTCGCGGGTTTGACCCGCATTTGAACACCCAAACCTGCCGACCCACCCAACCCTATGAAAAACCTGCATTTCAAATCTCCAAAGTATTCTTAGTTAGAGAACCACGCAAATACAGCTTCAATATCTTACCGATAACTACAAATTGTAAGTAAATTGTATCTCACAGCACATTCAACTGCTCGTGCTACCATACAAGGCACTGGCCTAGGTACATACAGACCTGTACTGTTTGCTGTTCCAACATCGCCATTGGCTAACCTTCATAGCAAGTATGGAATATATTCCTGTCACTGCATAAATAGTGAAATAACGTTGTGCAACGTAGCGTTTAGTGGCAAAAATGAATGCGCACTTTGCAAGTTAGAGGCAGGGCTTGTTCCAGAGTTTCCCATCAAACGAACGTAGGCCCAACTGGACTGTCTTGACAGTTCTTGTCAATAAACAATATTTCTAGGTTACCGCAAAAAAAAAAAAAATCAGTACTGTACTGAACTTCTTTGGCGGTAACCTAGCAAAATTGTGTTGACTGATTTGCCAAAAAAGTGCCACCATTTTGCATGTAGACACTTCTAAAATTACAAAAATTTCAAAAAGGGGAGGGGGACACCCTCATACCCCTCCCCCAGACCGGTGCTCCACCAACAGACAGATCAGTTGGACCTGCATCTAGCCTCTCAGAACTTAGGAGCTATGGGATTGTTATCCCTAACTCCATTTCTTATGCAGAGCATTATATACAACAGCAGCAGACTGAAAATAAGATGTTAACAACATGTCACTCTCAAGTATTCAAAAGGTATTTGTAATAACAAAATCCTTCAGGCAATCGCAAGATTAATCGCCGTTCAAAACAGAAGGGGAGCAGTGTTGATAAGATGTCCATGACATATGTGTGCAATGTTTAGAGCAGAAGCCATAAAGAATAGGCCTATTACTCAATAGAAATCCAAGGAGAACACTGTTGCGCGAACAATCCATCATGACTAATGACCTGTCAAATTTACTCAGTTTAACCCACCATGCTAATCCGCTTTACAACACACCAATCACAAATAATGGCCAACATAATCTCTTCCCCACTCCCTCTTAGTGACATTCATAACCGGATGGCTTTCACATCCACCACTATTAATGTTTACAGAACATTGTGGTCCATTACATGAAATGAAAATGTGATGAGTTACAACAAATCTATCCTCCTGCTTAGGAATGCTATCACTTCACAGGCATACCAGTGAAGTGATAGCTGATACTCAGCTACCCCACATATTGTACATAATTGTCAAGCTTCCATTTCATACTATACAAGTACTTGTAGATAGATGGAGTAAAAACACAGCCCAGTTTCTAACCAATTGGTTCAAGTTGAGTGGCTACAGCCTACTTGTAGAGTGAATAAACAGATATTGATATTGTCTGAAAACATACTTTGATATATATTTCAAGTGAGAAGGGAAAAATGTTACTGTGAAACAAAGTTCCCGTGGCTTTTCATGACTTCACAAAATTTCTCTGAATTTAAAAACATTTCCAAGCTTTGGAACAATTTTCCCAATGAATTTTCCATCTGCTTTTCCATGACTTTTGAAATCCTCAAGCCTAGTGTGACAAGAGGAAGAGCACAGTACTGTACCAAACAGTGCGTGCAAGATATAAGGGTATGGAGGTACAGTACACACTTACAGTATGTAAGGCAACACACTCACCAGATGCAAACTGCATGTTTGGTATAACTGTAGAGCATCCCCCTCTCACGCGGAAGGCCCAGGTTCTTTTCCCACGTTGAGTCATACCAAAGACTCTAAAATGGAACCTACTGCCTTTGCACATGGTTCTCCGCATAAGCAATGGAGTAGGGAAAACAAGCCAGTGAGCCACAACTGGCGATAAGGCTGTGCCCTGCTCGACTTGAACCAATAGGATGGAAACTGGGCTGTAAAACTCCATCTATTAAACTAAACTAACTCACCAGATGCAGTCTGCTGGTTGTTTGTGGTACTAGCACCATTCTCTGACCCACCTAACCATGGTGAGAGATGATTTAGGGATACCTGCTCAATAAATGATGTTCCGTACTTTCGAAAATACCACCACTCAAATATCTGGACAAAGAAAGAAAAGAATAAAAAAATTCAGTTTGACAGCACAGTGAACAAGGGGTTACAGTAAGCGGAGGTCACACTACAGTGGCATCGGATTTGGTTACACAATTTTTGTGAGTTTTACTTAAAATGTCACCCATCTTTGGTCAGAAAGAAACAAAAATTTGCAAACCTGTGAATATAGATAATTTTTATCGCAGGACTACAAAAACCAGAATTATGCTAATTATTCTGTGACGTCACATCTGCAGACAGCTTTTATCGGATAAGAACAGATCCATAACAGCTATCTGTCAATGTGACGTCACAAAACATTTTTCTGGTCCTCTCTCACAAATCATATATTTACACAGGATGGCATTTTTTTTGTTTTCTACAGTACACCAATGGGAGGATGGCAGAGATTCTAACTAAAATTTACAAAAAATCAAACCAGAATCCAATTCAATATCACTGTAGTGTGACCAGGCTTTAGTATCATACACTTGTGAAGGTTTGCATTAGTAGGCCCATGTTCATGATTTTCACTAGCCAGGGTTACCAGGTCTCAGACCCATCTATTTAAAGTCCCCTGGACCCTCTTTAAGAAATGCTATCAGCGAGACTCAAGAGACCTGGCTTTTAATGAACTGACTGATATGTTGGTCTAAATCTTGAAAAAACTCTTGGTTGTAAAAGTTTACAACCACACTGCTGGCCAAGGATGAAGTTATTATAAGGCAAGATACTTTTATGGTTTACAAAGAAATTGTACTGTAATACCCTTCACAACTTTGCCAACACTTGAAAGGAAATTTCAACAGGTTTCAGGTCTTAATGAAAACACTGCATCATACTGTATGGCTTAGTCATGACAAGTATTTTAATTTTTTGAAGAAGAACATTTTCTCACAGATCAATCCATGATCAGTGGACCACACATCTCCTGATTAAACCGTCAGTTAAATAATTTTCCTACAGTATCATTATTTGTAACAGGAAGTAAACATATTTGCAATTTTACAATTTGACAGAGTACAGTTTGCAAGTAAAGTGGGAATTCATTTCCTGAAATTTTGTTATCTACAGTACAGCACAGTAAGATGGTTGGTCTGGGGAGGGAATTGAGCTGAATTTCCTGAGAATTAGCTTTAAGCCTGTAACTTCTTGAAATCAAAATTTTTTTCTAAAGTTTGTACATGGAATGTGCTCTCTATGAATGCCCTGAGGGGGAGGGAATTGAACTGAACTGAATTTCCTGAGAATAAGCTTTAAGCCTGTAACTTCTTGAAATCAAAATTTTTTTTCTAAAGTTTGTACATGGAATGTGCTCTCTATGAGGGGGGGGGGGGGGGGGAACTGAACTGAATTTCATGAGAATTAGCTTTAAGCCTGTAACTTCTTGAAATCAAAATTTTTTCTAAAGTTTGTACATCGAATGTGCTCTCTATGAGGACAGGAAGTACTAAAGTATGCTTAAATACATCTTTGTATCAAGGTGAAAATATTAAGTTAATACTTTGATAGATGATAAATGAGATTTAATGACGCACAAGATAAAGGCAAAAAAGCACCATAATTAGCAAGAACTGCACAGGTCTTTATAAATTACACAAGGAATATGAACTACAATTTCATTATTTTGTTATTTTATTACAAAAAATTATATGCTAATTATAACCTTGGGGATATAATTGTATTAATTAAAGTGGTGAGGGGTGAGGGGGAAATGTAATGTAATGTTTTGTAATGTAATGTTACCGCACAGCTCTTGATAAATTACGCAAGGGATACAAAATACAATTTCACTATTTTGTTAACGTTTTACACAAAAATATTCCCACTTTAACCTTGGGGGTATATAATTGAATGGATTAAAAGTCTTTAGGGGGTAAATTGTAATTAATGTTACTGCATACTTCTTTGTAAATTACATTAGGGATTCAAAACACAATTTCATTGTTTTGTTAATTTTTTATACAAAACTATACTAACTTTAACCTTGGAGGTATAATTGCAATGAATTAAACGTCATTATGGGGAAATTGCAATGCAATGTTACTGCACAGTTTTTTATAAATTACACAGGAATGCAAAACATAATTTTATTATTGCGTTAATTTTTTTCCACAAAATTATATTAATTTCACCTTGGGGATATAATTTTATGAAATAAACCATCATTAGGGGGGAATTGCAAATGCCTTAAAAAAATTTCAACTTAATCTTTCAACACAATTTTTCAATGGGAATACATTTAGCTCTATGTATCCTATTAACTACATATTATGCGATTACTTCAATGTATACCAACTTACGCACATGACATGTTTCCTTTTCACAATTGTATGAGGGGGCCATTAGTGTAAAACTTTTTATACATCATATGTCTCAGAATAAAAAGTGCCAGGAATTTTGTCACTAATTTTCACCTCGGCAGAAAAATAAAATGAAATGCAAAATTTTTAATTGAAGGTGAATATAATCATTCAACTTCATGTATTAGCCTATTTTTTTTATTGGGGGGGAGAATTTTTGGCCAAGCATTTGTACATACCGATTTCATATAACATGCAGATTAGTGTAAATAATATCCAACGTGCTAATAATATGAGAACTCCTACCACTGCTGATTCTAGGTAATCTGAAACAATTTCCTTCTGATATCTAACACCACTGACATTTCTGATTGACAAAAAAGTAAAAAGAAAATCTCCCAACCAGTATTGATTTTGAAGACAAGCTGATAAATTCAAGACAGAGCAAACTTTATGAAATGCAACCATAGAGACTAAGGTGTCTGAGACAATTTAGAGGCATTTGTTTTTGGAGGACCAACAGTGTGAAACTGACCTAGTTTTGTAAAATACAATAACAGATAATAACTACATGTATTACTTATATTTAATAACTTACCAAAATGAGTCCAGATATGAGTGAAGAGGTTCCTGTAAGTGCCACATAGAATTTTGGTGTGAGGGTATTCAGGAACATGGCTGCAAGAATTTTAAAAAAAAAGAAAAAATCCATGTAAAGTCAGTTATTGTGTAGCTGTGTCAGAGATGTATGGTAGCTAGGGTTTGAAGAGCAGCATTGACCGTGATTCTATTGAATACAAAAGAGGGCAGGAACAACTGTAGCTTTCAAGGCAACAGACAAGTTTGAAGCTTACATCTGGGAAAGCCTGCATATTACCTTTCCTTTCTGGTCAACTCCTAACGAAACATAGGAGTGCTGCACTGGCCAAGTGTAGCATACTGTTTTACCTAGGTTTACATCCTGCCATCAGCTTAAACACATAAAAGTGTCACCTGTTGTCAATTTTCATTGACCTTTGACCTATTGCCCAGTACTGTTCCTTGAAAAAATCTTCAAACTGGTCTGTTGTTGTTGGGTTAGTTTGCGTTTGACATCTAACATGACTTCTACATTTATGATCTACAGTAAGCATCAACCATAATCTTTTTTACAGTTGTGGGATACTGAACTCTTTTCCCTATATCCCCCCTCCTTTAGGCTAGGGGTTGTAGACTATGCCCAAGGTATTTCCCACCTGTAATAAAAGGTGACTGGAGGGAAGGTTTCCTGTCTTTGAACTGTATTTGAAACCAAACTTTACCTTTGTTATCTAGATAAATATATGACACGTTGTTGTTGTGGTTGTTAAATCTCATCTAACCAACTACAAGGTAACCATTGCTCATGTGGTGCTATCACTGAAATGGCAGCATGTTACTTCCATTTTTAAGTCTGGTTAATTTGTTAAGACTTTTTCTAGGTATCAAACCTACTCAGTGAAGGCATGCAATGATGCTAGCTTCAGATATAGGTACGAGCTTTTGAAATAAGAAGCCATTCTTGGCAGTCAAGACCTGTCAAAGTTGTGGCAAACTATGAAAGATGCATGTTTCTTACATGTGACATAACTTTGTGACAGTTCCATTAAAAACAGTAATTAGCAAACCTTTGAAATCAAACAAACCGCAGAGACAACCAATTCACTAGTCAAGCTGATTTGTTGGTATTAAAGGGATTGCAGGTAAGGATAGGTTAGATGGAGTTTAACAACCCAGTTTCCATCCTATTGGTTCAAGCTGAGCTGCCCACATCTTTTTTTTCCAGTTGTGGCTCACTGGCTTGTTTTCCCTATTCCATTGCTTATGCTTAGCACCAAGCATATTAGCAAGTAAGATTTGTTTTGAAACTCTTTGGTATGACCCAGCCAGGGCTAGCTCAAACTCCCCACCTACTAACTGCAAATGGAAACAGATTTTAAAATCTGAGAATATGTAGACTCATTAAGAATACTTCTGATAGTTCCCTGACTATATTATAATTATGAGTGCAGCCAATTAATGAATAAAACACAACTGCCAAGCAGGCAACAAGAAACATGGAAGTATTATAATCCTAATTAAGAGATTATAGAGGCAGTTCTGTTGTATGAAGTAGTGTTAAAAGTCCTGTGACAACTTTCTACATACAAGGTCAATTTTTTTTTCTCACACATCCCTTTTCTTGAAAAGGACAACTCCTTGTTGATTCTAAACTTGTACACTATCCTGACTTTTTATCCACCCCCAAAATACTGCTGTATGGATAAAACCTTGCTGTTTCCAGCGCATTCCCCTTTGTCTTCTTTTGTCACATTCATTTGGGACATTGTTACCTCAAATTGAGTTTTAATGGCCTTTCTTCAGCAGTTCATGTCATTTCTCTTGGGGGCAGACTAATGGGACAGACAACAAACAAGTATCAATAATGAGGCCTTTCTGAAAACTCATTCATCTTGGGACCAAATCAAGTTCATTAATTGAGAGGCTAAAGGAACAAAATTACCATTGAAATTCACAGCCCTTGCAAATAAGATTGGCTACGGCAAACACAATGGCTGAAGTAAAAAGGATTGACTCCGGCAAAAAATACACTTTACCTTGGCATTATTATTAACTGTCCTGGCAAATTATGGCAGTGAAAGTCATGCAGTTATATGTGTATGGCAAGTTAATTATAATTGTTTACACACTTGGTACTGGACTGTACTGTGCGTAAAGGTGATTTGTTTCAGAAGCTTTGGAAATTTTGCATTCATAAAACCAACACGGCTGCTCTGGGAATTTTTTTCACTTAATTTCGAGTCAAAGTGATAAAACAGCTGGTTCTTAAATCTTAAGGTCACTCATTACCATTTCACATTCATGTGTGTGCAGCCCGTGATCACATCTTCACAGCAGGTGGTGAGATATGTACGTCCCATAATAACAACCAATAGTACTGAACTTTTTCAATTTAGAATTTCTGTTAAAACTTGAAAAATTGGAACTATGTTTTGTTTTTGTAAAGAAATAATGCGGAATACATTTGCTCAAATTTCGATCACGGAGGAAATTTTTATCATAAAAGGACTTCTCTTCAAATTTTTACTCGAAGGTTAGGCCTATTTTCAAGCTGTGTACTGCACAACTTTTGTACTGTAACTCCCTCATACAATGTCACACAATCTATGGCCTTGGCAAAATTTTTTGACAACGTCCATTGCGGAATGCAGAGGCTATTTTCGAGGGCTGAGTTCATTCAAGAGAAGTCAATGTGATGATGACACTAAACACTGTCTTAGATCTATTAAGGTCTGTGTTTTAAAGACATCTTTCATTATTCCTTGAACCTCACTGAGCTACTTTAGGGTGTCAAATTTTTTTTTAGAATATTGTTACATTTAGCACTGTTATTTAAAACGGCTAATTTATCCTGGGTTACAAAGGAAGTGTAGATGTGCTATCAACTCTAACCAACATGATTTTGTACAGGTCATATGCTCACTACTTCGGAAACTGTCCAACTTTGAAAACAAAATGGATCTCTGAAAATGTTTAAAAGGGAAATGCCGTCGTCCTTAGTTGGATGCATGTAGTAGTCCATCATGTTTCTACCTAAATTATAGATAAATCCAGACAGCAAACAATGGTCTGATTTTTGTCAGTCATAACTGGGGTCTATCCCTTTTTAATATTTCAATTTCCTCGCTTAGATGGTTGTACACTAAATTGTATATTGATTTCTTCAATTTCACTGCCTGAATGTGAGGGTTTGAAATTCATGTAGACGATAAATGAAGGCGATTTAAGGCTGATGGACCCACTTACGGCTGCCTACAATCACTAAACACAAGCGCCCATCTGATTCATCTATAAAATTTAGGGGCAAAACTACTGTGACCCGTTGACCTTGAAAATGTACACATCCTGAAATATCATGAAAGATACTTAGTTAACCAAAATAAGAAAAAGTGTGTGGGACTTGGGTGTTCTTTCCAAAATAAGTTTTGGGCAAATGCTCTTGACCTTTAACATATTTAAATTATTTCAAGAGATCATATCTTAGAGGATTGTGTAAAACTACTGCATAAACTGAGTAGCTTTTTGTTTCTATGAACGTCACAATTACAGTGATTTAACAACATATTACTTCCTTGATATAGTTCAAACATATTATCAGGGTAAAATTCAACAGTACTTCACTATTAAAATTAATCCTGGTCAAGAATGAGGGATTAGTTCCGCTTAATCTTCATTCAATTTCACTGTGACCTGTTTAATTTCTTCTTAATACCAGGTTTTTTGAAGCTTGATTGGGTGCCATTTCAAAACACTTCCGCTTCTTTTCTGTGAAAGTCTTGTACAAACCACTAAACAACCTCACAAGTATCTGCCATTTCCTGCCATTCATACTAGAGTTTCCCAACATCAGTATTCAAAATCAGTATTGGCAATATATTCTGTCCAGTGAACTTTGTTGTTGGTATCAGCAAAATCTACTAAAACAGCATCTATAGGTTAATTTCACCTTCTACTGATCATAAATTACACATTTCTTTAACAGATTTGCATATTGTGGCCCTTTTCCACTTTATTGTGTTGTTTAATAGTCTCCATTGCTTACAGCAAAAGTAGTGTCTAATACTGTAGTGTGGTTTTCATTGAACAATAATAGAGACAGTCCTTCATGAAAAAAATCCCTTTCCAGAATTCTGTTTTTATTAAAGGAGAAGTGGTCATGTTTCAAAGACTGAAAATCAGAAACTGACCAGTATCTTTTCAAATCCCAATTTGTATACTTTCTCATTTTTATATCAATCAGCATCAAATTGAGTTGAAATCACAGACCTGATTAATTAAGCACATTCCATACAGAACAACATTTTGCTTTTGCTAATACTGAACATTGTGTGTTAGTATTAGAATTTGCTCATAATTTGACTTCAGATTAAATTGAATTCATAATAATGGCTTTCTTCTCCATATTTGTAATGCCCTATATACTTAAATTCTAAAATACTCTGCACAATATTAATAGAACTAATAGGAATTTGTGAAAGTAAGAGGTTTCACATATATTGCACTGGATATGAACCAACGTCATTTCTTGTCTTACAACATACAGTAGCTCTGGCTGCAGTATCCATGCTAATTCTTTAAATTATGCTGCTCAGAACTGTCTTTGTGTCCAGCAGTCATTAAAAATTAACTCTCATTACCATTTAGTTAAATATACGAAAACTTAAAAGGTTATGTACAAACAAAACTTGATGACAATTGTTATTCATTAGCTTCAGTGAATGATTTACAGTACTTGATACCTGATGAAAATATCTAAATAAGGCAGATCTGACTAGAGTTTCCATTCAAAAATTTAGACTTGCTGTAGTCCTGTTAAATAAATAGCAACTGATAGCTAGGTAAGTCACGAGAAAGGTACAGGTATAGATAGGAAAGGTCAATAAAATGAATTATTAATACAATTAACAATTGGCAAAATTTGGAACAAATGGAAATTTCAAAATAAAGCCAGTCCCAAACAAAATGTTTATTAGCATGGCTGGAAAAGAACAGCAATTTGGGAAGTTCATTGCAGGGAAATTTTGGTATTTGGAAGGAAATTTGACAACTTTTGTAACCGAAAACATGTGAGATGTTTGGGAAATTTGATTAACTTGCTGGGAAATTTGATTTGCTTCATCTGCTTGCAGGGAAATTTTCCTTTTTTTCCAGCCCTGTTTATTAGGTTAGTGTTTTCAAACAATATGTTTCACTATGTCCATTCTACCAAGTACAGCATACTTGCCAACATAATCATCTCAGAAATCGGAACAGATAGCAAATGAACATGTTGCTGCAGCGAGCTTACAAGCACTTACTTCAATGGGTGTGGTTCAGGGGATGAAACATCTATTTTCCTATCTGAATTTTTGCAAAACAAGAGGAAATCACTAAGGGTGTCATGCAAGAAGAATTAACTTTACATATTTGCCAAGTTCTTGCTTTACAATTTTTCTAACCACTTTTAAATACTAAAAGTAAGAGGGATGTAACATTCTGATTTTCATGGATTTCAATGCTCAGAAAAGGTAACAGTTCCCCTTAAAATGGAAAAGTTGGCAAGTATGTGTACAAAAGTACTTAAGAGTTAAGACCTGCACCTGAACATACATTTATGTCTATGTCCATTTATACAATGTCCCATTCTTTATCCATATCCTTTGAATTTGTCAGATCTTGGTTTAACAGCACACCAACAAAAACGTGCGTAATATAGTGTCAGCTAAATATGCAGCTAAGTTCAAACACAGTTCAAGTTGTAGTTAAGCTGGTTCAAATACGGTTCAGGTTCTTCCCTTTTAGTCACCTCCTACGAGACAGGTGAAAAATGCTGAGAGCATGTTCCACAACCCCCACACCACAGGGGGCTTAATACTCTTGAAAGCAAACAAGAAGTTTGTCTTAAGAAACAAAAAATCTACACTGACAATGGTATGGGAGTATACAGGAAAGGAAATGAGCTGGTGACATGATCATGTCAAAGTTGGGTATACGATATATAATTGATCTAAAACAAGTTACAAATATGTAAAATGGCATCAATTTCCACTAAAATCCATCAAAAATTGATAATTAAGCATGGTAATTTCTATCCTGAACTCAAATGTTGAATAAACATGTGCTACAGACGCAAATCTGTGATGCTAAGAAAAAGGCTGGCAATATATATGGCTCATGATGTTATCCTTTGTTTTTTTTTAATTTCTTATTCAAGGTCATCTGCAATATGTTTGTTTCTATGGTTTCTAATTATTTTAGAAATTTTAATTGTTTTCAAAAAACATCATTATCACCATTAGTTATTAGGCGAGTGCAGTTAACAAAGAAAATGTCAACACTGTGTAAATACTCTACATCATTACATACTATTGATTTCGGACGTGTGTGACACGAGAAATGTTCAAAGTTTTAAAGATTTTAATCTCGAAAATGGTAAAAAATTTTCCCCAGAATATATGTTTCTCATGGATTCCCCTCTAGAAATCTTCCTTTTCAACGTCAAGTAAAATCACACATTAGCAGACAGCTCAGTTGGCATACCTAATAAAGATACATGTCTTAGATACATTACAGCATAAGGGAAACTAACTTCAGGCTACTGTTCTATAGAACTAGTAATAGATGAGCTAAATACAAAGCTGGACACCACAAAAACTGGAATAAGATCCTCATCTGAAATTCCAAAGGGGTTTGACAATGAAAATTCTCTGCTTGGTACAGTACTTCAATAAAAAAAAAAAAATTTAAATAGCTCAAATAAGTCACTGCCAAAAGTACTGCAAGAATGCATGATGACTGACACCAACACTGTATCCTTTAATTTGACTGGAAAGTTCTACATTCTGTTGTAAATGTTCACAGAAATCGCCAAGAAGTTATTTCACTACCTCAATTAAAATTTGAATGGAACATCTGAAATTCCTCTTCTCTTCCCCTTCACTCATCTCCTGAAACATTCTAGAAATGCCACTCTTACAACACTCTTTACTTGCTGTGGTTTTTTCCAGTTAAAAGAAGGGTTTAAGGTCATATCAAGTTTTGATATGTTAGAGGGGTAATTACAGTATTCCAAGCATTTTGGTGAAATTTGCATTGAAATGCGATGTGTGGTCCTCAAGATATGAGCATGAAAAGTTGTCATTTTTTCAACAAACAGTGAACCTAAAGCAAGCACATACAGGTACGACATCATACTGTATCCCCACATTCATGGACAGTCTTTTGTTTTTCTTTTAACTTTGCAGCCTATTTTCTCCTCAACGGTCCCATATTATCAAAATGTGATTACAAAAGTGGCATGTGAACTTTTCAAACTTTGCAATCCTCATGGAAAGGTCCTATTCCTACAGTATTAACCTCAAGGTCAACAAAACGGTGTGGAAAAAACAAAGCCGATAAAAAGCATTCCGTGTTAATGTCAGAAAGTGATAAAATCTCTGCTGCCCTCCCTCATCTGTCTTTGGAACACAAATCTATAACTTTGTTTGCTGATATCTCAAGAAATACATGTCCAATTTGAATGGAAATTTCAGCACACTGAGTAGATTTAGTTCTTCTTCTGAAAATTATGTTTTGTGTAAACTTCACCTTTGAATAAATGTTACAAGGTATACAAAACATCATATTAAAGTGTACCTCCAGTCAAAAAATTGCAAAATATATATTAAAGAGCATGGAAAATGGATTCTAAGAGTCCAACTCCCATGTTCACCTGACATTCCTGAGCTGAAATATAAAATGTTGAAATTTGTTCACTTAAAACAAATTTGTCTATTGCACAATAATTTGTGACATTCTTGTTGTACAACTCACATTACCTGCTTTGTTTCCTTTTAAAATTAAAAATGTTTCCATGACCTTGAACACTCCTTGTTTGCTTGCATAGCAGGTTGCACAGAGAGGGATTAATTAATTACATCACCCCATAAGAGTAAGAGTGCTATCACACCTTGGTACAAGGTGCAGTAACTTTTAGAAAAAACAAAGAAAAACAAAGATTGTAATTTGAGTAGTACAACAATGACATCACAAATTATTGTGCAATGTACCATTTCTAAGATGAGTGAATTAACTTCAACATTTTACCCCTCAGTCCAGGAATGTCCTATGAAGATGGGAGTTGGACTGTTAGAATTCACTTTTCATTCTCTTTAATAATTTTTTTTAATTTTTGGACTTAAGGTACACTTTAACTAAGGTGAGTAGAGTACCTTAAATATGTACCTCTCCTGTGAATTTATCACAGCAATATTCTATGCACCTGTTTTGACAGCAGGTGCTGACAGACACAATTGATGAATAATGTCATCCTACTGTACTGTAGTTTTTGATGTAAAAAAGAATGGAAGTTTTTAATCCTAATGTAAATAATACAGAACTTAGGCCTATACGTTGTTTCCCAGTTACTAACGTTGTCAATGTATGCTATGGGCCCATGGGAGGTACAGTTGGTGTTGTGCCACCTTTAAATACACCAGGGAAATGCTGAAAGTGACAGCTCCCTGTAATGTAAATAACCACATACATACTTAACCACCCACCATTTTGACTTTTAATACAGTATTAAGTACCACGAAGATTGCAGGACTAACCTGTTCTGTTTTGAACTGTACTACTGGCCTAAGTATAGGGATTACATGTAAAACCCATCAAAGGCATCTACTTGTCAGACAGAGAAAAAAAATAAGTTGATTCTACAGTTCCACTAATTGGACATAGTGTATCACAGGGATTCCTACTGATCTTTAAACTTTTAAATCAAACAATGATGTGATCTCCCAGGTTGACATTCAGCACTGCATTTGGTTTAAAACGGCACATGTACAGTACCAATCAACATTTGAGAATTCTAAACAGGGATTAAACAGTTGTGGTGAGTGGGAATGCACACAAAGCTTATGAAGCACAAAGAGCATGGGTTTAAATCAGACCATATGACACAAAATTGCTTGCACTTCAATCACATACATACTGTACATGTGCAATTCTTCAGCACTACTATACAGTTATGATACCATGATACAGTGATGGTCCGATTTTAGTTGCCCGCGTAACTACTGTCCATCAGCTTTAAATCTTTTAAATTTCTTTGCTTAACTGTATCCCAGATGGGTGTAAACTCAAAAAACCTTCTGATTCCCTCAATTTCACTGAATACGAGGATTTAGAAAATGCAGGCAATGAAATTAGAACTGTCAGTAATGGCTGACTTCACTAGCTACTCAGATTTGTCTATATCCTTCTGGTTTTTTTTCTAGCAGCATCCTCCAATGATTGTGAATGAACACTGTGAGATCTACAGTACCTTCTTTTATAGACTTATGTGCTGGTTATAGGGCAAGCTCCAAGTAAATATCCATTGTTTCCAATTCTGTCCTTGAAAAACCATTTTTAAAACTTTGCCATCTGACAGTAGATTTGTCGTTTAGCCACTTTCCCAAAACAGGCCACTAAATCTTATGGGAGCAATTGATCCTGATAAAATTGCACTGGTGATGAAATCAATAAACTCCAAAATTGGTTGGTACACCCATGAACGTTTTACAAGAGCCCAATACCAGAGGATTCTTTTTCACTGGTTACCATAGTGAAAAGTAGGGGAACCCACCCATGTTCCCATGATTTCTGAAATCCAATGACTTGAAAAAATTTGTAGTAGGGTAGGATTTCTGAGGGTTTATGAGTAATCCTTGCTCTGCACCACAGCATTCAAGAGCAGAATCAAGTAAAGTCTACTTTTTGATTGGATGATTCTCTGAGATGGGGAAATTTATTAAACAAATTTTTTTATTCACTCACATAAAGGTTGGCAATCACTTTGAACAGCAGCAATGATAAACATTTAAAGAAAGTTTGCAAACCATATAATTTCAAATTCGTTCAAAAAGGGGATTAATTCAGGGACCTCTAACTGTATGGATGGGATGTGCAGAATGTACGTCAATTACATCATCCTCAAGTTCAAAACGTGACATCTGCAGCAAAAAACTTACAATAGAGCAAGTAAAGGTACTGCAGAGATATCGCATTGAATATTGTAACAGATACGTACACACTGTCCGGATCTGCATTCGAAAAATTTAGTAAGAGTATAAGCATTACCTTTTTACATTGACATCACTTAGACAAGTGAACGTGATCTAAAACGAAATATTTTGGTTACAAAAATAAACTGCAGTTTTCTTTTAGTTTGTTAGAAAGCATACAGTAAGTTCTATGCATGAAAATGTGAATATTCTCAAGTTTTCATAACACTCTCTAATTGCAGTTTTCACTTATACTGCACATACTTCTACTTTCATACTGTGTGACTACTGGACATTCTAGTACTTTTCATATCAAGTTGAACAGCAAAAAAGTGATCATTAAATTTTTAATTCATCTTTCAATGCAGGCATAGTTTCCTAGAATGGCTTTTTAAATATTAACATACACAACTCTCTCTGGATCAACTTTATGATAAGCAGCTCTCTGTGATTTTCATTCCTCCTACTGTACATATCCTCTGTGGAATCTCTGAATCAAATCACCCTGCATCTTCCAGCCATTCACTAAATACTTCCGTCATACCGGCGAATCTTCCGTCTTTCACGAGAATGTCATGTTATACAGGAGACATCAGCCTTTATAAAACCTCTCTGGTAAATTTACGGAGCAATGCGGCTAAAACCCACGTCACATTAATGTTTAGGCCTACTGTAAGAACATATCTCAGTTGAATTGTCAAACAGAACTTTGCAGTATTGACAAATTGAAGTGCTCACTATGAGCTGTTATTTGTACAGTAGCATTCAATGAGATTGATGTTAATGTGATGAGGAGTAAACAGCCAAGCTAAGGAGAAAAGTTCTACATAAAAAATAAGCTACATTAATAGACGTACCATTAAAGAGATGTAATCTGTAAACCTATGTAGAGCTAGGTCTCTTGCAAACATAAATATAGGACTTGCAGTAAGAAGTAGGTGGCTGTGCTGGCTGTGGTAACTAGTAAATTAAACTACAGGTATATAAAGTATAGTAAACAATATTATTGTAGAATCTGACTTTGGGAATTTCTGCAACATCACCTACATACAGTACTGCACTTGAGTTGAGTGATCTAATATAACACAGTGGGTAAGGCTAGGGATCGCAGCACTACAGTAGTAGTGTGCATGAACTTCATGTAAAATTTCACATAAAAATTCAGGACACAATGTTATCTCAAATCTTCCTGGTTTGGAAGTCACTGAGCTTTGATGTGTACATGTAAATGAGGGTGAAGGTTTGGGAATTTTCGGAAGCAACAAGTACTGCAGACTACACTTGTAAGGCATGTACTACCAAGTATTCAACTCTTTCTCAAGTGTAAAGGCTTGGTGTACCATTGGTAAAGCAGACCTAGCGGATGGTGGTCGGCATCACTAATGTCTGCGGTATATGCCTGGAGTGACCTGTGGGATTTACGTTGATCTTCTGTTTTGGGTCCACTCTCTTTGGGAGTGCTCTTGTCTCTCAAGCCCAGAAGGGTTTTAAGAGTACTTCCATTCAAAACTACTGTCTTTTTAACTACTTATGTGCTAATATTATCTTGTTTATTTACTGTTGTGACAAATCAAATAAATGAAATGAAATGAAACTCCCTTTCTAAGAAAGATTTTGTTTAAAAAATATCAGGGAGAGGAGAGTGGGAGAGGATGTGGAGATCAATGCAGGAGTGACAAATCAACTTTTCTCAACAGGTTTTCCCAAAACGTCCTCAGAGTTTTTGCACCACATTAAAACTTTGTTAAGAAGAGAAAAATTGTCATCACTGAATTGTGAGTGCAGTAAAAAATACAAATTTACATGCATATTCTCAACACAGAAGGAAAGATAACTTTTCAAGTCTGCACAACCTCCTTTCAATCCAATGGTCATGAAGCCCATTTTGTAGCCATTTTCAAGGAATATGGGACAGTTTTTTGTTAAATCTGGAGCACAGACAGTATAAGTATGTCAAGACATATTTGGGCTGAGGTGTGGATGGCATGACATACAACTGTTGCCAAAAACAATGAAAACGAAAATGCTGTCTTATTTTCCAACACTCAACAAGGTTTATGGGAATGCATGTTGTACAAATCACTGTTCCTGCACTTCCTGACTTTCCATGGCTTTCCCTGTCCTGACAAGCAGAGAATTTCCATGACCTTCCACTTGACTCCGACTTCTTTCAAACAACATCAACTTCATGCTGAGGAGCAGGACAAACTATTTTGACAATTCCAGTGAGAATACATTTTTAGAGCAAATTATGAATGTGAGTGAAAATGGAAAAATGTCACTTTGTTAAAATTTCCATTCTTTTCAAGAGCTTTTCTAAACTTCCCTTAATTTTAAGATCAATTTTTCAAGGTTGATTTTTTTCCATATTTGCATGACTTTTCTACGTTTTCCATCATTGTTGCTGGCAGTTAAAAATTGTTAATATCTAATTGGTCTCTTTTTCAAAGAGTGGACACTTTTTCAGCAATGTTTGAACTTACACAATAAATGGCCTTTAATGTCCTTCAAATTTCATCTTACAGGGACCTTGAAGCAAGCTCTTGTCCCCCTGAACCAACTTGTAACTTTAACCTAGCACAGAATAATCAATTTGGACTTGGAGTTCAGTGGTTATTAACTCCCCCCCCCCCCCAACCTTTTTTTGGCAGAACCCCTGATCAGGGTCTGAACATTAGGCCTATTGCCTAAGGTCGTTATTCTGAAGGGTCATTATTCTGAAGAGTCACTGTGTGGAATAAAAAGTTTGGGTTGTTAGCTGGGCTGGAGAGAATGCTTTTTTCCTAGGAGGAGAGTGAAATTTTCCAGAGTTCTATGCCAAGATTTCCCTCAAGATTCCTAACTTTCCCGGGAAGGAGTTCCCAACCTTCCTTATACTATGCTTTTTCCACTCATGGTTGCTAGTATGAATTAAGAATGAGGTTTGTTATTCCTAAGGACTGTTACAGTATTTCGAATTGAGAACAAGAATATAATTTATTCTGAAGGGTAGTTATTCCAAATCAAGAATATAGGTTGTTACCTGAAGATAGAAGCCCTCATTGGCATAGAGGTAGCACATTTTTATTTTAGAACAACAACCCTTGCTTTTCGTTTGGAACAGTAAACCTTAACCTCTATAAAAGTACCTTCATTCTCCTTCTGAAGCAGGACCTTCTAAGTAATGACCCTTTGAAATTGTGCCCTTATGTTCAATTGGGAGAAACAACCCTAAGCTTCTCCCATTTAGAATGATGCCCCTTCTTCTCCTTTCAGGATAAAGACCATTCTGGATAAATAATGTTTCAGAATAATGTACAAAAACCTAATTACCAGATACTGATGGCTTTTAATACAGCATTTTCCCACCAAATCTGTTATGCTCTACTTCTATAATATTTTAACATACTCTGTAAAACTGGGCCAAACTGCCCTCATTCTAATCTGACTCTATAATCAGCAATTTATGCCAACTTAAAAATACTGTATTGTACTGGATGAATAATTCTTGAAAATCACATTTTTCTATATTTTTAATGAGGTTTTTTGCCTCCCTGAGGCAATGAGCAATTTTACAGCATTCAGTTGAAAACCTAACTTAGCAGAGGTCATTTCAAAACAAGTTCCCTGCTGTGCTTGTGTGGCATGACTAGGTAGGGCAACTCACCCTAGGTAACCACTGAAGTGATTGAAAAACCACCTCTGACACAAATGTTGGTTTTTGTGGTCTTTTTTCAAATTTGTTTTACTGATGATTCATGATAATTACGGAAAATAAAAAAAAATTGGTGTCTTGAAATTTTCCCAAAGGCTTGTGACTTTGAAAACACTAAATAATCTGCTCATAAAAAGCTATCAAAGAAGATTTTGGTTTTCCTTTACAAATTACAATATGTGTTATCACCTATTGCAAACATACAGTATTAAGTTTTGTGAGAGCCTAAGCCAAAACTACTGTACCTCTGTACAGTACCCTGAGTTGAATTTAATACATACTTTTACCCTCCCCCTCCCACACACACACAAATGAAACAATAGTACAGTAGTTGTACTAAAAAATCCTTCCAACACATGCAAAATGAGTAACAAGCATGTACCAGCACATATTATCTATAATATATTCCTGCATAAATTAAATCTAGGCCTAAAACTAAAATAATACATGTATAACATCATCTGATACTTTTCCTTTTAAATGTATACCAATTTTTCTCTTTACATTAACTATTTACACATAACTATGCAACAAGTACTCCACCCATAATCACTTTACCCATCACAAACCTAAAAGGTTCCGTTCCACTCAAGGTGACAATCACCCATTTTGAAAAAAAAAACAGTTAAATCTAACAATGTTCTTACTTCCCTTCAAGGTATCTTTCATATACTGTATTTTAGTATTTCAAGATTGTATACTCAAGGTAAACCAAGCATTTATTACTAGTGAATTTCACTTTTGGGGAGAAAAAAAAATTGTCATGTGACTCTCAAGAGCCAATCATGAAACAAGACAGTCTAACTACACTACCTCAAGTTGGGGTGACTGCTCATGCCCCTTATAATCACTGTTTTTACGAGCCATTAATCACTGTTTTTAAAATTTAATTTATGGTGACGGGGAGACAGTTGTTAGAACTAGGACTAGGTTACTAGGAATAGCACAACTCTCCTTTGCAAAACATTTGTTCAAGCACATTGGTCACATACTGCAGAAAATGTGCAGCGATACTGCCTTTGGAAAAGTCTTTGAACACAAGGGAACATTCAAAATCAAAACTTAATCTTCTCAAGAAAACCTGTGGGGTAAAACAGCCTAACTTTTGTGGGAGGGGCTTGACTGGCACAAATAGTAAAACCATGAAATACTGTATCATGGATACAAGCTTCATGTTGAACAGGTTAATGTTTTAAACAATCTCCTTTACTTTTTCCATGATATCATGACAATAGGGTGAGGTCATTAACACTAACAATTAACCACTTAATGACCACAATTGTAATGTTTAGTATTCAAATGTTCCTTGAGATCAATTGTACATTGCAACTTGCAAACCTCTCCCCCCACCCTCATACCAGGGTTCGATTTTCAGAACAATTTGTGGTTGTCCTTAGGGCAACCATTTCAATATTTTTGGTTGTCCGAAAGGAAATTTGGTTGTCCGAAACATTTTTTGCACAACTATAGGCTAATTGGTTTTCAATAATAAAAGGAGGTGATATTTGGGGAAAAAAAAAACACTGAAGTCTGAAATATGTATTATGAAAAAAAGTTGAAAAGAGTTGAATTAGTCAGCAGTACAATCTTCAATCAGCAAAGAAAGAACTGCTTTTTTATTCTTACAATGGAAAAAAAGTCGTCCATCAGACAATAAACCTTTAATGATTGGTTGTCCCCATGGAATTTAAGTTTTCTGGACAACTGGACAACCAGGGCTGGAAAAAATGTTTATTTCCCAGGAAGGGAGTGAAATTATTTCCGGGGAAGGCAGTTAAATTTCCCATGATTCCCCCAATGTTTTCATGGAAAATTTCTTCCAATTGCCTAAATTTCCCTCCAGATGGCAAAATTTCCCAGGAAGGAGCCTCCCAGCTCCCAACTTTTTCCTTCCATGTGGACAAACATGAAAATCAAGCCCTGCCTCACTTCTATTGTATTCCATTAATATCCTTCCTACCCTACATTCTGATACAGTATTAGAGGTACAGTATGCAATTAACACTACTCAAATTTGCTGTTAATATTTCTATCATCTTAAATACTCCACATCAATGTCGTATGGAAAACAAGCCAGTGAGCCAAAAGTGAGAAAAAAAGCCACGGCTTCACTTGAACTACTTGGTTAGAAACTAAAGGAAAACTTCATCTACCTTACTAGCTACGAATATGGAACAACAAGAGCTGTTTCATGGGAGACTCAAATGGTAGATAGATGCTATAATAGGCTGAGCTTATTCTGATAATATTTGAAGCTGATTTTATGGACGTGGCAAATGGGAGTCCTAAATGATCACAATTTTTTTGTGATTTAACATGTGATTTGGCGACAGCACACAATCGCAGTCCTACATCTTAATACAAAATGTGTACAGTTCAGTCTAAATTAAACACTTCAGCAGCCCCTTTAAAATGGGAGCTGCAAATTCCAAGTTGGAGATAGGTAGTGTATAACAAAGGCAGTATATCTTCACAGTATTTTGACGGTACAGTAACAAAATTTGCAATCCTGGGATATCTGCAACATTTGCTGGTACTTGAGTCTGTACAAACATGACAGACACTGAGGGTCCTATTATAGCATTTCTATAGGCTACATCTTACTTGACACAGATTCAAACTGCTGATCAAATTGACGAAACCAATTTTTTCCCTTCAATAATATAATTCCTACTCAAACAGTGTACACTGTATGGTACAAGATAAGAAATATTCCCTGCTTATACCACATAACCAATGCAATAGTAAGGTAGCCAGGGATGCACAGTACTGTACTGCAATACTGCTGCAGAACCTGATTCAGTGACAAAATGTACTTTACACTACTGTACGTCTCTGCCATATGTTTGAGATTGGAGATACAAGTGGCACACATGTTAAAGTAACTCTTAACCTTTAAAAGTTGTCACATTGACAAATAATTGCTAACTTGATGTGCAACAGCCATCACTAAATTACAGCACGAAGATTGAAAAACAAATTTATAGTGAACTCACTGTTGTAATCCAGCTTGGATGTCTATTGATGGAGCAATCTCCCACACAGTAGCAATTGCAAAAGGTTGTAAGTATGCACAGAGGTATTTAAGAGGCAATCAGCTGATCTAATAACAAAACTGACAGTAATACACATACATATGCACACACACGAGCACAGATGTAGCAATCAACTACTACTCTAAGTGACTACTTGTTGTTGAATGAAACAAAGCCAGACAGCACACGCCCAGTGAGGACGATTTCCCCCAAGCAGCTGATAGCATCTCTTGCCAGATAACTTGGTTACCGTGGCGACCGGAGCTCTTGCAGACGGAAATATGATGACATTAATGCAACAGTGGTTGACTAAATGCATAGGAGAGTCTAAGTGTCGATAGGACAAGAGCAAACACTCATTGTGAAACTACTGTAGACACTTGAATTGAAGGACAGATGGAGAAAGGCTGATGTCCTCACGAACAAAGCTTGAATCAGAAGAAATGCTCACACAAAATTTTGCAGAAAATTTAACTGCACAGAGACAGAATGATATTTTATGTGGGAATATTGATTCTCTGGCAGTACCAATTTACCTAAAAATGTCAAATTGAAACAATCAAGCTCATAACTGATGAACATTGAAAACTAACTGGGCAATTCATTTTCACTTTGAAAGATTCTGGTTGCCTATGTAATCATTCTCATATAGTAAATGCATAAAAGTGAAAGCTACTGTACTTACAGTAATGATCAGTGCCACTACCATACTCAAGGTTGGTACACTGTAGCCATTCTGGAGTGAACAATCTGGGAACGACACATCCCTGTAGGCCTGGGGGAGGGGTCTAAGGGGAGGAAGCAAGGCTCAATTTTTGTGGTTGTGCGATTGTTCAGGACAACTAAAATTCAATATGGACAACCAAAAGTTCAAAGCTGGCTGTCCAATGGAAAACCAGTTTTCTCTCTCAATGAATTAAAGTCAAGCAGCTGGCTTTCATCTGATAGAAGAAATACTGTTGAATGATCAACTCTTTCAACTTTTTTCATCATACAGTTTCAGACTTCAAGTGTTTTTGTCTTGAAAAAGTCATTTTTTCATTCTTCAAGACCAATAATACATTAGCACAATTACTGTTTTGTACTGTAATTGTGTGCCAAATGTTTCATACAACGATCAAATTTTCTTTCGGACAACTTAAAATACTGAACTTTGTCATAAAATTAATAGCTGAACATCCAAGCAATAAATCTCGAACACTACATCACAGATTATGAAAACACTCATATTTTTTCATGCACCATCCTTACTGTGTAGTATGTACATTTTAAGATCAGGGGCATGAAAATGACAAAAGTTGGGCTTTTGATGAAAATGCATTGTAAGATTTCAAAATAGCCAAATTATGCATCAAAATTCATCCAAAATTAACCATTTTACAAGATTTTCTGATAGGCACTTTAAAATCTTGCATACACACCACATACATACTGTATATACTCAAATGTTGTAGGATGACTCATGACAGGGAAGACCATTTTTAATGTGGCCAACTGTGCCCTCTACTTCTACAAAAATTAGCACTGCTTGGAATTCAAAGAAGCCGAAAGTATTTTTCTATTTGTTTTACAAATTACTTTATATAACTAGAATACTAGATGTTTAATGTATATGAAACTTTGAGGAAGGGTACCTTTTGGCGAGAGAAATACTTGCACCTCCTTTGAAATGTATCTAACCTTTATCGAGCATTGAATGATGTAATAGGTATCTACAGTAACAAATTTCAAGGGAGATTAAATGTAAGAACATATGGAAGCCAAAAAAGGCTTAATTACACAATTAATTTCACAATTCAGTTTTGATTTTTGTTAGCAACAATATCAACTAACTTAAGTCCACAAATTCCAGCCTTGGAAATGCAGCCTACTGAGTCTCACTTTGAAGCAATTTTTGTGGGTCAACAACAAGACTTGCCAGCATATTATAATTCTTTTCAGATAAGGTCAGCAACTGCCCTGTCTGCTAAAATAATAATTGAACATACTACCCCCAGCCTCCCCCTCTCCAAAATGCAATCCTCCTGAAAAAAAATAAATATTAAACTGAAGGAACATTATAATTTTTTAATTTTACCCAAGGCCTTTTTGACCTACAGTACTTTACTGTAACTTTTTAAAACATCTACAGTTATGTCCTCCATGATGTAAATGCCCCCTGTGGGCAGAGGGTTGTAGAATATGCCCAGGGTATTTCCCGCTGGTCAAAAGAAGTGACTAAAGGGAAGCTCAACTTGAACGCCATTCTTGAAAATAAATTTACACTTGGGACTTTTTATCAAGTTGACTGACACTACAGTATGTAAGAAATTTGTGTTGGTGTGTAGTTAAATCTCATCTAACTACAGTATTCCTTTACCGATACCACTCTTAATTGTACTGCAAATGCTTCCAAAGCCACGAGAGGTCAATACAGTGTAGATGGCTTCCTTATCCCTCCCCTCCCTACAAACATGCTCACTACTGTGTTACCTGTACAAGAAAGTGATAAAAACTATGCATGACTTCATCATCATTTAAAGACAACCCACACTGACACAAATCCTTCAGTATTTTATGTGTCACAAAAAGTGATTCAGGGAGGAGAATTCAATCACAGCCAAATTTCACCTCCCACTCCAAAAGAAAGAATAAAAATATCATTAGTGAGGCATACTGCAGTGCTAGGACTATGCCCTGGTTACTTTTGGATAAAGGATGAGATAGGTCAATGGTTACACCATTTGCATACTGATGAATTTGGCTTCAGTACCTCATCACATTATTTCCACTTTTATGTTTGATATGTGTTATCAAACTGAAAAAAGAAAAACTAAAAATCACTTGCTATTAGAGGGCCAAAAATTTTGACTGAAATTTCATGATAGTTTTAACTCTCTTTGCACCTGTATTTCAAAATATCTTCCATTTCAGTCCTATGTTAACTACCTTTTGAAAACTAACCTGAAATCCCCTACCACCTGTATGCAAATGACCTCACCCCTTGGCAAACAGGGATGGCCATATTCTCCTTTGTATGCCTGTTTCACTTGCATGTACAACAAACATTCCCCCAAATCCAAGAAAACTGCTACCAAATTCCAAAAATCATGGGGGGGGGGAGGGAGGGAGGGATGGGGGAAAGATGAGGGGGAGGGGGTAGAGACCTGCTCACTTTCTCCCACACTTCTTGCAGGACTATCAATGGGCATTGATGAGATTCACGCACGCATGGCGATTTTCTTGGTTGTCCAGGACAAATAAAACTTTACACGGTCAACCGTAGAAAGCTGGTTGTCCAATGGACTTGTAACCTTTTTATTTTCAGTAAAGAATTAAACACCAGCTTACTTTATCTCCTTAAAGACTATGCTGCTGCCTCATCCTCTGCTTCAACTTTTTCCATCATACAATACTTCAGACTTCAGGGTTTTTTGTCTCTCCAACCACATCTCTTTATTCTTCACGGCCAATAATACAGGAATACAGTCACTGTTTTGTAGTTATGCCAAAAGGTTTTCTGACAACCATAATTTTTTCTGAAAATCGAGGCCTGATATGTTATGCTATTTTGCATCTATTTTGCATGTAGTTATTGTAGTATATGTCTGTCTACTTATCCATTCCTCTGCCCAATCTTTTTGACTACATAAGACTAACGTAATTTACTGTACATAGGGTGTTCCCTGGAATTTAGTGGTTGCTGCAAGGTTCTAGTCCTTTTGGTAAAATGGTGCTAGCTTTGAGACCAAACGGGAGGGAGGGCTACCACTCTTTTAATAGCAAGTACTGTGCAGGATGAAATTGGAGCAATCTTCTTCAAGGAAAACAAATTATAAACTACAGATACCTACTGTAAACAAGGATTGTCACATCAAAGAAAACACCTGTATGATAAAAGAAGCAGCTTGCAGACATATTTATTAACACACAAAACTGTTAAAGTAAAACAAAAATAATATTTATACATTTTAATCGGACAAACCATTTATTGGACATTGAATGTTGCACTAAATTAGTTACAAAGCTTTTAAAAGCACACTTTCTGCCTGCATCGGCTTTTAAAAATCACATGCAGGGTAGCAATGCAAAAGTGCTACTATAAGTGTCACATCTTTTTTAGGCCTAGGATAGGCCTAAAATTTCAGACTAAGGCTAGAAGAAAAAATGTGTACAATTGAAGGAATTGTCACCTCAACTAAGTAGAAAATGACTATTAAATGCTAAAATAAAAATGTGACAAAATTTAAGGATACCCTGATTCCTTAAGTTTTTCTTAGGACCATAAACTTCAAAATGTGGAAACCCTACAAAGCCAATAACATCATGATCTGTTGTGCACTGTGGCCAAGGACTCCTAACTTAGTGTGGAGTAGTCTAGCCTAAAACAAAGTGGACATAGCATAGTCTTGTTGAAGGACTAAAACAAACAAAATGAAATGTGCATATAAGCTACCACATTCCTCAGGTTCCTGAGGAGTTTTATCATTTTGTAGGCCTAGCAGTAGTCCTCAGTAAAGGACCAGACACTATCACACAATTGCTCTCTATACAGGTACATAGTCCTTACTCCTGTGATTCTGTGGCTGCGAGTCTTCAATCATAATATTTCTGGACGAAATCATCTTTTTCCTTAAATCAAAGGTAGGAACTAAAATGTTAAATTGCCATCATAAATTACCTTTTCCAAATCTTGTTCAACTAATGCCACTATTTTTGATGACTTGAAAGCTCTTCAAAGGTACGAAAATTTGGAATAAAATTGTCAACTTTGTAAATTCTGAAAATTTACTCTGGCCTTCCAAATATTTGTTTACATTAGAACACTCTTGTATATTATTGTGACATCACTAAGAACATTAGATGTTTGCTGATAGCAAAGCCTAAGTTCCTATGGTAAGGTCACGGTGCAAGATGTCCACATTGATGCAACAGTTACATTTATTAGCATACTGTTGTAAACAAAGTTCCATCTAGGCCTAGTCACATAGTAAAATTAGTAAATTCTACCACACGCAAAAGTTGGTGATTTCATTCCAGAAGATTTCTGTGATCAAACAGGGTTTGGTAGCTCCTGTTAGACTTGTAAAAGAATAGTATGGCATTAAATGAGTTTTTTTAGGCCAAAAATTTGCTGCCAAAAGAAAGTTAATTTTGAAGGTTAAAATAACCACCGATCATCTCGCTGATTTGAGTTAGTCAGAAAGAGTTTTACAGCCCAGTTTCCAACGAATTGATTCAAGTCGAGAGGACAACTGCCTTTTTTCCAGTTGTGGCTCACTGGCTTATTTTCCCATTGGTTATGCGGATCTCGCTGATTTGAACAATTGGAGTAAGGACTGTGTATACTATATAGGGAACAACCACAGTCCTTTACTGAGGACTAGCAGTAGGCTAGAACACTACGAAATATGTAAAATTTAAGTCCTCTATTCTAAGCTAAATGATATGTAGGCAAAATCAAACTCAAGGTGGAACTCCCAGCAGAACCCTGTTTTAACAATATGGTGACATTGGGGTGATGCGCACTGTAAGCCGCTAATGATAACCCTAGCCTAACCCCTAAACCGAACAATGAATACAATGGATACAATACATTGGCAACAGCCAATCAAGAAACGCCTCGTTAAACAGTGCGCATCTACCCGTGGCATCCTATCCCTAGCTGCAGCTGTAGTAACTGTAGTTAGTACTAGTATACAGTAGCAGGTGACAAACAGTTAACACCACTAGCTTACGCAGCCTAACGTTAGTTCTTGTGGTTGTAGTACAAGGATGTAGTTTTATTCTTGAAGCTGGTAAGTAGGGCTGGGCGGTACCATGAAAATATTGGTACCAGTATTGTAAAACACACAGAACCGGTATTGAGGCAGTACCGGTTCTCAACTTTTGGGTAGGGAAGTCGGGTGGGAAGGAACCTAGCCAGGCATGGCCCTTATGCTATCCTGCACATTAATGCATTTGGGTGTTTGATTGGGTTAATAACCATGCAGGAACCTCTGCTCTAAATGTTTGTGTAAATATTTAATCATCCACACATCCTAAAAGAAATTTTTGTAGGCGAATATAATGACCCAGTATTTTTTCAAGAACTGGCATTAGTAACACACCAAATATCTTCAGTATTTTCATGATCTGTATCTCTAGTACCGGTATTGACGTTAGTGCTGGTATACCGCCCAACCCTACTGGTTAGGCTCACAGGTTGTCCTAGCGTTATACAGTATACATAGTAATTGTGTTACCATGAGTCAGCCAATTGATATGTGTTGTACATCATGTACATGCCTTACGTTTTGTACGTAGTAACCGACTCAAGGTACTGACGGACTCAAGATCAATCACTAAGTTATATATGTATAAAAAAGAGAAGGTAGGACAGATCGCAATACACCGATGAGGGGGTCACACAAAACTATTCATGTTTCTCACCTTCCACTAGATTTTACTCCTTCAAATCTCTCACGAACATTCTTACATCTTTCTTTGATGAAGCAAAACAAACGATGAGTTGTCTTAAACAAAAAACTCACATCAAATGCAAGAAATCTTCTCATTCGATGTAGGAATGTTTTCGAGAGGTTTGAAGGGGTCCTTCTATTCCGCGCACTGACACCTGCTGACACCCCCTGCCTCAAGTTCCATGCGCTGCGGTACAATTTGTATCATGTGGAGTTTTGCGGAACTAGTGGAAAGCTCAGAGATCCTTTCTTTCATAAATATTAACAAAAAGCAACATTTTGCGAACAAAATTAGGTAAACCAGAAAGCCAAAAGGCTTAGTGATTCCTTGCCACTGAAATGAAAGCCCTTTTTTCACATTGACATTGCTTTGCAATGTTTTTCAATTAACAGGGCTCAATAATGTGCCCACAAAGTACACATGCAAGGCATCCAATCTTCCTACTGTACATTGAGATCCCCCCTGCCCGTTGTGCAACCAAATGACATTTGACCTCCACCAAAAACTTCTGGGACCATGTATTCACAATGTGCCATCTACATGACAAGTTACAGGACCCTACAAGTGACCTTTCTTGAAAGGCTGTGCAGGAAAGCTTTTCAGGCTTTGAACATGCTCACTCCAAATGAACTTTGACTTTTGGTAAAATCAATAGGGATAATCTACTCAATATGACCAATCCACACACTAAATATGAGCACAGTCACATGTACCGTTCTTCAGATATCGTGTTCACAAGCAATTTCTAAGGAATTTATCTATTGACCTCTCGTGACCCCAACTGAACTTTGACCTCCACCAAAATCAAAAGGGATTATCTAATCAATGTGACCAACCCACACACCAAATATGAGCACAGTCACATGTACCTTTCTTGAGATATCGTGTTTACGAAGTTTTGATCTTTTGACCTCTGGTGACCCCAAATGACCTTTGATCTCCACCAAAAACAATAGGGATCATCTACTCAATATGGCCAATGAACACACCACATATGAGATTAGCCAGGGATGAGCCTGGTCTAATAAAAAAATCACTGAACATTGCTGGGCATACATGACTGACGCCGAAGGCGTCAGTCAGAGCACGAAGCGCGCCGCTTTAACGGGTGGGGTCCAGGGGCCCGCCTTAGGGCCCCTGGTGGGGTCCAGGGGCCCGCCTTAGGGCCCCTGGTGGGGTCCAGGGGCTAAGCCCCGGTGGGGGTCCAGGGGGCGAAGCCCCCGGAAGCTCTGAGAAAATAGAGTATTCAAGACATCATTTGGAGGCCTATTTTAATCAGTACATTGGTAAAATAAAACACTCCAAGAAAAGTTTTCAGTCAAAATAGGCCTAGGCATAGGCTAGGCCTAGCCTAAGCTATGCCTAACGTTAGGCTAGACCCTAAGTAGGCCCAGCCTACACTGAAGCATGTCAAGTTGAACAGTTCTTCAATCGCTGTAAAACTAGTGTCTCAGTGGTGAAGATGTCCATCAATCCCGATTAGAAAGCCTTGGGATAGCTGTAACGTTAAGTTGTAACAACTAACGTTACGATGTTGTATAACGTTAGGCCTAATGTTAGACCTAGGCTAGGCCTATGCTGTTTCAAAGTTGCTCATCTTGCGAATGAAATTGCCGGAATGGCTCACAATTGCACCACATTAATTCACTTCAGACTATCACTTTTCGATATCTGAAGTTCTTTCTCTATCCAAGACCAATATTCCATTTACTTTAAAAACTGTTACATCAACTTTATAAGCGGCCGACTCATTTTCCGATCGATCACAGCACAGGTTACTGCATCATGCATGATACTGCTACAGTCAACTGCTGATGATCGTGACAACTTACGCATGCACATATTTACGTACTGAACTTACGTACGTGCGCATGGTGCATGATAAACGTGATTCACTTTGACTGGGAGTATTACAACTCCCTGCAGGCAGGATAAGCAATGATGGAGCTTGCAGCGGTAACGCCAGTAATAGTCCGGGGAGTTACAGTACAAGAGCGACGACCCACTGAAAAATAATGCTGTCAGAAAACCACGGAAATTGTGAAAGGTAAATCACGGAGGCAGGAAAAAAATCACGGAAATCCGCGAATTCACGGAAAAAGCTCATCCCTGATTAGCCACACTTACTCTTCTTGAGATACCGTGTTTACAAGCAATTTCTAAGAAATTTCCCTATTGACCTCTCTTGACCCCAAATGACCTTTGACCTCCACAAAAATCGATAGGGATCATCTACTTAATTTGACCAACCCACACACCAAATATGAGCATAGTCACATGCACTGTTCTCAGGATATCGTGTTTACGAAGTTTTGACCTTTTGACCTCTCGTGACCCCAAATGACCTTTGATCTCCACCAAAAACAATAGGGATCATCTACTCAATATGACCAACCCACACACTAAATATGAGGTTAGTCACACTTACCCTTCTTGAGATATCGTGTTTACAAGCCAAAGCATCACATACACACACACACACACACCATTACAGGCAAATGCCACGAACCGTGGACCAATTGACTGGAACCTACAAACCGAGGACACCCTTCTAATATGGCTATAATGAGATATAAACCAATGCTGTATAGTGGAGGTTATGTCATTTGTTTATGTATCCACAAATCACTAACTGATTTGTGCCTGTGGGTGACATGCATACACAATCAGTTCCAATTTTGTTCTCCATGTACACAAATTACAAGGCTGAATCTGATTTTCTGCAGGTAATCGTGGACTATCGAAATATCCATGAGATATCACTATAGCACCTCTAAATTTATGAAAGGAGTGTTGCTAGCATGCTGGCATAACCGTGGACCGTCCTCTGTTTCAGGTGTGTCCACGGTTCGTGGGTATGAATTCAATCTTCAGTGCACGGTTTGCACCAGTTGTCAACGCACACACATACACACACACGCACACACATACACACGACATTACCATCCCATAGATTCCTTGCCTGCCTTCGGCAAGGAATCAAAAATTGGCAAAATGGTCCGTTGTATTTTACTTCCTAATCAGTGATGATAACAACATGAACCTTCGAAATCCTGCACACGCCACTGAATAGATGTCGGCATTAATTTGAATCAATGTCCGCATCATTAAATACTTTTCACGTAGATATAAAAATTCATGTCAATTGGAGATGATTTATGACAACATTTAATGAAATTAATGTCAGCATTAAGTCTAAATTAATATCAGCGTTATATTTGCGATTATTGTCCTTTGCATTATTTATACATTTACAGAACATAAAATGAAAAACAAACAAAGTAAAAAGTGCTGCCAATTCATTGACAGAAATTTTTATGTATTATTTTTGTATTTCTTTATTTTTCTTCTCTACCTGTGGAAAAAAATGATAACATTCAGACTTTTTTCACAGTGTACACAATGAACATCCGAAATATTCACATTAACATGTTCTTTGATACTGTATTTGATCATCTTATTGGAGGTTTTTGTGTTGTTGATAGCTTTTTCTTGATAATAGGGTTCCTATTAAATTAGTAAACGAAACAAGCACACTCTACCATGCCACGTGCGGTTTAGTATCTGCAGCCTTCCTAAGCGCATGCCTTGGTACACAAGGCATAGCCAGGCGTGTCAGCGCGTGGTTTAGTAGGACTGGTGTATGTATGAAGGAATAAAACCTAGTGGAAGGTAGGGCTGTGCATTTTCGGTTAATTCACTATCCGTTTAACCGATTTTATTAACCGGCGGTTAACCATTTAACCGAAAATGATGTAATGTTCACACAACAACAAAAAGTCAACATTTCCAAAGAGCGCCATCACTTTTGTACAGGAAAGTGCAAGTCTAAAATGGCGCCGTAAGTCATGTTCGCCCATGTAAGTATGTGGCAAAAATGTTGGTATTTTGCGCTGAGTTTATATCATCTTTCTACAGTAAAAACCCATCCCGCATTTACTGAAGCTTTCTTCAGACCACGTGCACTTTTTACAGTCCACCAACTGTTGTATCCCCGCCTGATCCTATGTTATATTGTCAGTTATTTCACGAAACACTCCCACACCGCTGTTTTGATGCAGCTTGCTTGCGATGCAGTGTTCAATACATGTACACCGCTCACATGTGTGTCATAGTAGCGATCTGTACAATTGCACTGTAAACGGCACACCAGCCGCAAACAGCACAACCAAGCCCTATTTTCCTGCATAAATTAAGGAATTCCAAGCATTCCTACCATAAAGTTATTTACAGTAGGACTTATGGAATGTTATCATATGACGTCATTACGAACGTAAACAATTACGCACGTGGTCCCATGCATGCAGTAGACTTGCGTGCGTATCCGTTTTTACCACTTAACAAGGGACCATGTTTTGCTCGATGACATCATATGCACACGATCTATTGCAAAATTTGAATTGCCTCTGCATTGTGATTGGTTCAAATACGTTGATTCTGAGCCAGCCAATCACAACTCGCGCCATCGCCTATGGGATTTAGTGTGTGAAAATACCAGACCTCCGAACGAATTTCCCCATTGAGTTTGCGTTATGACGATCGCACTTCACAGGCTTACATAGCCCGCCTGTGCAGCCGGCCAAGCCCCGTGCTAAATTCACCAAGAAACGGCAGCACAAATCTCTGCGTACTTGGATTTTTCGGGGGTCTGACTTAAGTGCATTTCATTTGCTGATTATTTTGAAACAAGACGGTAAGGTTTGGACAATAAGTGGCAAAATTACGGGGATATTTATATCGGAAAGAAACCATAAGATAACGTCAATCGAGTCCATTTTTTGCTGTCCAAGACCGCTAAAAATTAGATCGCTATTTTTACGTGCATCGTAGGGTTGACTTCTACAGTACAGTACATTATCGCAACTACAACCCAGTCGGTTCAACGAACTGCGTATGCTTATTCATAAAAGTCAACATGGAATGTTCCATTTTTTATGATATTGGGCAAACAACAAAATGGCGGGAATTATCTGGTGCTTACGATCGTATTTTTACAGGTTACAATTTTTTCCAAATACTGCTACTGCTATAATGAAAAATAATGATTTTTACGGAGGTGTAGCATGATAAAATTTTTCGATAAGCTACAGTGGGAAGACTTATTCAAATATACTTTTGTGCCCTAATCATGGTCTCGCTGAGGTTTTATTGCCGTACAAATACAGGGCTTGGTCACTTTTGTTACAGCTCCCTGCTTGTCTTGTGGCTTTCTTTTCGCTTTCGCTAATCTCTCAAACATTCCGCTAATATCTGAAGTTGTGCTTGGGTGTTGCCATTGATGGGATTAGAAGACGAGCACACGAAGTTCTGCCAACGAAAGTAACAATGGGTGCGCCACTTGTCACTCATCATAATGTGCTTAATTCGGGGAACTGCCGCGGAATTCATCCGTTCAATCGAACGGCCGATTTTAAAACTCTTTTTACAGTTATTGTTCAAGCGATAATTTGTGAGAAACTGGCACTGTTTGTTGCGCCATGTTTGTGTAACAGTTTACCAACAAAGCCACCCCGCGGCGACTGAGTTATTGGCAATACAAAAACAGTTAATCTATGAAAAGGAATGACGCACGAGTAACCGACGAGTCGGTCGGTTAACCGGTTAACCGATTAATCGTCACAGCCCTAGTGGAAGGTGAGGAATCATAAATAGTTTTGTGCAAAGCCCTGTGTCGGTGCATTGCTATCTGTCCTACCTTCTCTTGTTTATATAGACGAATCCGATTAGCACTTGTTTTTAGTGACTGTAGGCAGCCATTAGTGGGGTCCATCAGCTTTAATCGTTTTCATAAATTTATTGTCTACATGAATTCCAAATCCTCATATTCAGTGAAGTTGAGATATTCAAGATACTTCAGTGTTCATCCATCCATGGAACAGGTAAGGAAGGAAATTCGAAGATTAAAGGTGATGGACCCCAGTAATGGCCGACTAAAATCAGACCATCACAATCTGTCCGGATTCATCTATACCCTACTGGGGTAAAACACCACATATTAGACCACCCTCCAACTTTCAACCGCCTGTGACTGTTTTTGTAAATTTGCATAATAAATTTATCTTATTTGCAATGAAGGTTTTTTTATTTGTGAGTAAACAATCTAAAATACAAGCATGCCATATTAACAGAACCACAATTTCTGATTTTTAAAACAATTTTTCATCAGTTCTAAAATTTGCACTTGATTTTTCATTGTCAAGTTTAGACTTTTTACACCCACTTTTAAATTTCATGTGCATGGTTGTAAGGACATAAATTTAAATCAAGGTTTGATATTATGACAGAATTTGACTAGCCTAATTCAATAGGAATGATCCAACTTACCACACTTACATTGTAAATTTACCCCAGAAAGCATTCCTGTGGTCTAGGAAAGAGGAGGTAAAAAAACTAGTGGGGCAATTGCAATTTGCCCTCCTATTTTTGACTGGTGACTAAGTATTCATGGCTAATTAGCATAACAAACACCAGTGTAAATTATCAGTGGGTTTGTTACACAACTGGATCTGGATCTGGAAAAATATTGCACAACACTCCTGGTGGAGTCAAACGTGCAGGGTTGAGTGTGCGCATGTAGTTAGTCGTCCCGTCTGAGGATCCTCAAGGCTGCGCTCTTGAATTGCTTGGGGTCCTCGAGCCAACCACTGTTACTTATCATTCATTACCATAGTTCATATAATAAAATTATTCTTTTTAAAGTCATCATTCTAAAATGTAGCATACAGTTCCCATTTAGGTGTCTATTGGAAAGACAAACTTTCACACTTAATTTGCAAAGTAAACATAATTGAGGATTAGCTACCCTAATTTGGTCAGTCTCACAAATTTGTTGGACTGTTGCAGTTTCATTAATTGTGAACGAGATTTGGATTTGCCTTTCATCGATTACTTTATATGACAGGCCATGGTTCCAGGATAAAATTTACTTTTCGGTTGGAGTGGTCGAATTCTAGAAGTTGCACAGAATAATTCTGGCAATGGATGGTCGTTAAATTGGCACAAGATTGAAGATGCAATATTTTTCATCACCTGATTTCATCAACAAACATTCAGTTATTTTGTTATGACTAAGCCTTGCTGCAAAGACAGTGTTTTTGTCATGTTGCAGGATATCAGTTTTAATACTCAACTTCTTTTACCACAAAACTAAAATAGTGAAAAGATAAAGTCCTTAGGCCTATAGGCAAAGGCCTACTAAGTTATACTGTATAACGCTAGGAGTAGGACAACCTGAGCCTGAGGCTGTGGTTAGGCTAGGCTACGTGTAACTTGTAAGACTAACGTTAGTGCATTGGTTAGGCCAAAAGGAAAACCATTTTCCTCCAATTTTGATAATTTAGATATAAACGAGCGACGATCAGATATCTCACCAAGATTCATGTTGGACAGCGCCTTTAATGGACGAAGAGTGTATATCAATACTGCGAGAAGAATGAACCAGATAACCCACAAGTACGTTGAAATCCAAGTAAATAGCGGACCTACTCTGTCTGTAATTCGTTTCCAGACACCCGCCATGTTATGAACAAAATTTGTTAGGGCGCCACCAGTTTTTCTTTATCGTCAGTAGTAGTACACTACACGCAAAACCTTCCCGTTACTTAAATCGACGAGTGAAGAAAGGATTAGATTCAGTGGCCTAGCCACGAGGAGTGGTTTTGGCCGAAGCGCCTCCGCCTCCCCCATGACCTAACATTGAAATGCAGGAAAACCTTAAAAAGCCGTTTTTCTCTCCCCCCCCCCCTGAAACTTTTCCCTTATGTCGTCAGTGGCGGCGCTACGTGTAGGGGAAGTGTTTCCCCCTCAGATTTTTTTACTTGCCCCCCCCCCCTCAAAAAATAAAATTGCTGGAATGGAAGTGTACGGTGGCCTATGTGTGTGTGTGTGTGTGTGTGTGTGTGTGTTTGGGGCGGAGGGTACACTGGCAACTGGGTGAACGTGCCCTTTAAGTAGGCCTACATTCTTCCGGGTTGAGTCAGGGGTTTCCAGTCTACATGTGGTACGCATATCACGATGTTACAAAGTTGTCCTTTCTTGGCAGTACGCGGTGTGGTGCATAGCGTGCTTCATTTCTTTTTTCTATTGTTTCTTACTCTCCTTCATGCATCCACCAATTATTTCTGTACGCCACGGTGCACACCAGCGCATGATTGAGTTCTGCTTAGATGGGACATGTCATTAGGCTACAACTTAACACTACTTCAACACTTTGCCCATTCCCAGCACATCACCCAAATGAAAAAGTCTGGTTAAGCCACTGCATGACTAGTATAGTGGTACTCGGTGGCACATTAATGTGAAGTGATACTCCTAAAGGAAAAAGGTGGTAACTTTGGAGTTAGATCAACCGAAAAGTAAAATTATATACCTCTCCTGGGACTTAATTTTTACCCAGAGATATGCTAAAACCTCAGAGCTTCTGAGGGCTTGGCCCTGGACCCCATCCGCAAGAGGCTCGCGTTTCGCGCTCGGTTTCGCGCTGCGCGCGAAAATCTCTGCCCACCCAGGATTTTCCTTTTGCAGTTAGCCCCCAAAATTTGACATTTCATTTCGTTTATTAATTTCGTCCGTACAAATATAAACTGAAATACAGAAGCGGACAGGACACCAGAAAAAACAATAGTTTAACGAGCTAGTGCCCATAAAGAGACAATACAACACAGATAATAACAAAAAAAAAGAATATAAGAGGAAAAAGGAGAACAAAGAAACCACAAAGTCAACTAAGAAAACAAAAAAGAAAGGGATACTTAACATGTGTACTGGGCGATTAGGTAATTTTTACAGTTACTCTTAAAAGTAGCCCGACATTCTGCAGCGCCGCCGCTGCATGTCGCGCTCCAAAACTCCTTCATGACACAATCCTGGCATGCTGCTGGTTAGATTTTATTTGTTACATTTCAAGTACGGCCCATTCAGTATCTAACCAACTGATTTGATAGAGGTCGGACCAGCCACGGTTTTTTCAGTTGTGGCTCACAGGCTTCATGGCTGAAGAGGACCCATTAGCCAAATACAGCACCAATGCAGCTCTTTCCACCTAACCCCAGTGTTGTTATCTCTCCTTAATGTATTTAGCAAACAAGTTCCCAATTAGTCCCCATTGAGAGCAACGTCCTCATCAACAAGTTTCCAGGGCCACTTCCTGCTAACTTTCAATTGAGTCTATTGTGTGAAGAATTAGATATGCACCACTAAACAACCTTTCAGAATAAATGTTTCAAATAAACTAAGTAAAAACCCGCCGAGACAACCACTCGAAGGGATTTTGAGTTTCCAGAAGGTGCTGCATTTCAGTAATGGGTATTCTAGCAGCATGTTGTTTCTCCTCCATTGCTTATGCTGAACACACTGTTAAAAAATTTCTCTGTAAATTTACATAATTTTTATGGCAATTTTTTTTCCAACCAAATAATGTTTTTTTTACAGCCAGACTGTAATCATGAAAAAACATTAAGGGTTTGTTTTTTCTTTACAGTTTTTGCATGTAAATTAGTTTACAAAAGTCTACTGTAAAATCGAATTACAGAATTGTTCTGTTTTGTTTACCTTAATTTTATGTGAATTTACAGCCTACTGTTTTCATTCCCGACGTTTTAATATTTATTATAATATCGCTTTTTTACCTTTCATATGTTATTACGTAACATACACTTCACCATTACGTAGATCAGGTATTTGCTTATCAACGTAATGTGTCGTTACGAAGTTTTTTTTCTAAAAGTCCCCACGACTTTCTGGCGAAGAGCCAAGGGGCGAAAACCAAACGAAGTTGTTTTCAATCAAAACACATTGAGGATGATTTGTTGTCATATTGTTGTCAAGTAGACTGCTATCTCTAGGAACTTTGTAATTGGAAAGTCACATTTTTTGTACAATATAATAATTGTTTTTAAAATAAATATGACAAAGAATGGAAATACATTGGTTGCAAACATTTCCAGACAAGGTAAACAATAAGTTTATCACTTCCTGATTAAAAAACGCCAAAGAAGATATTATTCAAAGCAACAGCAATCCTTTTGTTAGGAAAATGCCTACAAAATAAGCTCCACCCATTTATGCAAAATGAGATTTACGTCATAAAGTGGTAAATTTACAGACTCTTTCAAGTAAATTTGTGAAACGTTTTTAATTTGCTCCGATCAAGTGCATGAGCGCCTGTGGCGATGAGTTGACATCAGTATACCAATTGTCAGTGCTCTGAAATTAGGGCCTTACAATTTCTTTTTACTTAAAAATGTGTGACAAAACACCAGTTGTATGATATTTATAACTAAGAACGTAATAACTAAGTATGCTTTTATAATAAATGTAAGTTAATTTTCAAATAGGGCCATAAATTTGCCAAAAATGTTTTTTTTTTAAACTGAAACTTCGCAGAACGATGCATGTTGTATATTGAAAATTTTCTGGCTATTTCTTATTTGTTTGTTTGGGCTTATTTTTGTTTCTTTTTCAGCTTAAAAACAAAATGAATGTTTGTTAAATGACAGTATATTTATGTGAAATCAGAAAAATACAAAATACTGTTAAAATTTCTGTAAATTTACAGAAAAAGTTCTACAAAGCAGTAAAATTTGGTTAAAAAAGCAGACAGAAATGGTTTTTCAAATAAACAGAAAATACATGTTAAACAACCTTTTTTGTTGTAGCAATACAAAGTGTCTGTAAAGATACAGAAAATCTCTATTAAAAGTAAAATACAAAAAGTTTAAGTTAAAAAAAAGTCTGTAAATTTACAGAAATTTTTAACAGTGCACCAAGCAGCATGGCAGTAGCTTCCATTCTTCGGTATGATCCGGCCAATAGGACTCGCTCTCCAGCGTAAACCTAACCCTCGGCTGCAAGTGGGTTGGTCTAACCAGTCTGTTTTGCCCGAAAGCGACAAATGTTAAGGTACCATTGTCTCCCCACGGAGAGTTTGAGGAATGACAGAATACATAGAAGGTTTTTATTGAACTTTCCTTGGAATATCGCTATCATTCTGGGCTTACAATACTTTCAGGACTGGCAGGCTGAGCCACAGGCGTCGTCCTAGACCGTGCCGTCGTCGTTACCCTGTTTTTAAATTTTGCCCGGAAGACTAGCGGATAGGAGCACCACCATTAGTTTGGTGGCATGGAGCGTACAGCGTACAAGAAAAAGAAAAATCACTGCCCTCAAATGGCCGGAAATGGCATTTTACGGGCCTCTAAGTAGAATTTAAGCGGTCGTTATTTTGAGCTCTCGTTTGCAATAATTAAAGGCATATTCTGGTAGCTTTTCATCTGGATCTTATTCGAATAACAAAAATATTCCACACCATCCTTCAGCTTGTCTCAATACCCTTTTCCTAACTCAAGATATCTCACTTTAAAGATTGGTCATCTTTGTTAAAAATACCTCGGCCTTTAACAAAGCCATGAAAAAGTTATATAATGTGGGCACATTGCTTCAGATTCACTTTGTTTTCTTTATAACTGAACACCCTGTTGTCCTTGACGTTTGATACTGTTGGCATATTTGAATCTTTCCCTATAAGCATATCCCTCAGCATATGTAGAGTACAACCAACAACAAGGGCGGATATAAGGAAATTTGTTTGGGGGAGGGGTAAACTCAACTTGAGACCAAGACGTCTCAAATAGCACTTGGGGATGTCGTGCAAAAATATTTTTGGGGAGGGGGGGTAGGGGCATGAGAAGTGGTGACTGACTGCCCGAAAGACTATCTAAGCGGAGCGCCACCATCAGTTGGCGTCGAGCGTACAGAAAATTTTGAAAAATCGCGACCTTTTAGATAGCCGGAAATTGCATTTGCCAGGCTTGTAAATAGAATCTAAGCAGTCGTTATTTCGAGCTTTCCTTTGCAATAAAATCTTCATTTTAATAAAAAGAAAATCAAATTGCAAAATGATCAGAAAATTACCAGATAAAATGTACTGGCTCCCTTATAGGACGATGTGACATTTTATCATTTTCTTTGTCGCAAAGTAAAATCTCCATTAAAAGAATAGGCCAAAACTAAATTTTTGTTTAATACGTTAAAGACGACGATATTCTAAGCACTCTGCTGAAGTTTTCATTCATTTCTAATGTTCGGTTCTCGAGATATTTTCTACAAAAGATAAACTTGAACCAAGCAGGTGCTATGTCATGTATTCATATTGTTGGTCAATGTTTTTTGGATTTTTTTTATTCTTGATCCTGCTGTTTGATCTTGAATTGATTAGGGGTGCTATCTTGCCCTTAAGGCAAATTAAGTTTTTAAATTCCCATTGCTCGGAATGCACTTATGGTTACAGCATATCACAGTTACGTTGTATAAATATGGTGTTTAATTTTAGAGAAAAACAATTAAACATTTCCATCAGTGTGAATACATGACACCACTTCTACTTGTTGCAAGTTCACTCTTTGTAGAAAATATGTCAACTTCAATTCTAATATCTCGAGAACCAAACATGGGAAATGAGTAAAATTTTCCCCAGTTAGCTATGCTTAGAATATGTTCCTCTTCAAAATATCAAACATAAATTTGGTCTGGACTTTTTTGGTACAAGGAGCTGCACACCGTTGGAAATAAATCGAAATCATAACTTTTCGAATCATATTAACTCATATGACAAGTGGTCGAATGAGCCAGTAAATCTGAATCGGCCACACAGAAGCATTGGTAGCGCTACCAGCACCAATAACAGCACTGATTCAGTACTGCTATTGGTGCTGGTAGAGTTATCAACGCTTTGGGGCGGCCGGTACTGGCTAAAATTTTGATACAATTACGAACGATATCCTTGACAATTACGAATTAGTTTCTACTTTATAAATAATATATGACATATTTATGAGAGAGAAGGCTGGGATACTTTGCCCAGATTAAGAAAAAGGCTACTTTTTATTCATGTCATATCAAATAACGTTATTTTTGGAAAACGGAAGACCATGCTTTGGAAATGGGGGGGGGGGGGGCAAGTGCCCCGGCCCCTATGGCGAGCCGCTAATGACCAACAACATTGCTTAATATTGCCTCCAGCGGCATCAAAATTATAAATAAATTGAATGCAATGCCAAATTAATGTGCCACGATGACATCACAGATTTCTCAAGATGGAATCTCAAGAAAAAAGTGCATTAATATAAAAATTTGTATCTTCCGAACGCTATATGCTATTGAAATGCAGTTTTCACGCAATGAAAGAGGAATTTCATATGCATGTTTTGAAGTTAGAGAATTTTGTCTCCAGGCTATGCCTTTAAAAAATCAGCAACTTGCTAAGTGATCAGAAAATTGCCAGATGAAATGTACCACTACAGTAGGTGAAAGGTCTTTAAACTTTTCGGGGGAAAACTATAAAAAGGAATAAAAACATGCTAAGATATTCGATCTTTACCCTTTTGCGAATCTCTGCTAGATTGAAGATATCCTGAATTGATGAAATCGTCGATGTAACTGCCTAATCTCTCAGTCGACAATATAATTTTACTTCTAACAGTCACTTTTTGGAAAAAATGTCACGTCAAGTTATGGGGTGAATTGATGAATTTTCAGGTAGACTAATTGGAAGACCGTACTGTAAATCACCACGGTATTTGAAAAAAAAAAACAAATTACCCGATTTTCGTCACTGTTTCCCAAATTCGGTTCAGGGCCAGGATGGATGGCAAACTATTTGACACTGCACTGGTCACCCTCCCCTCTGTCCGTGTAATTAATTTGGCGATTGAAAACCTCCCAGCACTCATCCTTCAACGCTGGCCCAATATTTTACCATTTCAGCAAAAATTTGGCAAGGCTACTGCATGAAGTTGGAAGTGGGGCTGGTGAAAAACCTTTTCCTTAAAGGCACGCTGCAACTTGTCGCAAATCTTTGTTATTGTATTTCATAATTACCCATGGAAATTTTACTTTGAATATAGCGTTTTCTGTTTTTCGGGCAAAGATTTTGAAGTATATTCAAATAATTGACCATTTCAGCCATTATCTTGCAGAAATTAAAAAACGGGCTTGAAATTGTTCCATTTAAGCAACAGGCTCGCCAAATGTGTTGCAATTTTGTATCTCTCTGATTTTTTGTAAATATATTTGCCTAGCTTTCTGAGAAACTTATATATTTTCAGGGCAAATGTTTGAGAGGATTCGGATATTCGACTATTTCGGGCATGTGTTGTGAAAGTCTGTGAAGTGAAGATCACGAATAATACAATTTTGCTCTGCCCGAATGTGTAGCGAATTTTTGTAATTTTGTTGATTTTCAAGAAAATTTTACTGCGGCACAGTGATGTTTTTGTTGTTGTTGTTTTTTTTGTTTTTGTTTAAGACTTTTTGATATTTCGGCTTTTTCGTTTCCATGTTTCTATGTTTCGACTTTTGTCGTTTCCATGACTTTTGATTTGGTGCTCTGCGTCAGGTATCATGCGCGCTAGTACGGTACTACTGCAGTGTATATACAGTGCAGTGACATGGTTAGTGAACCGTGTATACAAAACCGAGATACCTCTACCATAATTGAAAGATGAGGTCTCTGAGAAAACCCTGTTAGGTTTTTTCGAAAACCTGACTTAGCAATACACAAAAACTTTTTGCGGTCTTTTCATGCTCCTAACAGTACGGGATTAAAGGCATGTTCGGGAGACAACTTTCATTAACTTCAATATTTGCAGAAATATTTTCTCTTTCACGAGGTGAAAACTCATTTCAATCCCATATAGTGTTCAGAACTTGAAGACACAGATTTTTAAAGTAATGCAATTTTTTCTTGAGATCTGGTGCATCATGGGTAATTCGTGATGTAATCGTAGCACATTAATTTGACATTTATATCGATTCTGCTGCAGGCAATATTGAGCAACACTGTTGGTTGTACTCTACATATGGTGAAGGGTAATGCTAGATCTACAAAAAAAGATATTAAAATATTCCAACAGTATCGAATTTCAAGGACAAGGAGATTCAATTATAAAGAAAAACAAAAGGAATTTGAGGCAATGTGCCCACTTTGCATAACTTCCAGATGCTTTGTTGAAGAGCAGAGGTAATTTTTACAAAAATACCCAATCTTTAAAGTGAGATATCTTGAGTTAGGAAAAAGGTATTGAGACAGGATTTAAAGGACATGGTGTAAATATTTTTTTCTTACAACACCCAGATAAAAAAAACCACCAAAATATGTCTTTAAGATACTTGACCTATTTGTCCCCTCAAGACACCGGTTCTCATCAAATTTCATTTTAGTTGATGGTATCGAACAAGTTTTCACTTACTGTGAAAATAAAACAGAGTCTATTTTGAAGGCTGTTTGCGGATGTGGCGTCACTGAATAATTAGTATAATTTTGATTTTCGTAGTCCTGCGATACGAATCATATATTCACACAGGTTGGCAAACTTTGTTTGCTTCCCGACCAAAGACGGAGAAGATTTTAAGTAAAACTCACAAAAATCGGAGCAAAACCCGATCCGTTATCGCTGTAGTACGTGTGACCTGAGTGTGAAGGTCAGGGGGAAAATCACATGTTAGGAAATTTGGTGCCGAGTCAAAAATATTAAGGAAGGAACCGAGGATAATCTTCTGATTATTTAAAGGGAAATTTTGCGTTTGTTTTGTTTGAAAATTGTACATTTTGAAAACCAATTTGCGGACACAGAATAACATGTTATTTAAAATTAGTGAGTACGGTATCTAAAGCTTTCTTTTAAGAATATTACCCTCACACAGATAGAGATTCATTTATTTGGTACTGAAGTGTAATGATTTATTTTTTTAACCCAAACTTTAAAAAGATCAGATAATCCAATGTACGCAGTTTTTCTTATTAATGATAATTTGAGGAGATGAAGGGTGCTAATTGGGTGAGGTTGAGTGGTTTAAAAATGAAAAAGGGCATGTCCTTTGTATAAAATGTCGGTTTACTTTAAACAACATATTAAGTTTGTTTGTTTACAACTTTGGAGGTCATTCTTCTTGATGGTTTCTCCAGAGTTTCTTCAGAGTTCTATGACAGCAAGAACAGCAAGAAAATATATTTCTTCCTCAAAAACTGTCGGAGACTTTCAAATGTGTTTTTCATTTCTCCGCCCTGGTTGTTACTGAATGGCTGTCCCTCTATATCCATGGCGCGCAAAGCTGCGGTCCGCATTCCGAATGTATAACACGGCCTCCTTCTGTGCGGCCCACGAAACAATTTCAATTTGTTCCATTTGTCTTGTACGGTGGAACTGAAGGGACATGCTTGTTCTCTCTCTTCAATTACGACAACGTGACGAAGTGGGCTAAATTGTCGTGTTCACAGTTCCGATTACTGTGTGAAGAAGAAGAAGAAGCCATTTTGATATCTTTCTTTAGAGTTGACAACGCGACGAAATTGGCTTAATTGTTGTGTTCTAACTTTTACAAATGTGAGAAGAAGACGCAATTGTCAAAAATTGTCGTGTTTTAAATTTTGAGTAATGCAAGAACATGACAAAATTGGCTTAATTGTTGTGTTTTAAGTTTTCACTGACGTGAGAAGGTGACGAAAATGTGAAAATTGTCCTTTTGTAACTGTCCTTTTGGCAACTGTGAAAACATGCCTTAATTTACCGTGGCCATAAGGGGACATGCGAGATGTAAAGTAACCGTCACGGTATCTCGGCAAAATTAGTGCGCGCTGTTTAACAAAGTGCTTCTTGATTAGCTGTTGCCATTGTATTGTATCGATTGTATTCTTTGTTAGGGTTAGGGATTAGATCAGAGATTAGGGCTATCGTTAGCTAGTTAGGAAATTTCTTATTAAACAGTGCGCATCGCCCCCAAATTTTGCTTTTTGTCAAGATACCGACTTATGCAACCTCGACAAAATCAACAAAATTCAGATATTTGTTGAGATACCGACTTAAGCCAATTTGACATCACGATAGAAAGATGTCGTGATTTGTCAAACTCGGTAACTCAACAAATATCTGATTTTTGTCGAGATACCGACTTAAGCAGACTTGACATCACGGTAAAATTTGTTAAATTTTCAAGATTTTGTCTTTGTCAAACTCCGTTATTCGACAAAATTCTGATTTTTGGCGAGACACCTACTTAAGCAAACTAAATATCACCGTAAAATTTATCAAATTGTAAAGATATCATATTTGGCCGATCCTGGTAACTCGACAGAATTCTGCCTTTTGTCGAGATACGGACTTCATTAAACTCTACATCGAAGTCAAATGTGTTGAAGGTGAAGTTCAAGCAGAAATTCAATTTTCATATGTGAAAGAGGAACAAAATCTACACAATGTGGTGAAAGTTCCATTCAAATCGGACATGTATTTCTTGAGATATCAGTAAATGAAGTCAGTAGATTTGTGTTCAAAAGTAAGGGCAGCAGAGCCTATATCACGTCCTCACATTGACACGGAATGCTTTGTTTCCCTTTGTTTTAACAGACTGCTGTGTTGACCTTGAAGTTAATAGGAGTATGACCTCCCTGTGGGGGATGCAAAGTTTGTAAAATTCTCATGCCACTTATGCAATCACATTTTAATAATATGGGATTGTTGAAGAGAAAATCCAGTATAAAGTTTAAAGAAAAAGAAAAGACTGCCCATTAATGTGGGGATGTGATGTCATATGTGCTTGCTTCAAGTTCATTTTTTGTTGAAAATGTGAAACTTTACCTGTTCATATCTTGAGAACCACACATCGGGGTTCAATGCAAATTTCACCAAAAGGCTTAGAATAAGCACTTCTCTTACATACCAAATCCTGTTCTGACCTAAACCCTTATTTTAAATCGTAAAGATTTTGTCTTTTATCAAACTCGGTAACTCAACAAAATTTCTGATTTTTGTCGAGAATCCGACTTAAGGAAAATTGACATAACGGTTAAATTTGTTAAATTGTCAAGATGTCGTCTTTTGTCAAACTCGGTAACTCGACAAAAATTTTGAAAAAGTGCCTTAAACCATGAAATTAGGGCAATTCTAATTTTTCCCTTTCACTTCAACCCAATGGTCATGCAATTGTAACTTTGGCCCAACCCAAATTCGATTTTGAGGGACCCTCTGCAAGTGTTAGTCCCCTCAACCTAAGGAGGTCGGATTGCTTCTAACACACAGATCCCCCTACCTGACTGGTGTGGGTATTGACGAGTGACTATACTGACCTCCTTGCTATATATCTTTCGTTTTTCTCCAGGTCGTTCAACCCCCCCCCCCCCTCCCCCTTCGAGCTTGGGCGGTGGACGATGTATCCACCAATAAAAATATGAAACAAAATGAGAAATAGGTGGATGAATGGGGGGAGGGGGATCTTTACTGTAGTTAGATGAATAATATTATATAGGTATAGTCAGTCAGACAGTCAGTCAGTCAGTCAGTCAGTCAGTCAGTCAGTCAGTCAGTCAGTCAGTCAGTCAGTCGGGGTTTTACGGTCCAGTTTCTTACCTATTGGTTCACGTCGAGCCGACCACGGCTTTTTCAGTTGTGGCCCATTGGCTTATTTTCCCTTACTCCATTGCTTATGCGGAGCATCACACATAACGGCGGTAGGTTTCATTTTTAGAGTCTTTGGTATAACTCGATCTTGGAATTAACCCGGGCCTTCCCGTGAGAGGCAGATGCTCTACTTACCGTTAGACCAAAAACGCGATATAATATGGAAATTACACATCCGACTATATATAACATTGCTTTAAAAGTCGCTGTTTTATTTTTGTCAGCATGATTTGAGCCCACCCGTTGTGACTATTATTTCATGAGTTCTCCAGCTGTCAAGAAAGAAAATCTTGCGTTTGCACGGAAACTTTTGGATATCTTTTAGTTTCCTCCTTGAAACAATTAAATGAGATGATAATCACTTACTGCACTTTGTAAACGAAATTTTGCCCAATGGTTCGACCTTAAAAATTAATGGGGTTCAAATAGGTTCAGGTACCCTGCTTTAAAAAGGATAATTAATAGCTAGTTGTTGTTTTCGTCCTTAACCAAGCCCGAATTAGGATGCCTTTAAGTGAAAACTATAACAAAGTTTAGATTTGTAGCTGTTGTGTTCAATTTTAAGTGTCTAGTTTTATTTGAAAAATATGATTTATAGCATACAATTTTTTTTTTAAAAAAATCGTTCTTCCTAGTGGAAAAAAGAGAAAAATCTAACATAAAAAATGTACCTTTTGGTCAATGGGGTAGGGTGAGGTGCATGGTCTAAAAATGGCTCCGCCGCCCCCCCCCCCACCCACTTTCAGCTTTCTCCCTACGCCATTGCAAATTTCACTATTTTTTGTAAAATGTTAAAATGAAGAAGTGATTAAAGTTTGTAATTTGACGGCTCTTAGTTGTAATTCGAAGTTACGACAAAAATTAGAATTTTGGCAAGTTACCGAGTTTGATAAAACACGACATCTCGATATTTTGACGAAGCTTTACCGTGATGTCGAGTTTGCGTAAGTTTGTATTCCGACTCAAATTTGAAATTGTCGTATTACCGAGTTTGAAAAAACACGACAACTCGACAATTTGACTAAGTTTACCGTGATGTCGTGTTTCCTTCAGTTTTTATCTCGACAAAAATCAGAAATTTTTTGAGTTACCGAGCATGTCCCCTTATGGCCACCGTATAAATTGACTTAATTATCGTGTCTTAAGCTTTTTAATAATATGAGAAGATGACGGAATTGCTTAAATTGTCGTGTTTTAAGTATTGGCAACTGTGAGAACAGGAAAATATTGACGTAATTGTCGTGTTGTAAAGTTTTTACTAAAGTGAGAAAATGACAAAATTGTCAAAAGTTGTCTTGTTTTGAATTTTTGCAATGTGGGAACATGACAAAATTGGCTTAATTGTCGTGTTTGAGTTAATCGACACAAAGAGCACGACACTTGAGCAAAATAATTGAGCACGATAGTTGAGCAAGTCTTGTTTTTTCCTAACAAAGAATGCAACAATAATGAAGTAATTTTGGTTGTGTTCTCTCGTTACTTGAAACAAAATATTTGACATGTTAGCAATTCTTATTGTACTTTTTCTCACAAAGAATCAGTGGCGTAGCCAGGATGGGATTTGGGGGGGGGGGGCTAGGTAACAAGTGGGGGGGGGGGCTGGTACCTCCGAGGGTCAGGCACGGCAAGACTATCTAAGCGGAGCGCCACCATCAGCTGGCGCGGAGCGTACAAGAAAATTTTGGGCTTTGAAACCCCTCCAGATGGCCGGAAACGGCACTTGCCATGTGTTTTAAGCTGGATATACCCAGCCCCAAATGCGGCAACATTTGAATGGATTTCAGCTTACCTAAGGCAGTACCTTACCCTTTAACAGGAAAACCAAAAGTAGTTGTGTCCCCCTCTGAGAAACTTTCTTTGCGTTAGATTTCCTAGATGCAAAATGGTGCTATGTTTGGCAAAACTTTGAACTGATTATGGGCGTAAGTTTTAGGATTTTCCCTTTTTGGGGAGCATGAAAAATATCAAAATATTTTTAGTTTTTGTAGAGTTTTTACAAGAGACATACATGCTACCTAAGAAACAATGTGCAAAATTTGTTCATCGGTACATTACATAGTCAAAATTAAAATACTACGAATAAATCTCTCAAAATAATTGAACCGCAAAGCAGAAGTATGGATCATGTGGGAAGCACATGAAATCCGGACCTTGTGGACATTTTACAAATCCCCCGGACGCCAGTGCCAACTACTAAAAAGAGGACTTGTCGAAAAAAAATCGTCCTACAGTGGCACTTGTCATGGGCAGGAGTGAGGCACGACATAGGCCTACTTGTTAAGGATGGAAGGAAGAATTATCCGAAGGTAGTACCTTACCCTTACCTGCTTACGGCATATTTTGTGTATGATAAAGTATAGGAATGGTGGTGTAAGAGTGGTCTCCAGTGTAAGATTGCCTTATTTTCAGTAAATCAATCAGCCATCCGAAAGGCAGAGAGGGTCTTAACCTCACAAAGTCACATAAAACTTTGTCGTCGAGACTTTCGTTTCATCTTCGAAGTGAAATGCAATAAACGACAGTGCAGATCACAAACGGTATCTAATTTAGTGAAAGTAGGCATTTTGAAGTTATTACTTGATTTCATACGTGCACAATAAATGTGTTTTACACACATTCATCCATGATTTTTTTTAAAATTTTTACACATTTTATTTATTTACTGTTTGAAGGAAATACTTAAAAGTTTATTTCCGTTCAAACATTTTATTTTTTTCAATTACTTTATCAGGACGCAAAAAATCTGGGGGGCCTGAAGAAAATCTGGGGGGGGGGGGGCTAGTCCCCAGCCCCCCTCCCGTGGCTACGCCACTGCAAAGAATGTGTCAATGAAGTAAATTTCGTCGTGTTCTCTACATTTTCGTGATTGAAGAGAGAGAAGACACATGTCCCTTTAGTGCCACGGTAGTCTTGGGTCTTGTATGTGGGTATTGTAACACCAGCTATAACCATGGAAGTACCTCGGAGGTAGTACTTCCATGATATAACGATGTCTAAATCTTGACATTTTGCGGACCAAATAGAGATGTAATCTCAGGTGACATATTGGGCTACAATATTATTGCATGTGGGTCTGAGTAGAAAACTAGATGGACACAGCTATCAGGGAAAGGCAGCCCCCAAATGGTCCAGTTGCCCTATTTCGTCCGGTGTTACAAACAGAGTTAGGTAACGCTCATGACATGGTATAGCAGCTTTTCACATTTTTCTGATGTGGAGAGGGTAAGAGGCGATGGGAGAGTCCGTAGATGTCCCTTACATCCGGTCTGAATATCACACGAAGTTCTTGTACTTGGTATCTTGTACTTGGTATTTGTTTTGTGAGGAAAGAAATGAACCTGAAGTAGTCCCTTTGAGTATTTTCCGAGGTCAATATTATGCTAATATTTGTATTTTGTATTGTTGATGTGGCAAACGGGGTGGGGGAGGGGGTGAGGCGAGGAGAGCCACCCTTGTAACAGCGCCTGATCCTGTTCCCACAGGTGTGGTTCAATTCGAATGAAAAGATTTATGATGATCCCAAGTTTAAGATAGTAGGCCTGACAATTAGTCAATTTGCAAAGGATGGGAGTATTGATGGGTAAAGTGAAGAGCGACAGGTGTAGCGATCGTTTTCGAAAACAGTCGTTTACTCAAGCTACGCCCAGCACAAACGAAATTTCGAACCATAGTGCATTTAAAGTTGAATATCAAAGCTTCAAGTAAGAGTAGGTGCTAAACGAAAAAATTTTAATTGGATAAGTTCTTTGTGAAGATCGAGGGATGGGAGGGAAGCGCGCCGAGAAGATCCTTCAGCCATGATCACAATGGTTTTTAATGTCATTTTTCATTTGGCACTGCAGAATTTAATCTTAATTAGACCACTGAAAAATATCGCTGGTTTCACTCCCTTTCTCTTTCGACTCTCGCAGTGTTTGACAAGATCCTTATTTACAGAAACAGGGAAACTTTTTTGGTAAACAACTGAATAACTTTGTGATCGACTGGGATGCGACCCTTGTCCCTGAAGCTGAGAAATGGACTATAATTGATTTTTGTTTTTCTGTTTTGTTTTTTTTTTTTTTTTGGGGGGGGGGGGGGGGGGGTGGGGGGGGATCCTGACAAAAATAAAATGGATACGTAGTGACCCACGTTTTTGTATACGAGGACGAGCTAAGGCTAGTAAGGATGCAGAGGATGCAGAGGCACTTGCGGAGTGAAGGGGGGGGGGGATTTGCCTTCCCAGTCAGAGTATTTGGACCCAAGGGTATCACTCTCAAACCTGAACCAAATATATTGTGTTTATTCCAAGGCTTAATTTTTAACTCAAGATAATCTAAAACCTCAGAGCTTACAGTGATTTTTCCTTTGCCCCAAGTGAGCCAATGGGTTTTTAGCAAGCCCCTGGATCTCATCGCTAAAGCAAACTATACCTGTCCTGAGACTGTATTCAGCCAGATACATTACTTAATCTGGATGTTCTGGAGACCTTGATTCCAAGAATCCTTACCCACAAGAGCTTTGTCCCATGGAGTCAAAAAGGTGTTTAGCAGGCTCTAAAACCTCTGCTAAAGCAAAATTTACATATCCTTAAACCATCTTTTCATTCAAATATGTGTTACACCTGAGAATTTCTGGGGCAATGTCCCCTAGACCATCACCAAGTTCTCCCTCTGGACACATCTGCTCTAAGGAAAACTTCCCAATCCCAAGACTGAATTTTCACCCACAGCTATATGTGTTAAAACCTCAGAAATTCAGGGGATTTTACTCTCTGGACCCCAAAGGGGCTTTGCCCTGGCCCCTGGACCACTGAGTGGTAGAAAAGCAGACCCCCTGGATCTGACCTACAAGAGCTAATATTTCCAGCAAGCTTTCAGAGTTAGCATGAAAATTTTGCACCCAACATTTTTCTTCCAAGTTCTGCCCTCATGTTTGCTCGAAAAATACAGGTCAAAGTGTAAATACAATATGAAAGCACTCTTTATTTTAAACTCAATGTACACATATTTACAATAAAAGCAATCAGCATTTAAATACTAGCATTTTATGACTAGCTGATGATTGACAACCTTTTAAGCATTGTTTTCCATCTCATATTTCTCTATTACTTTTCAACACAGCCTGATAGAGCTTATCAATACATTTTTTGTTTCTCTGAGAAAGAATAAAGCACTGTATAAATAACATTATCATCTTCCTTAAATGTCAAATTTCTGACATTTCATAAAGTTCAGTTTCAGTCCCTTTATGAAATGACCACCATGCCTGCAATCTTTTTCATGGGGAATCCATGGCATAATATGATCAGTGTTTGAACAATAAATGACAATACTCTCATGTTAGCAAGCAAGATTGTTTCACAACACAGTAAGGTCTGAAAAGTTAGATCCGTATGTGGTCTCCACATTACTCAATACACTGTCCTCACATTACTCCTTACTGTAATTAAGTAGAATTACCATTATTTTATAAAAAAAAGAGGGAAGAAAACATACTGCCTCAAACAAATGTTTAATACATTTGACAGAGACTAAATTTGAAGGTTTTCAAAGATGAGACTTACAAATGTCACCATTAGTTACTGAATATTGCATCTCAATTAAGCTATACGGATGAAATTTTAGAAGAAATGTCAAAGATCATTATAGGATGGAAAACTCGTGATATCATATGGGCAAACTGAGCAGATGCTGACCTCCTATCTCTCAATAGTGCTGACCTTAAAGAAAAGTTTCACACTTAAACCACCCACCTGAGTGGTTTTCACAAGTTTCAATGGTACAAGATTGCAACACTAAAAATCTGATCAATTTTAAACAGGGCTGATACACATTCAAAATCACAAAATTCCATGTCATTTCCATGATTTCAAGGACCTTTACATCCCACATTTTTCTCTTTTGGCCACATATTAATGTTATCTGAACACTGAAAAAATAAAGCCGTGGCAGAACCATCAAATAAGTTCCTTGATTGGTCCACATTCAAAATGACAAAATTCCATGACTTTCAAGGACCTTGACTGATATTTCAAGGACCTTTAAAACCATCACATCCCATATTTCTCTCTTTTACCCACAGAATAATGTTATCTGAACACACTGAAAAAATAAGAACAATAAATCTGTGGTCATACAGACGGTTTTTGTTGGCGAACTGCCACATCAGTTGATAGAATTGTTTCTTGTTGGTATGTGTGAACAAGTTTTTTGACTGTTTCACCAACAGAATCAGTGAGAGACAAAAGTCTGCAAGTGCAAATTCTGATCGGCAAGTAATCTCTTTGTTGGGCTGTGGGAATGTCACAACAATCCGGTCGGCGGAAAACTTGCGTGTACATGTGTGTTAACATTGCATATAGCCTATCTGTGCAGATAGCAAGAAACCACAAAATGATAGAAATGTTACATGCAAGGCCAATTCTTTAGGACATGCAACATCCCAAATATCATGACTGCCATATGATAAAGGCCAGTTATTCAGAAATAGCACAGTTAGTATGGAGGTAGGTGTAGGCCTACAAGGAAAGCTTTGAAGTGAGTAGCTAATCACCAAAGTGGCCCAATATGATAAACAATATAATAATGTTAGGTGGTGCAAAATGCCCACAGAAGAAAATGCCCCCCAGAGCTTCCCCCCCTCTCCACAGTCCCTGGTATATCATTATCACTGTCAGGTTGGTATAAACCACAGGTCATCCTAGCATTAGGCACTTAGGCCAATCCCAACCTCTATTTTCATTAACATTCTCATCCAGGGCATTGTCACTTTTTTCACTGAACATAGCCATGATTCACAATTGCAGGTTGTGTACCCAAATCGGCCGACTCAAAACAAAATCAATCTGTGTGACCACAGCTTAGGTCTACTTCCTAAACTTCCATGACTTTTCCAGTACCATTAGAAAAATTTCTCATTTTTCCTGTTTTACCAGGCCTGGAAATTCAAATTCAAGTTTTCTGTGGTTTTCCAGGATTTCCAGGATCTGTATGAACCCTGTAAAACATGACAAGAGGAATTTGGGTAATTTACAGACTCATCAGAACATTATGAAACCTTCCAGAAAAAATAAAAAAAAAAATTAAATACAATCTTCATGAACAGATGTACTGAGGTAAAAATAGAGCACTTGTAGGGTTACTTGAGATATATCTATACATATGTTTATATATATATGAACTTTGAAGCACCTTCTCTCATTGGGTCCCTAAAAAAGTTGCGGCAAAACATTTCTTTTAGTGAAAGTTCCACAACTTACAATATGCTACTTACACTATTTAGACAAATGGAACCTTCCAAATAAAACAAAATTTCAGCGTTTAACATGTTGGCAAAATCAGAACTGTTGTACGAAAAGCATGGTAAAAGGACATTAGTAATGTGGACTCCTGGGGCCCGTTCCACAAAGAGTTACGCATGATCTTAAGTATGATTTACTGTTGGCTTAAGTATGGTGAATCAAACTTAAGATTGTGCGTAACTCTTTGTGGAACGGCCCCCTGTGCTTAAAGACAGAAGCTTGTCCCCATAAGCTACATTTTGATAGAGGTTACTGATAATTCTCCATTGGTATGGCTTTTGAAAGATATCACAATCAAAAGATGAACTTAGTGGTGTGATTAATTTACAAATTCATTTACCTTTGAGCACATGTGAATGCATAGAATGCAGATTAGCTGAATTACAATGCTTTGAATGGCTAGCCTGTGTTGGTATTTTCTGGTCATTCCACTCACAAAAACATTCACTGTTGACTTGTTATAGGCTCACATGACAGTGACTGTCAGACTGTACTTCTGCATGTACTTTCATTTTCATGTTTACATGTAAAGACTGCTATGGGTATGGTGTAGAATCCCCACAAAGTTTCTAAAGAGGTCTCATACATAGTTGCTTTAGAACTCTGTTTTACACATACCCTGTGAATAAGGCATTTGGATGGGGACCCTGGATTAGTATCAACTACCATATGCAGCTGGAAGTCACCCAAGCATAAGCAAAGATAAGGATTTTTCTGCTTGTTGAAGCAAACATTTTTTCCTACTCACTGGTAGGAGAAAGAAGAGGATTACAAGGGGACTATTTTGGATTAATCACAGCTGGTAAACTTCAAAGGACTTGTCCATGTCATGGCAACATTAAAAGCATTTTCAATGAGAGATAGTAGTGTATATTGTACGACATGCACAGACACTGTTTTGATAATACATTTGAGCATTGTTTTACTTTTCCCAAACAAACAAAAAAAAAAAAATTCAGCATATCTGAACCATGTGTAAGAATCTGCACATCCATATATACACATTGAGCCCTTGAGTACAACAAACTTTGAGTTCCTACGAAGCAGTATGAAAAACATGACAATATAGTTTGTATTGATGCATTCTGGCTTCACATTCCTGAGTTGTTTATCCGTTTTCTCCTCCATGCCCAAACACTGCTTGACAGTTCCTTCTACGTATGCATGGTTTTCCTGTGAAACCATACTTTACCATTACTAAATATGTACAGTTTCCCCGCAAAACACTAACACACAGCTGCATCTTGGAATAGCTCATTATGAACCTATGAAGTGTAATCGAGTTTTGGACACGGAATAGGCTTGAAGAGAAGATATCCTACACATATTCATCCTCTTGGGGCATAGCGAGTGCAAACATGGCATTATCCATACAAAAAACAGTACTTCCCCAAACCCGTACATATATACTGTGTATACATAATATAACACATAGCTCAGTATTGTGGGGATGGACCTCTGTTGCAAAGGGTTAAGCTTCAACATAAAAGATCGTTAAGCCACTAAAGTTTTCTGAGATTGTAACCAGATTGCTACAAGGATCACAAAATATTCAAAATTCTCACATCTCTTTTTGTTGTAGTGAATAAATTTGTTGTAGTGAATAAATTCACAATCAGGTTTCTCCTCATAAGATTAACCATTTGTTTGTCACAAACAATGTACCACAATAATATGAAACATTTGCACCATATGCCATAAAAAGAATCATTTCCACTTAAAGGGCAAGAGCAGTCACCCCAACTTGAAGTAGTGTAGAAGACTCTTTCATGATTGGCTCTTGGGAGTCATGTGACAATAACTTTTCTCCTCAAATGTGAAAGTTCTAGTATTAACTGCTTGGTTTACCTTGAATATGCATCGTGGAGAACTAAAATAATATGAAAGATACTTTGAAGAGAAATAAGAAGAAAATTGTGAGAATAGACCTATTTCCAAATAGCAATTACAAAGGATTGTGGGATAGAGTTTTGGTGTTTGTCAATTTGGCAATGGCATTTTACTGTGGTGAAAATTGACATACACCCAAAACTCTACCCTACAATTCATTGTAATTGCTATTTGCAAAATAGGTCTATAAGCTATTGCTTATTTTGGGGGGGCCACTGCTCTTGTCCTTTTAAAAAGGGTTTACCTTGATCACTGCTGATGAATATTTTCTCTATTGCAACTATATAGATGGCCGCTCAAGGGCATAATCCATGTAAAAAGAATACCAAAAATGACTCAACCACAAAACTCAGTAAATCTGGGATAACTGGTTTATAAAATAAGCAAAAGTGGTTACAAGTTCTTCAGTTTTTGACAAGTCTGACTGACGACCATCAAATGTTTCAAAATGTTGGTAAGGAAACAAGTCCTACATCTGAAGGACAAAATTTTCCATTTCATTGTCTTGCAGACTAGACTGGAGAGCTGATCGAGTAAGCCCCCAAAACTTTTGTGGCTTGTATTTCTTCTTGACAGCAGTGAACTTCCACCCCATGTGATGGGCACAGCTACGGCACTGTAGGATAGTCCATGCAAACCTGAGATGAAAAACATGAAAAATTAAATTTGTCTTTACGACATTTCCCCTATTTTTATTTTGTTGTCATTTCAGCTATTTCCTACATATTTACTTGGACAATTCGCACACACAAAATTTCCCTCTGGGAAACACTCCCTTTCTGAACAATTGTCTCCCATGCAGTTTTTAATTAACAACTCTAGTTCCTATTTCCAACAACAACCATTACAAGTTTTCCAAACCTTCCTGTGGGGTATTACTTGTGTGATGGCTAAGGCAGGTAGATAGGTGAGATTTAACGACACACCAACACGAATGTGTTGTATTGTGTCATCTAGATAAAAGCTAAAAAAGTTTCAGTCCATCCTTTAGTTGCCTTTTAAGAAAGGGGGAAATATGGAGCGCATATTCCACACCCCAAGCTCACTGGGGCACAACCATGGAGGAATATAGTTGGTTATGACGTGCCGGTTATGAAGTGCCGACAACCCGAGTAATAACGGTCTTATGTGCGCATTTTACAGGCAGCAAAATACTCACCACAAACGACCTTTGCACCCCACCTGGATGCAGTTTAACATCATAATCAGGACCCCTTGTCTGATGACTATTTGTAATGGCTTGGGACTGTCTCAGTAAGTATTTTTCAGGTTGTGAATGGTTCCAGGAGGGCAAGTTCCAAGAGGGACCCAATCAAAAGGGATGTTGTCTGGGAGAGTTCTTCAGTTGGGAAGTGCATGGCCATGTCATCAAACATTTAACATGGGTACAATTTTCAAGGCATGAGAACAAGTATACACACACCCCTCATTGTGAACAAAAATATCGGTTTCTATCTTTTCCACCATTACAGTGCTCAATAACTTTGTATTGAAAACAAACTTTAATTTACAATATTCGTTATGAGTAAACTTACAAATCTATTCTCACCCGTGTCATACAAGCATATGTGTCAAAGTGTGAGTATGAGGCATGTGCGTTTTTAGATTTTGAGCATTAACATCCATATACCATTTATGAAATCACCAGTATCACTCTGCCACTGCACTTTGGATCTGTGATAAACTACTCACCCTGGAAACCAACTGTTCTCTGTGGTAGGTCGTCCAAGCAAATTCAAATTCTGGGCCTTGTAGAGTGTGAGGGTCTCGTGAACATATCCCCCTGGATTGACATAGGCTGCCATTGGACCATCCAGGGACATACTAGCACAAAAAGGAATTAAAAGAGGACTTTGTCTTTGTAGCCAAAAAATGTCTTAATTCCATAATCAGTTCATGTACTTGGAAAACATAAAGTCACTTACCACTGAGCCACTTAAATCTTAAGGGCATATTTTGGTGGCTTTTTACTAGAGTTTTGTAAGAAAAACTAAATATTCCAGACCATGTTCTCCAAAACCTGTAGCAATACCCTTTGCCTAACTCAAGATATCTCAGTTATTGGTGATTTTGGATAAAAATTACCTCTTCTCTTGAACAAAGTCACAGAATATTATGGAATGTGGGCATATTGCCTCAGAAGTCATTTGTATTTATTTACAACTGAATTTCCTGTTTGTACTTGAAATTTGATACCGTTAAAATGTTTGAATATACCTTTTCCTAAAGATCTAGCATTACCCTACACCATTTGTAGGGCACAGCAAATAATGTTGCTCAATACCCACCTGAAAGCAGCATTAAAATCATAAATGAATACAATGTCAAATTAATGTGTCATGATAAAATCATAGACTTTTCATATGCAAATCTCAAGAAAAATTGCATTACTTTGAAAATTAGTATCTCTTGGCTCTACAGCCAACCATTGAGAAAAAGATACTGAGAGGTTTATAAATAGGTTTAAGGTCTATTGGGTAGTCCTAATTTGGAGCGAACAATAAGAAACTTGGACCAAATGAGGGTATATTTCCAGAAAATAATGATTCACAATCAGTACACATCAAATGAAGAAAGAGAAAATCATTGGAAAAGAAGAAAACTGAGGTTTGACACTTAAAAAATTGTTTCCGTGTAAGCAGAATCATATGGCAGGTTCTTTTTCCTGCCAGAATAATAATCTACAAATAGGAGAGTAAATATTCCTTAACAAGATCACACAATCAAAAGATAAGAACATATACAATGATTATTCTCTATAAAAAGAAGTGTACAGTAGGTCTAACCTAAAGACATCACTCTTGTTTCCTATGTGGGTTCGGCAGTTTTTGCAGCGAAGAACTGTGCACTGTAAGAGAACCAACAGAAAAGTAATGATCATATTCATATTCACTCAGTTGTAGATGAAATGGTTTACCCAATAAAAACCCAGAAGGAAAACAGGCATTGAAGTTTGAATTTTCTTGGAATTAAATGAAAAATGCTTGAAAAGAAAATATCAAGGTTTGAAGGAGTTACAGCTGTCATGTTTAAAGCCAGTCATTCCTCACCCCAAACTACAATTTTAATGGTAGTCTACAGACATTCTCAACTGGCACAACTCTTTGATTGACATCAACTTCAACAAACTGCAGGGTAGCTCACATTACACATGTATTTGAGAGTGTTTTGATTACGTCAGGGCCTTGAATAGTTACTAGGGCATTCCCTTCTTGAAGCAGGAAATAAATATTGTGTCTTGAAAAGGATGAGTATAAGACAGTTGTAGGAGGGGCTAAAAGAAAATAAACTTGGAGAATTGGAGTTGTCTGGGGTGATGAATGACTGGAATTGGGGTTGTCTGGGGTGATGAATGACTAGAATTGGAGTTGTCTGGGGTGATGAATGACTGGAATTGGAGTTGTCTGGGGTGATGAATGACTGCCTTTAATGTAACAGTAGCCCATTGGAAACTTAAATCATTCCTTATTTAGAAACATTCTAAACCAGACTTAATGATAACCTTTGTGAATACACCCTCTTCACATTAAATACACCTTAATAACAAAAACTGAATGAAAATTATTTAAAGGGGAAGTTTTAAGCAAAAGTTTAATTTTCATATGTGACAGAAGAACCAAATCTACACAGTGTGATGAAAAGTTCCACTGAAATCTGACGTGTATTTCTCGAGATATCAGTAAATGAAGTCAGTAGGTTTGTGTTCCAAAATGAGTTTGAGGGAAGCAGAGCTTACATCACTTCCTCACATTGACAAGGAATGTTTTGATCTCCTTTGTTTTACCAGAGTGTTGTGTTGACCTTGAAGTTAATGGCAACAGAACCTCCCTGTGAGGGATGCAAAGTTTGTAAATTTTTCATGCCACTTATGCAATCACATTTTAATAATATGGGATTGTTTAGGAGAAAATCAATCCTAAAGTTTAAAGAAAAAAAAAAGACTGTGCACAAATGTGGGGATATGATGTCATACGTGCTTGCTTAAAGTTCAATTTTTGTTGAAAATGTGAAAACTTTATGTGATCATATCTTGAGAACCACACATCGGATTTCAATGCAAATCTCACCAAAATGCTTAGAATAAGTACCCCTCTAACATACCAAATCCTTTTGTGACATTTAACCCTTTTTTTAACTAAAAATGCTTGAGGGTGAAATTATTATAATTAACCTGCATGAAATGAGAAATCAATACCATATGCACAAGAAATTCATACATGACATTAGCACCCCAACACAACACAGTTGTTTGTGACACTGATATTTATAACATCACCCTCCAAATTTCGAATTATTTGAACAACTCTTATTTTGTGAGTTCAAAACTCAGCTCATATTTTCTTCATTTTCTTCCTTGAACCTCTTTGCAACAACCATTGAGATCCACACCATGATGATGAAACTTTCCTTTTTTACTTCATGAAACACCATTCTTCTCTGTCTCATAACATCTTATTGCCTTGGGAAGGAAATGAGCCCCACCGCAAACACACTATAGTCAGGCTTCACATCCAGTGGCATAGCCACAGGTGTTGTTTTGGGGGTTAGAAACCCCCCCCCCCCCCATGACCCAACCTTGCAATGCAAAAAACACCTAAAATAGCAGTTTTTTCTCTCTTTCCTTAGACCTTTCCCTCATGCCATGCCCCAAACCCCTCCCCCCACACGACAAAATCCTGGCTACTCTATTGTTCACATCTGATTAAAAGATTGGCGGTGCCAGAATACCAAATTACACAAAAAGTTATGGACCATTTGGGGTAAGCTATCAGGCTAGTCAAGTATGTGTTAATTGCTTTCACGCAATGTGAACACAATGAATGTATAGATCACTAGATGGCATAGATCACTGTAACAAACTCAGATACCAGTCGCACCCCACACAGCCTTTGATCTACTGGGGTGTCTATGTTGCATTTTTCAAGAAGAAATGTAAGGGCATGCACAGTTGGGGTGGTGATGATAGGGTAATCAATAGTTCAAATGGTTGATGACAAATTCATAACGTGACACTATTTTAAATCAGGAGTTAATCATATGCTCCCTATGATCAAAGACAACCAACAAATAAATGCAGCTTATAATGAACATTACTTAATTGATAGGCAGCTCCCAGCTCTCCCCTCTCATCATCAGCTGCTGTGATCAAGGCTTTACTTTATCTGTTGTATATTCAAGAGAGGCTGGACTATCAAGGGTTGGACACACCTCAAGCTACAAGCACTGCACTTAAGCCCATAAAAAAACACAATTTCTCAAATTTTTGGTTTCAATGGGAAATGATAAATATCTCATGCAGCTGTTTTAAAGTACTGTATGCTAGGCTTTCCTCCAAAGTCCAAATAATGGAAACCAACTCTTTAAGCTCCTTTGAGATCAGTCATGAGACTACAAGACAGACACAAGGGTAAAAAGGGATTCAATGACCTTGCTGAAAACCTCCCTTTTTTATAGTTAGCCAAGCATGAATACTGAAAACCCTATCTGCTCTCTCATATTACGTGGCATGTATCTGGGAATAATCCTCTCGTTATGCATGCTTTTCAAAGAAGATGTACACTTCATTCAGTAATATGAATGCAACCCTGAACATTAAAATGCATACCTGTTTCAAAAGGTTTAATTCGGCTCGCAACCTCTGGACGGCTGAATCTATTTGCAGCAAACCAATCCTCTGCTTGTCTTCCAATGGCATTTTACTTGCCACCCAGTATGAAAAATCTTGGGTAAAGAGGTAAAAGTTTCACACAATCAGTGTGAGTGGCTATCATTCCACTGAATCATTTAAAAAGATTCAAGTACTGTTCATTTATACTTAGTGATAATCTCCCACTTCTATTGGCCAATCATGGCCTCATGACAGTGGGGTTTATATCGAGATGAATTTACCTTACGGGATAAACACATTCATCCTGGACTCCATTTTACTTTGGGTTACTTTGGGTTGTGTTCTTTAAACGTGGTTACTTGCAAAGCATCTGTCTTTTGAATCAAAATATTGTTGTGAATGAATGAGCAATTTAAACAACTCTGAACCTGTGCATTACACACATGACCACTAAGTCTTGAAGGCCAATGTTATTGCTGAATGCACTTCAGCTGAACCTTGGAGCATCACTTGTTGTGACCCTCAATCATGTATCATCCTGTGGGGTGTTGTTTGACCTTTAATAAGCCTAACAGGGCTTGATTTTCCTGGTTGTCCTATCGTCAGGGACAACTACAATTCCATACGGACAACCAAAAGTTAAAAGGTTGGTTGTCCGATGGACAACCATTTTTCTCTCAGATTGAAGAAGTATACTGCTGACTGATTGACTCAACTTTTCCATCATACGGTATTACAGACTTCAAGTGTATCTGTCTCTCAAACATCACATCTTTTTATTCTTCAAGACCAATAATACAGGAACACAACTGCTGTTTTATAATTCAGCAAAAAATGTTTCTGACAACCAACTTTCCTTGTGGATAACCAAAATTAGTGCAATGGTTGCTTGAAGGACAACCATGAAGCTTTCTGAGAATCAAGGTCTAGCCAATCAGTATAAGCAAACTGTAATACAACATACAAAATGTGACAGAAACTGCATCAAGGGGGTTACCCTCAACTTCAAGTGTTCCTGAACTGATAATGCTTTCCACTACTTTCAACAGATGGCTCTATGTCTAATAAAACACAATGAACATATGACTGATGGATAGACTGGACCTATCATTGACCATGGGAGCTAAAGATTTGTTTTGTGCTGGAATTTAAGCGGTCTCCTCAGTGGTGGCACCAGGAATTTTGGTCAGAGGGGTGAGAATGGCCTGAAGTGGGGGTATGTGAAGTGCAGGATGTTAGAAACCCTAAAAGGGCACCAGCAGACAATTTTGGTTTGTGTGTGTGTGTGTGGGGGGTGGGGGGGGTAGGTGCAGTCGCCACCTGGCCATGGTAGCTCCACCACTGAGTATCCCACCATAAAATTTGCGAAAGAATTCCGTACTTGGTATTTTTAGATACTAAGGAACCTCACAGTAAGGAGAGTTTCCAGCATCATCATAAGCAATCAATAGGAAAACTGAAGGTGGTTGAAAGGGGCTGTGGGCAGGGAGAAGGAGATGTAGACTGGCTAAGCTCCTGCTTGATTTGTCTATTATTGGTACATTATTCTTACAAAAATCATCTTTCTTAACACATTTTTTCGTTTATGAAAGAGCCAAAAAAAAAAAAAAATTACCAACAGCATTTGCAGGAACGGCATCCAAACGCATAGATCCTTCATACCAGCTTCTTAATTCACACTTGATGTGATACATTAACATTGCCTAAATGTAGATGAGATAAAAAGGAAGAATTGTTTGACTGAAATTCATTCAAATGTGAAGGAAGCCATCCCAATATTACCACAGTTAAAACCTATATGTCAAAATTAATGCATGATATTAAATCTTTGCTCAGAGGCAATAGGTAGGATTCGCAGGCATTGCGTTTTGAATTGTTCAGCCTTTCTACATAACACACTCCTCAAGAAATTAACAAGTGTGTTATGTTAAATTCTGCTGATTTCTCCTGCATCCAAAGTCAAACTGTTACTGTCCCTCTTTATTTCAGTTAGAAGTGATAAATTAAATGAAAGTGTCATTGATAACAGTAAAATAACACATCAGTGCAATAGGCCCATCATTGACGACATCTCCAAAATCACCCTCCAACATGCAAGCAGAGTCTTTCAATTTGTACTAATGAAAAATGAGATACTTTGCAGTGAAAGGACCAAAGCAGCCCTTTTGCAAAATAAGGAATACCATCCCTGGGTGATACCAATACTCACACTGTCATACATTTCATATACAAAGCTGGGGAGGCTGGATAAAGTTGCCTCATGGAACTGTACTTTCCTCCTTTTTCTTCTCCATGTGGCTGCATCTTCAACACAACTGGTACTACTGGAGTGAGGGGACACTGGTGGCACTCTTCGAGCCTGATATGACTTTAAACGGACCCCTTCTAATGGGTCTGTCACTTCTTTCTCTTCAAGAATCAAAACTTTCCCCATAAGTATTCTATAAAAAAGAATGACATGTATTGCTGATAAAATCATACTGTCCTTCAAAACCCCCGAAATTATCAACTTGCTAACAGTATAACAACTCAAACGTGCTCAACGAGAATGAAACAACCCAGGTGTTGTACAGTAATGTGATCAGATTCAAAGTTTAATGTAAGTCAGGCAGAAGATAATCCCATTAAACACTTAGGCACTTTTCACACTTAAGATCTGATCTCAAGGGGGCCATCAAATCTAACATCAAATCCTCTGCTTGAGATCAAAGGGTTTTGCTTTCATACTCCATGACCCACAGAAAATCAAGCCCTGATTAAGGTATCAACAAACAGGAAGTCATGTAATAAACCCTCTGACAATATTGTCCCGTTACACTTCGCCCTCTGTGTTGGTTTGTATTTTGCTGGAAGAAAAGGGAGGTTGCATCATAGGTCATCTTGATCTCGGGTCACCTTGATCCTCTAAGGTTTCACACGTGGTTTTTAGATCCCCACATCTGATCTGCTCCCACGACTTGATCGGAATCTCTGAATCTGATCCTGAGTGTGAGAACTTTCACATTGAAAGAGGTACATCAGATCCTAATCTGATCCCCTGCTTAAAATCATGTGTGAAAGTACTCTTCGTCTGGCCAGTGTGCCTAGTTAACAGTGGAGTGACACTAGTAAATTTTTACATCAACTCCTCTGTTCCTTCATAAAAGGCAGTTAAGTTTAGTTAAGCGGATTATTACTTTGAGGTCAGTATGAAGGAAAATTAGCCTGCTGTTTCATTCACTGGAGAGTTGGTCAGTTAAATGAGGTGGTTATGGCTCAATTTCTAACTAAATGGTTTAAGTTGGGCAAGCCACAGGCTTTTTTCTCCAGTTGTGGCTCCCTGACTTATTTTCTCTACTCCATTGCATTCACTGGAGAGATTCCAACCTTCACACTCCATAAGAAAATGACAAATTTGATGGAAAAAATGTTGGCTTTTCAACAAACATCACACTATAACAGGGGCCATTTTTCCAGAGTTCATCGTTCCCTGGGTTCGATGTTCACTGGAAAGATAAGACACTGTGACAATCAAACCCTTGGAATAACAAACCTTGGAATTATTGCCAACCATTAAACAAAAACATAGAAAGTCAAACCTTGGGAACATTGAACCGCAGGAATTGGTTAGACTCCTAGAACAGCTAGGATTTAAACACTCAGTTCTCTCACCCCAAACAATACCAATTCTCCTAACCTTCTTACTTAAGCCCCTCCTGCTATTGTCTGAAATTCTTCAAAATCCAGACACAATCTCAGTTTATTGATTCAGGGTGAGTATATTTTGAAAAGCTCCATGTCTGTAATCAAAACCCTCTTGTACAGTTCATGCTGAGTAATATACGCTTTGGTATTCTGCATTGTTTGAATTAGCTGTCAATCAAACAGCTGAGCCAATTCAGAATTTCTGTAAACCCTTACAAGAAAATGAAGTTTGGGGTGATAGGATTTGCCCTTTTAAAAACTAACAACCATGGACCATGCATTATTAAAGGATAATGCACGATCACTTGTTTAATGAAAGGGATGTAGCAGGACACAGCCTGAGCACATCCAGCGATAGCATTAACCTCTGAAAGTGCATAACTCTGTTCTTATCTAAACCTTGACATCATGACTTTTTGTCAACACACTTCCTTTATATAATTAATAAATTTCAATTTTCATACCTTGGTATAGAAATGTTTTGCAAAAGATTTAAGCCCTACCAACTTGCTTCATGTTTCACACTTTAAAACACACAATACTGTACACATGCACTTTAAAGAAATTTTCACGTACCCATCTAATTGACGATGTGATTCTATTACTTTGAACCTTTGTCGACCAATAGCCTTAAGTCTCATTGTCCCGATACCAGCTTCGTCCTCATCTTTGGAGCTTATTATTTCCGCTGTGGTTCCCATGTTTGTCACAAATACTTCTCCAGAACTTAACTTGCTACAAAATAATATTGGAAAAGTATTTTACACATAACATAGGTAAAAAGAACTTGATTCTTCACAATTAATTGCCTCAGTGAAATATAAACATATATACTCTCCATGACTGCATACATGTCAGTCACGCCTTATTTTAAAGTCTTATAGTTGTGATTAACATTCAAATACTATATGGAGCATCTGGAAGATATTGCATTTGTTAAACAAAACAATTCTTATGTACCAATTTTTTTTAAAACCACAATTTATGAATACTGAATAATAGATTGACAAGACATTAAAGCAGCCTTTAGCCATTCAAAGAGTGAGATTCAGTCAATATTAATTACTCAAGAATAATTTTTTGCACCCAAACTTTCAAAATTCGAATAATTAAACTTCTGTAACATTTCTCATGCATAATAGGGTAGCTGATTATCTGGACAGTCTTTCTTTTGAGTCTGTTCACATTGCTCTGGATGTTTAATAACTTTCTGCTCTTATTTAAGAGATTTTAAGACACAGCATCCCAGTTTCTTGACTCTAATCATACAGGTATTGTAGTACACAGGAAAGACCCATTTCTGGCCACCAGCTGGGATTTGTGAAGCTACACAGTTTCGGATATGCTATGCACCAACTCATGATAGCACTCTGATCACAGTTAAGGTTATTGTCTTTTTCGATCATCACGGAATGAATTTTCTAATACATTATGCTCTTAGGATATGGAGCTAGAGCTGGTTTTAGTGGTCTTAAACCTTTTTGTTATAGGATATTTATTTGCAATTGGTATAGGTTAGTAAGTTAATTGAATGAGGTTTTATGGCTCAGTATCTTTCTAACCGATTGGTTCAAGTCAGGCGAGTAGATGCTGTTTTCAGCTTGTGGCTTACTGGCTTGTTTTCCATACTTTGTTGCTTATGCTGAGCACCAAGCACAACGGCAGTAGGTTCCGTTTTTCACGTCTTTGGTATGACCCAGTCAGGAGTTGAACTCCCAGCAAACAGTTTGAATGCTCTAACTACTCGACCATGCAGTTGGTCTGTGATTGGTGATCTGTTTCACAGACCTTGAGTTTTGAGGCATGCCAGTGCAATTGCACACCATCACTCACCTCATATCACTGTGAGGCGTGTGATTCTTTTTCACACCTAGATAAAGAATGGGAACTCATTTAAATCTATTACAGTTTGATGAAAGAGCACCCCTACCACTCTCCTTGGCTTCTTAGCGGTGTGATTTGTGGCATACCTGGAAAATCTAAAACTCAAGACCCGGTTTTACAATCTATAATATATTAAACAATGGCAGTAATGCTTCTCATTCTTTCCAAACATGATTCTAGCCCCCTCCCCTGCCCCCTCCATAATACAGAAGAAAGTGGAAGGAACTGAGTGTGAAATGTGCAAACAATTTTGACCCGAAATAAAATGGCTGTAGTTCTCACAACATGCAATCACAAGGTGCCTTAATTTCAGTTGTAAAAGTTTCAAGGTAATTTATTTCAAAATGGGTATCATGTAAACACAGGTACTGTACATTATAGCTGTAACTGTGACTCAATGAATTTCAAAGTCTCTGTAATGTTCTGCTTCTTGTCTAGTCACCTGATGTATATTTTTGGTAGGAGGGACCAAATTTCCAATTGCTTCTTCTCTTTGACATCAAATTCAAAAGATGCATAGTAGCTTATATTACACAGTACGCACATGGAGTGTTCTGAATACAGTAGGAATGTGCCTGCACAAGGAGTTTTAGACAGCTGTGGGGAGGGGGTGGAGGACATAAGCTAAATGACTGGAGAGAATTTTAACTGCTTGTGGTGAGGTTCGGCGTATCAAGAACTGTATACTGTAAGGACTTACCAATCATACAACATGCCAAATGTTCTGTCGTTTGCAATCACTGATCTCAGCATAGCTATACTTCTTTGGTTGAATATATGAAAAGGTACTGTCTGCCCAGGAGTCAAAATGACACCAGACATTTGCATTAGCGGCATAGAGACAAAGCTATCATCATCCAATACTGTACGACCACTGTGGTCTTCAAGGTCATCTCCAAGATACTGTTGATACAAGAAAATGAGGAAATGCTATTTGTAGCATTAACAAGCAAATAATGTTTCACACATATGTAAACAGTTAAAACCTGTACACAATAAAAAAAATAACAGCAATTGTGACAGAATTCTTTACTGCTGTCACATTAGTATCAAACAACAGACATAATGTATGAGTACAGCGCTGGGGCATTGAGCAACCAGAAAGCCAAAAGGCTTAGTGATTCCTTGCTGCTGAAATGTAAGGCCTTTTTTCACATTGACATTGCTTTGCAATGTTTTTCAATTAACAGGGCTCCATAATGTGCCCACAAAGTACACATGCAAGGCATCCAATCTTCCTACATTGAGATCCCCCTTGCCCGTCGTGAACCCAAATGACATTTGACCTCCACCAAAAACTTCTGGGACCATGCATTCACTATGTGTCATCTACATGACAAGTTACAGGACCCTACAAGTGACCTTTCTTGAAAGACTGTGCAGGAAAGCTTGTCAGGCTTTGAACATGCTGACTCCAAATGAACTTTGACCTTTCGGAAAATCAATATGGATCATCTACTAAATATGACCAATCCACACACTAAATGTGAGCACAGTCACATGTACCGTTCTTGAGATACCGTGTTTACGAAGTTTTGACCTTTTGACCTCTCATGACCCCAAATGACCTTTGAACTCCACCAAAAACAATAGGGAACATCTACTCAATATGGCCAACACACTTGCCCAATATGAGCACAGTCACATGTACCATTCTTGAGATATCGTGTTTACTAAGTTTTGACCTTTTGACCTCTCGTGACCCCAAATGACCTTTGATCTCCACAAAAATCGATAGGGATCATCTACTCAATATGGCCAATGCACACACCAAATATGAGATTATTCACAATTACCCTTCTTGAGATACCGTGTTTACAAGCAATTTCTAAGGAATTTACCTATTGACCTCTCGTGACCCCAAATGACCTTTGACCTCCACGAAAATCAATAGGGATCATCTACTCAATATGACCAACCCACACACTAAATATGAGCATAGTCATATGTTCCGTTCTCGAGTTATAGTGTTTACGAAGTTTTGACCTTTTGACCTCTTGTGACCCCAAATGACCTTTGATCTCCACCAAAAACGATAGGGATCATCTACTCAACATGACCAACCCACACACCAAATATGAGCATAGTCACATGTACCGTTCTTGAGATATCGTGTTTACGAAGTTTTGACCTTTTGACCTCTCGTGACCCCAAATGACCTTTAATCTCCACCAAAAACAATAGGGATCATCTACTCAATATGGCTAATGCACACACAAAATATGAGATTATTCACACTTACCCTTCTTGAGATACCGTGTTTACAAGCAATTTCTAAGGAATTTACCTATTGACCTCTCGTGACCCCAAATGACCTTTGACCTCCACGAAAATCAATAGGGATCATCTACTCAATTTGAATAATCCACACACCAAATATGAGCATAGTCACATGTACCATTCTCGAGTAATCGTGTTTACGAAGTTTTGACCTTTTGACCTCTCGTGACCCCAAATGACCTTTGATCTCCACCAAAAACAATAGGGATCATCTACTCAATATGGCCAATGCACACACCAAATATGAGATTAGTCACACTTACCCTTCTTGAGATACCGTGTTTACAAGCAATTTCTAAGGAATTTACCTATTGACCTCTCGTGACCCCAAATGACCTTTGACCTCCACGAAAATTGATAGGGATCATCTACTCAATATGACCAATCCACACACCAAATATGAGCATAGTCACATGTACCGTTCTTGAGATATCGTGTTTACAAAGTTTTGACCTTTTGACCTCTGGTGACCCCAAATGACCTTTGATCTCCACCAAAAACAATAGGGATCATCTACTCAATATGACCAACCTACACACCAAATACGAGGTTAGTCACACTTACCCTTCTTGAGATATCGTGTTTACAAGCCAAAGCGTCACATACACACACACACACACACACATACACACACACACACACACACACACATACACACGACATCACCATCGCATAGATTCCTTGCCTGCCTTCGGCAAGGAATCAAAAATGGATGTCCATCCATTGTAGGAAAGGCCACTTCACACCTGGTGTGAATGTGATGAAACAAAATGAAAAAAAAAAAAGGTTGAAAAGGTTTAAGAGAGCTATTTCTAAGGACCCTGTCTTCATAATCACAGTGATACAGCCATATAATGTGACAAAAATGATTTGAAATACTTGCATCTTTCAGTTTCTTGTTAATAGGATGGCCATTCCCTTATCACAGAAAAGGAGGAAGACCTTAGCTATCACTAAGCAAAGCACCACCATGTGTTGGAGAGGAGCATACCAGAAAATTTGTGGCTTCATAAACCCCCTCAGATGGCTGGAAACAGCCCTTCCCAACATTTTAAAGGCCTTACCCCAGCTCTCACCCCAACAGTTCCAATTCTCCTACCTGTCTTTTTTAAGGTCCTCCCACAACTAAAACTCATCCTCATCCAGACTCAATGTCAATTTATTTAGGGCGAGTACACAAGACCCAATGTGTAATCAGAACACTCTCGATAAAGTATGTTCAGTTTGATATAAGCTGCACTGGTCTGCATTTTTGTAATTGCTGTCACCCGAAGAGCTGTGCCAATGGAGAATTTCATTGAGTACTACAAAATTGTAGTTTCACGAGAGAGTTGACTGCCTACAGTACAACACACCATACAAAACTGAGTCATATTGCATCCTATCATATCAAATTCCATCAATGTGGAAGGACTTCATACTTACAGCATGGGTTGTTGGTAAGGATGGATCATATGTTATCATTGTTGGTCTAGCAGTGACAGTGTCTACATCAACACGACCTGCTATCTGCATCCTCACATGAAACATGAAGCCATCTTCTATAAAAGAAACGGCAAACAGGAAAACAGTATAATTACAAGAAGTAACTTCAAGAACCAGAATGCAAAAATGCATTGAGGTTTCGATGATACATAAATGTTTTAAAGAGTACCATCATGCACCATTACCTTCTCATTCAAATGTTATACTAGCATGTTCAAAAAATAATTTTGTCATTCCTGATAACCTTTTGACCTCAATAAAAGCCATACATAACTAGACAGGCAAACAACAGACAGACAGATGGACAAACAACTATCTTGAAAGATCATAGGCTACTTAAAAAGGTTCCTAGACTTTGACCCCTGGAGACCCCAGATGACCTTTCGTTTCTGCCAAAAACAATGGGGATGAATCGAGCGTGGAAAATCGCAATTATTTCGCCTAAATTGAGATACTTGGCATCTCTGCCTTTGACCTCCGCCAAAAACAACATAGCCTAGACCATTTCCTGACCATAACCCATCCACATACCATTACCAAATACGAATTCTATTCAAGTTTCCTACCTTGAGATATCGCATTAATTAAAATGTCAAACTTTGACCCCCGGTGACCTCAGATGACCTTTAACCTCTGCCACAAACAAAAGGAACCACTTCCTGACCATAACGCATCCACATACCAAACAATGAAATTTATCCAAGCTTCCTATCTTGAGATATCATGTTAACGAGATTTTCAGACTTTGACCCCAGGTGAACTTTGACCTCCGCCAAAAACAATAGGGACCATCTACTGACTAGTAAAACGCACCCACATACTAAATATGAAATCTATCCAAGCTTTCTACCTTGAGATATCATGTTAAAAAGATTTTCAGACTTTGACCCCTGGTGACCCCGTATGACCTTTGACCTCTGCCATAAACAAAAGGAATTACTTCCTGACCATAACGCATCCACATACCAAATATGAAATTAATCCAAGCTGACCCCATGTGCCCCCAGGAGACCTTCGACCTCCACCAAAAACATTACAGACCATCTCCTGGCCCATCAATCAAGCAATTTTTAGAGAATTGCTTCCATTGAAGGTTGATATATATCGTTACACCACACACCAGTAGCTAGAACAAGTTTCAGTATTTCAAAGCAACGATCGTTCACAAAGTATAGGCTAGGCCATAATACAGTATCCACGGCGAAAGTAGCCGACGAGCCCTATGCAGACAGCTGCAGGTCCCACTACGATATATTTAATTTTGACACTTGCCCAATCTACCCCATTTGTTTCATTTCTAATTTCCTCCCATAAGTAGTGTGGCTTGAAGCCACAACAAAAACTAGGCCTACGGCCTAGCCACCTACGTTTACAGAACAAAATGCAACGTTAGAGCTAACAATAATAGGCTACGATCAAATCTAGACATCGTAGTTTTCACCGGTCATTTTATGTTTAAGTTACCGCCTGAGCTGTACTGTGCAAATAGTCGTACGTACGTTCGCAGCACATAAACAAGACCCGCTAGCTACTAGCTACATGCAGAGTGTAATCTACATGCCTTCAGCTGGCTGATCGGCTCGCTCGGCGTGTATCGTTAAAAGCACTTAGAGAATGGGTGTACTTCAATTGGCAATAACATGACACCCTCCCTCAATAATTACGTTCGAAGCGGGGAATCCCCAAACTTTTAAAGAAGCCGCTTCATTCATTAAACGCAAGCAGCCAATCAGTGAGTATGATTCTTCCCAACAGAAGTTAGTTCGATGTATAGCACGAAGCAGCGGCATCTAAACGATTTTCAGCCGGCTGCTAACGTGTGCAACTGCTGCTATGTACGCTGTTGTGCTTGATAAACAGCGATGGAAACATTTTTGAAACTTTTTTCAGTTCATGACTTACAAACACTCCTACGTGATACAAGGACAGGAATAACATGGTTAGAAAGCTGAACTTGTAATTTTTTGAAATTTGTCGATTTCAAGTTGAAATTTTGGGAGACGTACGCTAGTAGCGAATTGACAAGTGGCTGTTGAAATTGAACTATTACGGTGAAGTGCACAATGGCGCACAGGGCACTTAAAAGACACTGTGGTGTATGCATACGTTTAGTGCTTTCAAATTTCATTGTAAATTTTGTTCATTACAAATGTATTGGTGGTGTTGAAGTAAAGCCTGTCACAACAGGTTCCATGTTTGGGGTTCACGGATTAAAACGTCCCCCATGACACCGCACACAATCACATGTAAACTACAGGGGGTTGGGTGGATAAAAGGTGAATGTCATAGCTCTGCGCAATTTTTGAGCTTGTTGTTCATACTGTAGACATCGATTGCTTTGTCAAGGCAGCTAAACTTGTGAAGAAGGACTATACCTTGTTTACTTAACGCAAGTCAGAGTCCAAGGGCATGAGATGCGATTAATCGCATGTACCATTTTACTAAACGATTACTTGGCTGGCGATTAATAGCTAATCGCTGACAGCCCTAATACCAAATATGAAATCTATCCAAGTTTCCTACCATGAGGTATCGTGTTAACAAGATTTTCAGACTCTGACCCCCGGTGACCCCAGATGACCTTTGACCTCCGCCAAAAACAATAGGGACCATCAACTGACTATAACGCATCCACATACCAAATATGAAGTCCATCCAAGTTTCCTACCTTGAGATTTTGCTTTAACAAGGTTTTCAGACTTTGACCCCTGGTGACCCCAGATGACCTTTGACCTCCGCCAAAAACAATAGGGACCATCTACTGACTATAACACACCCACATACCAGATATGAAATCTATCCAAGTTTCCTACCTTGAGATATTGCTTTAACAAGGTTTTTAGACTTTGACCCCTGGTGACCCCAGATGACCTTTGACCTCCGCCAAAAACAATAGGGACCATCTACTGACTATAACGCATCCACATACCACATATGAAATCCATCCAAGTTTCCTACCTTGAGATATTGCTTTAACAAGGTTTTCAGACTCTGACCCCGGTGACCCCAGATGACCTTTGACCTCCGCCAAAAACAATAGGGACTATCTACTGACTATAACACACCCACATACCAAATATGAAATCTATCCAAGTTTCCTACCTTGAGATATTGCTTTAACAAGGTTTTTAGACTTTGACCCCTGGTGACCCCAGATGACCTTTGACCTCCGCCAAAAACAATAGGGACCATCTCCTGACCATAACGCATCCACATACTCAAATATGAGATCTATCCAAGCTTCCTACCTTGAGATATCGTGTTAACAAGATTTTCAGACTTTGACCCCCGGTGACCCCAGATGACCTTTGACCTCCGTCAAAAACAATAGGGACCATCTACTGACTATAACGCATCCACATACCAGATATGAAATCTATCCAAGTTTCCAACCTTGAGATATCGTGTTTACAAGGTTTTTAGGCTTTGACCCCTGGTGACCCAAGATGACCTTTGACCTCCACCAAAAACAATAGGGTTCTTCCTCTCAATAAGGGGCATCTGTGTACCAAGTTATAAAACTGTCGGAGTTTTCCTTCTTGAGATATCGTGTTAACGAGCAAAGTGTCACAAACACACACACACATACACACACATACATACATACATACATACACACATACGCCATCATGAATGCATAGGTTTCTCTTATCATCGAAACCAAAAAAAGCATCGTTTAATGCACAAAGACCTGGTTATTTCACAAATTATCAGTCGTTTATGGCCATCTTATTGACACATGCTATGAATGTGATGAGCTTTGCCTCCACTGTGCAGGTAAAAAGTTGGTCAATTTGACCTCTTCTACTTATCCAAAGTCAAGATGCCTTCAAAAAGAGACTTGCTGTAGGCCCAATGCAATTGAGATGTGCTATGATGGTTGTGATAGAAACAATTGTTGGTCAACTGTGTGCACTTTTCAGTACAAGGGAGGCCCTTTGCCCCAAAGTCTGGTAAAATCCCCGGCTATCTGTAAAACATTTAAAAGATGTGTGGCAACTGTGGCTGTGAGTCCTCTGGTATAATTCTTTCATCTGCTAATTTAAGTCATATTTTATGTTTGAAAGCAGCTATATTTTATGTTTGAAAGCAGTCAAACTGGAATTTACATTCCACTTTTCAATGTGTATCCAATATGTTAGAGGATGGTTAAAGTAACAGCTTCACTACTATACTGAAGGCTCATTCCAGCAGAATTTTATTTGTATTTGCTTTGTGTGTGAGCACCAGCCTGGGAGGGGTTGTCTCAATGGGATCTAAGAACCCTTTCCAAATTTCCCTTTATTTCTGATGAAACTTAAGGTGAGAAAATATCTATCAAAGGTATTCAACTGATATTAAGTCTGCCAAAATGCAATAAACCACATTCCCTGATCAGCAGAACCTTCCCTTGGAGACCCTTTGTTCCAGTTCCATTATCCAAACAGTTCCAATAGGTTCCATAATTTCCACATGGTTCTGAAGGGTTTTCAAAAAGATGCAGTTGATGCAAAGGGTAATTTTGCAAACATTAGGCATAAGCTTCCTCTTTGCAGTCAGGGCAATGTTTGTTTACACAATTCATCATGCTTCAGTGCCAGCACAACCAGCCTACCTGTTTCCAAAAAGATAAGCCTATTGTCCTGGTCTGCTGAAGCAGCTCTGGTTGCAAACTTGGCTTGCACTGAATAAACAGTCTCTGCCTTTATGAATGAGGTTTTCAATGGGACTCTTTGTTTACATAGTGCTGGACATGGCAGCTACTATTGACAGAAAGCTGATAATAGGAAGTCGGGTTGACCTTGCTGTAACATCACTTTTTGAACAAAAAGTGGGGTGTCGGGTATAAATTGTATAGAGGCAACCTTATGCCTAATGAAACCCTTTGTGAATTTGTCCTAAATCCTTCCACAACTACAGGGAGCCCTTTCAATTCAAGTGTTTAGAGCATCAGAATTGCATTCAGGATGTCCAGAGTTTGAGTCATGGCCAGGTCATACTAAAGGGAACATACTATCATTGTGCTTAGTACTCAGCATAGAAACTGTGCTGTAAAACTCCATCTAACCTAAACTTTCAATTAAAAGGCTTTTTCCAAAGGGTTTCCATTTGAAACCTTTTGGGTGTAAAGGGATTTACAACAAAGAGTTCCCAACGGAATTTTCAGCTGGTTCAAGAGTTTTTGGAAATTGTCACTCCTAGTAGCTAGTCTATAATTTTCAGCTGTAGAAAGCTTGCCCTTAATGACATACCTGGAAGGTGCAATGCAACTTGAGACAACCCAGGACTTAACATTTACATGTGATTGACATTTCTGTTGCCTCTGCCAGAATCAACTCTAAGTCATAGCAGGCTGCAGCCTACAGTGTCACACTATTTTAATCAAGGTAAAACTTGGTACAGACTAGCATAGGGTACCTACAGTTGCCCTAAGTTGTTCTCACATATACTTTTCTCTTCAAAGGTCTTGTATCTCAACATACACACAGGTTCCTGCAACTCTTCTGTGAAAGAAAGGTTGATATGAAACAGTTGGTATGGTGACTACTGAGCATATTTGTGATGCTTTTTTCTTAAAGTCCCCACGACTCTCTGGCGAAGAGCCAAGGGGCGAAAAACAAACGATTACTCCCGGAGGAGTTCTGCTCCCTTAAGGAGCTTAACGTCCTAAATGGACAAGTACGCCCTCCAAAGGGCAAACACTGAGTGGTCCTGCTCTAGACTGGCTGAATAGAACAGAAGCCACAACCTGGATGCAGTTTAACGTCATGCCTAGGAGCCATATTTGTGATGTACATTTGAATGCATGTAGAAAACAAACATGTACTGTAACAAGCCTTGGACCTGCATCATGATGAAAATACACAGGGTAATACTGTAGTGTGCATACTTAAGGCTTAGCTGGAATATTGTCACAATAGATTTTGTATCTTGTTTTCTTCATCGCACCTTCCCATGTGCAAAGTGTATTGCCTGCATACCTCTTTCCCAGTGTATACTTTATGTAGGCCAACCTCCAACTGATATGAATTGACACCAACTAATCTTATTCACTTCAAGATATTCAACCTATTCATATCCATTTAGTCGTCTGTTTACTTCAGTTTGAGTTTATTATTCCTACATGAAAACTGTATAGCATCTCCCTATTTTGGTGCCCCAACTCTGCCAAAGCCTTGATTGCTGACTACTGACCTATGGGTTAGGTTAAGTTAGATGGAGCCCAGTTTCCAACCAATTGGTTAAGTCAAGCCAGCAATGGCCTTTTTTCTAATTATGGCTCAATGGATAATTGGGAGATGCTTAATATAACTTTTTTCCAGTTTAAAATATGAACAAACCATCATCAGAATCTAGGTCATCAGAACCTGCACCATTGTTTTGAGCACCATCTCCATTGACCTCTCCCTCATCTTCACTGTCATCAGCTTCATCTTCAGCATCTGAATCTCCTTCAACATGGCCCAAACTTTCATCTGCACTATGGAAATCACTGTTGTCTTCCTCACTGTCATCCATCTTGACAATTAAAATTCTGCTGACAAAATATTACATTAAACCTCACTCAGTTGTCCATCTTGATGATTTTAATTCTGCTGGAGAACTATTAAATTACAGTAAACCTCACTCAGTTGTCCATCCTGAGGATTTATATTCCACTGAAAAATATTAAATTAAACCTCACTCAATTGCCCATCTTGATGATTTAAATTCTGTTGAAGAACTTATTAAATTAAACCTCCTCAGTTCCCATCTCGACAATTTAAATTCTGCTGAAGAACTTATTAATAAATTAAACCTCACTCAGTTGCCCATCTTGATGATTTAAAATTGTGCTGGAAAAACATTAAATTAAACCTCACTCCATTCCCATCTTGATATTTTCAAATTCTGCTAGGAAAATATTAAATTAAACCTTGCTCAGTTGTCCATCTTGACGATTTTAATTCTGCTGGAGAACTATGAAATTACAGTAAAACCTCAGTCAGTTGCCCATCTTGACGATTTAAATTCTGCTGACAAAATATTATATTAAACCTCACTCAGTTGTCCATCTTGCCGATTTTAATTCTGCTGGAGAACTAAAACTAAACCTCACTAAATTGTAATTTGCATGATTACGCAAATGTATGGGGCTGAAACTGAAATCAGTAAAACAGTGTTACAAGTAAAGTAATACTAGCTAAACTAAGGAATTAATTTCACTTGTACACTTTATAGGCATACTGTACCTCCTAAAGTGACTCTCATTTTGTGGATTTGGTTGGAGCCCAACATGCAAAAATTTGGTTGGAGCCCAGATCCGTGTGTCCTAACTCTCCATGTTTTACATAGTGTTGGTAAGGTTTCACGGTATACCGGTATTTCCATAAGTACCGGTACGTACAGGTACCGGTACGGTACGGTACCACCAACCTAAAGGTACCGAAGTATCGTGGAGACTCGGTACTCAACTGTAAGGTGAAAAATCTTTTCTCAAAATTATAGCATTTAAATTAGAATGATACTAAAATGTAACAAACGTCCATTTGATAAATGCCCCGTGTCTCTAAACATTATAATATAAACAGGGAATAGTCACTTGATAATCATTTCACACCATTTCAGTCACAAATCCCCCCTAAGAATTTCGGAAATTGCCGTTTAACGTTACTTTCGCAGAACTAGCACCATCCACACTAAAAAGGAACTTGCTTTCTATCGACATTCTGCGCAATCTCAGAACGATCTCTGCCAGCGCTAGCTTCGCCTGGGCCTTCACATTGTGTATTTAGACTAGACGGACACGATCAGTCAACTTTGCGGTGAAAATCTTTTCTCAAAAATAAAGCATTGAATTTGAATGATACTTGAATGAAACAAAAACCCATTTGATAAATACGCCGTGTCTCTAAGGATTGCAATACAAACAGGGAACATTCACTTGATAATCGTTTTGCGCTATTTCAGTCACAAATCCCCCTACGAAGTTCGGAAAGTGCTGTTTAACGTTACTTTTCTTTTGACATTCTGCGCAACCCCCGAACGATCGCTGCTCATCAGCAAATGCTTTCACATGGTGTATTGCGAATAGATACCATGCGTTGATTGATAAAATTCACTTTGATTACGATAGCACACAACATTATACGAGTGCGAAATTAGTTGTAAGCAGACAAAGAATCATAGCATTGCAAGCTCTAACATGAACGTTGCATCGACGACTTCTGATTTTAACACAGTGATTCAGTGGGACCGTTCCATAACGTCCACTGTCTATGTCTGTGGGAGAAAAACTTTCGTACGAACGCAACGAACGTTCTTTCAGAAATTACTGTAACACGGTGAAGCAATGGGACTGAACACACAGTAAATCCCGCTTAAATCATTGGCTCGCGTGTTCAGTTCAACTGATCAACTCACTTGCTTTGTTGTATTGCTCTACGTACTGAAGAACAGTATAGTGTTATTGTACAACGGATTGCTGCGCGATGCATTCGTAAATTCAATCTTGAAGCACTTTGATTTAGTTTTGATAGCGATAACTCGGCGGGAAGAAAGCTTGATGAATCAGTCTTTTATGGAAATATTTTTGTAAAGTTCTACTTAATAACTTTTGGTTATACTTTAGGAGGGGGGTTGTTATTATTTGCAGAAATTATTTTTGCAATCTTCATTACAATCCTGAGTGCTCTTGTCATCTTGTGGGGTCTAGCTCCGGTGCGGACGTGCGGCGCTGATTTATTGTGTTTCCCGAAACTATCGGACGCTAAATTTGCAGAGAGGTTATTTCTTTTTTTGTTTACCGATTTGTTTAGTGTGGGGTGACTAAATGTTATATAAAAAATACTGAAACGGGAGGCAGGGATTATCAGAAGACTTCACTTATGTCAATGCATGGTATTTTTACGGATATTTTGCATGTGATAAAAATCCTACTTTTTTACTCTTCTGGTACCGGTACTACGGTACTATCGGTACCATTTGTGGCGGTACCGACGGTACCAATTATCAGTGGTACCGTGAAACCCTAAGTGTTGGCCAACCTAGTCCTTTACTGAGGACTAACGTTAGGCCTAGGCTAGATAAGGCCTGTAAGGCCAGCATGCAATGCGTGGGGCCTTCAAGTGCGCATCTGCATTGACATACGCTAACGATCAACATGTACTAAAAAACTTGAAAGGACAGAGCTTTTCGAGTCTAGACTTAGGTAGGTGCTCATTCGACATTCCCACGTTACACTGAGTAGGCTATACTTTATGCTAATGATTAACGATAGGCTAGTTAATTGAAGGCCAACTGAAGTTGATACTGATTCTTACCAGTTAGTTCCTTCTAGTGGTGTGTCTACTAGAGCACATGCCTCTAGTTCTTTTGTGAAATTATCTGCCCGAAAAGATTGTTATAAATATTCACTGTTCCCTAGGACTTTTGCTGAATGGAACTGCCTCCCACCCAGTATTAGGGATGCCCCCACTGTGAGTGCTTTTAAGTCGGGGTTAAATTCTGTGAGTCTTGAAGAAATTATTAGTAAATAGTAGAGCCCATTTTAGTAATTAGTACGCTGCTCAGCCTTCTGTACCTGCATATTACACCCCGTCTCGCGGAGTTTATGCAGTATTTCACCAGAACCAGAAGTGTTAGGCCTAACGTTAGCCTAGGGCGGCCTAGCCTAGCCCACTAGGTTAGGCTACTAAGGCCTAGCCTAACGCCTAACTTAGGTATAAATACGCTTTGCAAGTATTAAAGTAAGTTCATACTAACGTTAGACCTCAGACCACAAGGATGTACATTGAATTAAAATGCATCCGAAATGCCAATTAATGACAAGGTCAAAAAGGCGTGAGTTACACGGTGTTATGAACACCCAGTATAAACGAACCTGTTTGATCGCAATTTGCAGACACCTTTGACGTTGGTAACTAGACTAGTAATAAGACCTAGTATCACAACACCCGCGCCGCGCCAATGCATTAAATGTACCTGTAATTTGTAAACACACCGTCGAGCCGCAAAGGGTTTTCCCCTTAACCCCTATTTGAATTATTCATATGAGGTCAATTATAACCAATCAAAACAGTTTTCGTGTTGTACGTTATTCACAAAAGGGAAGATCCATACTTTTCATATAATGGTCGATATTTTCATCTTCATTGATCTACATTTATGAGTTACTACCCACAAATAACATTCAATAATAATTAAAAAGTAGTTCTCTTATAGCATTTGTAACCATTTTTTAAGCTTTTGAATAAAGGAATTAAGTGTAGAAATGTTAACGACTAGCCAAACACTAGAATGACCCCAAAAGAAAATTCAAAGGTCAGAGTACTATGGAAATGCCCTGATCATTCACTACTGTCAGATAAGAGTAAAGACTGCTACATAATACAAACAAGCTGTGGCGAAGCGCCGGTGTATATGTTGATGCCTAATCACTCACACAAATTTGGCGTTGTAATGAAGCCAATTGCTTTGTGAGAAGCCAAGGTTGCAAGTTATCGCCAAAACGAGAGCACATTGGAAGTTTCATATCTGTCAAGTTGCTGAACTCAAGCCACGATTCTAACGTTACAACTGGGAATTAGCCTACAGTAGTCAATTGTAAGTCACCTAACGTTAGGCCTATGATTTAGGCTACGTCATGCATATACATTGTACGTCAGGTGGTTGTAAATAAGCTAGGCTAGTCCTTGGACAGAATTGTGTTCTATGCTTAACAGTAGGACCAAGGAGTCTCCATGTGGAGTAAAACAAAGTGGAGGTAGCATAGAGTCCTGTTCAGGGACTCACGTAGGCTAGTTTAAGTACTGCATTAGGCACGGTGGAGAGCATCGGCCCATTAACGTTAGGCATGATCCACACCGGAAAGTACATTTGCCATAGGCCTAGCCTACGCCAAAGAATCAAGGTAAAGGTGTTTGGAATAAGACGCCACACCAATTGTTGCAATTGTATGCCAACTGTTGTAATTTTCCCTGTAGCAGCTTGGTTCGCCGTACGCCAAACTTGTTGGCATACTGTGAAAGGCCCTACTTTCCAGTATGGGGCATGATATCTTACCAAAAAGGCCTAGGCCTTAGCTAGACTATAGGCCCAGTGGATCTCACCTCTTCAAATTTCTCATGCAAGAACATTCCTCATAACCTTTTCTGAATCAAACATTGTGTTTCAATAAAAAAAATTCACATCAAATGTGGACATCTGTGACTCAGTGTTAATATTAAAGGGCAAGAGCAGTCATCCCAAATTGAAGAAGTGTAGTAGACTGTCCAGTTTCAACATTGGCTATTGGGAGTTATATGACAATGTTTTTTCTCTTCAGATCTGAAATTTACCAGAAATAACTGCTTGGTTTACCTTGAATACGCAATAGTAAAGTCATAAAGTGTAATGAAAGATACTTCGAAGAGAAATAAGATGAAAATTGTGTTATTTAGCTTTTTCTTCAAAATAAGTTTGGGGGGACTGCTCTTCACCTTTAAGGTATTTACACTCATCATGATTACTAATCTCAGGTTCATGATGTTACAGTATGTGGGTCAAGCTAGTGGGAATTGCCTTGTATGGACCAGGTTCTCTGCACCTCAAAATGACTTTCCAATTTGGGAGAACCAGATTCATTTAAGGCAATCCTAAAATGTAGTGTGCCTGGGCGCATTCCATGTAAAGCTCGCGCCAAAGGTATGCCAAGGTTTTCATGATCGTACGCCAGGATTTTCTCTGCACACACAATGCTATACAGTAGAAATCTGCCGGCGTGCACACATATGTACAGTAGGGCTAAACATGTATGTAATGCTTACATGATCATAGTACTTTGGCAATACAGGTACTGTACGGCACAGAATACAGTACGTTTATCATATGACGGGAATAAACTGGCACGCGGGGAGCACAGCTTGCCTGCCACTACACTGAGAAGGAGTCGGTGCTCATGCCGAAGATCCTCATGTTGAAGTGCACAAAATGTGGACTGGGTAATGTGACACCATGAATCTGAGACAAGATAAAGATCCGTGTTAATACAAACTCAGATGAGAAGATTTTTTCCATATGATGTGAGGTGGTTATGTTTTGAAGAGCAAAGTTATGGTTTGTTTTATTTCATCAGAAATGAGAACATTCTTGAGAAATTTGAAGACATGAAATCAATTTTAAGGTAAGAAATCATGGACAATTTTGCAAAAAGCCCTGGGTGGTATATGACTATATGACCTACCAATACCTTTAATGCTAGGACGACCTGTGGCTTAACCTAGGCCTACACCACTCATGTATGTCAGCTGAAAGCAGACCAGGATGAGAGCTATTTTCAAGTGTTTTGTCCAGACAACCTTTTTAGGCATTTGGTTTTGACAACACATCAGGGCTGTACTGTAGGCCTAGTGTAGGCCTCACAATTTTGCTGTATTTTATGGACCTTTTCTTCATGATTTTCTGGAAATTTCTTTGCAGGAGAATAATTGTGAAGGCTCTACAAGTCACCCTGTAGTCAGCATGAAGTGTCCAAATGGGTGCCACTTGGCAGCACTTTGCCTTGGTACAGCTCTACTCATAGATGTAGCTCAAAGTTTAAAAGATAAGGATTATTATTCACTTCTTGGACTTACAAAAACTGCCAAAGACAAAGAAATCAAGCGTGCCTTCCGAAAACTTGCAGTCAAGTACCACCCAGACAAAAACAAAGATCCTGATGCAGAGGAACAGTTTGTGAAGATTGCTGAGGGTAGGTCTAAAGTGGCTTGTTGAGTTGGTTCATGAAATTCAACAGATTTGTTCAAATCCGTTAAAGTTTTTTCACATACCAATGACAAATGGTCAAACTTAGACAATGGCCATATTCCTACGTACAATTAACTGTTTTATGAGTAACTTAATAGTTTGGGTTTCAAAAATCCGTGACCAGACGCTTTTTCAAATTATGCACAAAGCAATTACTGTACAAGTCAGGACACTGCCAAATTTAAAATTTTTAACTCTTTCTGGATTTATTAGATATGAAACTTGACTCATTATGCTAACTACAGTATACCAAACTGTCATGTGTTAGTGACCCTTAAGTTATGATATCAACCCAATGAATCCCTTTGAATCGTTTAGCATAAAATATCACTGAGATCTAAAATCTCAAAACTAAATGTCACAATGTCAGATGTGATAATGAAGAAAACACACTTCATCCCAAAGTTGGATCCATTGCAGTCAACACTTTAAATTTCATCCAGCTTTCATGGTGGTGGATTGTGTAAAAGTGTTTTGTTATATTCATGGGAACTCACATCAGACCAAACAAAAAAAACACTGGCCATGTTAAGTGCTTTTCCTGCTTCTTTTTTGAAGTCTTTATCTTTTCAGTGCTCAATTTTATTTGCATAGTCATTTTTGCACTCGTTGAATCTGCTGAAGTCCAGCTAGGACATTAATTTATTACCAGAGTCATAGCGGCAGCTATCCTTGACAAAAAAGAGCCTACAATGGAATTGTATGTGCAGCCTACCTGGCCTACTTCAAAGGCAAGATGGTACAGTAGCAAGAAAAGACTTCAAGATTCTATCCTCTTTTTGAAAAATTGAAAATGCTTTAAACCTTTTTTTTTCACTTTGCCTCTGAAGGCTTTGTTTGAATCAAAGCTTGGTGCTTGTCACTATATTAAAGATTAAGGGAATACTTGCCAAATTTGGGTAGATAAAACAACATGAAATAAATTACCATCATGCACATGTTGTTTTCAAATTAGAAAATCATTTCATTACCTTGAGGATTGGCCAGATACAGTATGCAGTATCATGCTGTTCATAATTGCCACATTCTTTATCAATGGATTTCAAGATTGACCTTGCAGTCAGGACAAATTATTGCCTATTCTATTCATAATTTTAAGGTGAATAAATTTGACCATTTGATTTTGATGTCATCTTAGAAATGTACAGTTCTCAGAAAATTGACACAGAACCATTCCATTTTCTTTTTCAATTCTTGTAACCTGTTCAGTTAAATTGTAGTTAACATAGAATAATATTGGAGAAGGAATAGTGCATTGTACAGCATTAATAACTGTGATTACAATTGTTCCTTTAAATATGTTAAATCTTACAAAGACCAGGCATTATTGTCAGATTTTGAAGAAGTTTGCCAAATTTACAGTAGTTTATCAAGATTGAGCTTACATATTATTTTAATTTTCATTTTGAAAAAGGATCGGGATTCTGTCAAAGCACTTTGTTGTTCTAAAATCAGCGGGATATGGTTGAGTGATTCTATTCCTTGTGTGACCTTTCCCAGGGATGTAAATACTGAGTTGAATGAAGCTCTTGTGAAAACCGAGGTTGGGTATTGAATGAGTGACAGTACCACAAATCATGGAAATTGTGTAAAGTTGGGGATTTATAAATTTTAATTCTGCAGGCTTGAAAATTATGACAAAGTGTCAACTTAGTTTGTATTTTTCATTAAAACCATGAAAGGTCATGCAGGCCTCGAGTTTTTAGAATTTCCAGGTATGCTGCAAATCACACTCTGGAAGTTTAGGAGAATGCTGGTTCATTGAAACTTAGAAGATTTATTATGAGTTTGCCTTCTTTATACACATAGATACAGTATACTGTATGCAAAAAAGTTGCATTCCTCAGTGATTTGAGGTGACCGGTGGTATACAGTCATGGTGGTATGCAATAAAATTCAAAGCACGGCAGGTCAGGTTCAATTTCAAATGGTTGAAAAGGCAATATATTTGACTCACCTAATTGAGGTGTACAGATACTGTAGTTTTATCTTCTACATTAAAAAGGAACTAAAAAAAATGAAAAGTATAGTTGATGCATAAAACAACCAATCAAATCATGCAGTGATACAGCCCCTTTGTCTTCTGTGTCTCCTTTACAGCCTATGAAGTTCTCTCTGATCCAGAGGAAAAGAAATTGTATGACCAATTGGGTCATGAGAATTACCTAAATAGAAACCAGCCGGGAGGTGGAAATGGACATTCAGGAGGACAATTTAGAGACAATTTTAAATTTGATGACTTTTTCCGTAATTTTGATGAGAGCTTCCGAGCTTTTAAGACAAATAAAAAGACACATAAAACCAACCAACGGCATCACCACAGAACAAGAGGAACCTTTTCTTTTGACCATGACTTTTGGGATGATTTTGGAGATTTTGATCTTTTTGAAAACTTATTTGACTCACCTTTAGATGGAGGCTTTGGCAATGGCTTCCATTTTGAAATGCCTTCTTTTGACTTTGGACCAGACATTCATCATATGCATAAACATTTTGGACATCAAGGTGGCAGAGGTGGAGCAGGACCCACATTTAAACAGGTAATGTTGCATGATTAACAAGGTATTATGTTTAAAGGATTAAATTTGGAATAAACTTTGTATGTTTCTACAAAATTTGCCAAAGTAGGCTACTGCAGTTAATATGGCATTTACTGTACTGTATGTTCATTCTGTGAAGTTTGACAAGGTACTTGGCACATTTACTGTTTGCTTGCCATAATCTTTGGTTGCCCTCAGTAAATTTTTTTTGTTTTAAAAACAACATCTCAAACTTATTTCATCTGAGCCTCCATTACTTTCCATGGATTTAATAACCAATTTTACTCTGGAAAACATGAGAAGATGCTGAATGGATATTTTTTTAATTTACTTGTATCCAATGCTATGAATTAAAACATGTACTGTGTGTATAGTGTCTTTTTGAACCACAAGAGTGAAGGCAGTCATGTCTGAAGAAGTACTTAGGGTGTAAATCATTTGCAATAGCAGATTACCTCAAAATACTCATCATGAATTATAATCATTCTTCAAAACTGACATTTTGAAGGAAAATTTCAACATAGAGGGCATACCCTTTATGTTTTTTAAATTTTAGGCCGAGGAAGTTGGTTAAATTATATTTCAAGGGAATATTTAGTTTCTACCCAAACCTTAATTTCAAGACAATGGGACTTCCTTTGAAGAGTTCTCTTTTATTTCTTTTACAAACGTGTTCATCATACTGCACATGTATTTTGGATAATGAATATTGTGGTGTCAATGTAGTAAGTACGTGTACATGTTCCATTTTACTGGCCGTCTTTACTGTCACAAAATAAGAAGAGCCATACTGTAATACCATCCTGTGTGAAAATCTGCATATGTAAGGGTCTGGGTGACTAAACAGTTTAGTCTTAAAGGAAAATGAAATAGTTGTCCAAAGAACTTGCCATTTAACAGAAAAACTGGTTGTCCCACAGAAAATGTGGAAGTCCTGCTGATTTCTCTGAAACACATTTTCAGAGAGAGATGTTTAATTCACACACAAAATTTAGGGAAAAAATGTGATGATTACAACTGGACTTAAATATTGAAAATCAGGGAAAACAAGTTTGTTGACTTCATCTTCAGTGGAAATTACATTTGATGCACTCAAAATTTTGGGTTGTCACAGGACAACCGTATCTTGTTTGGTCGTATGACAGAAATTCTGGTCGTTTCAGATACTGAACCTGGATGCCTGTGAAAACCCTACACTGCTTAATTTGCCCTTTTAATTGAAATGATGTGGGAGTGTAATGTCCTGAGGAAGTAATTGGTTTGATGAAGTACTGTACAGTCCAGACTGACCATCTGGACTGACCATACAAACTTTAGGGTTGAAGGTGGTTGTGATAAATAGAGCAAATGCCAAGATACTGTATTTTGTTTGCATTTTATCAGGGTGTAACTGCCAATTAAATAGATAACTACAGTTTTCAAGTCAGAGCAGCTGTTACTTTTCCACAGCTTCTCATGATTTTTTTATTTGGGTATAAAGAACATGAAAGTACATGATGTGTAGACATAGATCTGTAAAGTACGCTTATTGATCATGTAGCCTTATTATCACACGAACAGCTGTACTGTAACTGTGGTGTGAAGTTATGAACCCGAAAAAAGGATCTACACATAGATCCTGTTTCTTAAAGCAGCTCATTCAGTTGGTTCATGAAATTCAACAAGTTTTGCCAAACCGGTTTTTTTTTTTTTCATAAACCAATGAAAAATGGTCAAATTTAGACAACCCCCATATCTTACATTACATTAATTACTGTTTTATGTTTTCCAAAATTTGTGACCAGACACATTTTCAAATTAGGGTGCGCTCCATAGTCTCTTATCTTATTGGTCCCTAGTCTCATTGATCCCCTGTCTCATTGGTCCCCCATCTCATTTAGCCCTTGGGATAGGGTTAGGGTTTCGGAGTTAGGGTTTAGGGTTAAGGGACCAATGACACAGGGGACCAATGAGACGGGGGACCAGTCACATGGGAGACCAATGAGATGGGGGACTATTGAGACGGGGGACTATTCAGAGAGGGGACTATTTTCATTAACCCTTCAAATTATGCTCAAAACCGTTAGTAAGTCAGTGCGTACAAGATCAAATTAAAAATTTGAACTTTTTCCTGAACTGTTAGATTTGAAACTTGACTACCATGCTAATTATAAGCATTGCCATGTGGTACAGTAGCTCCCTTTAACAGTCTCATTAAGTCAATATCAACCCAATGAAACCTTTTACTGTAAACTTACATGAGAGATGGGTTTAGGTACAAAATCACAATAAAACTGCTGCATGCATACAAGTTAAATGTACAGTACAAGAGCAAAGATCAGCTGCACTGAGTTGATAGTCAACTCAACTCTGTCTGACCAAATTCTGTAGTTGAACCTTTAGAATTTTCAACTGGATTCAACTAGTTACAGTATTCCCTCCCACTTGGTGGGACTTCCTTTTGAAGTCAGGTCCATTGTTCAAAAATAATCTATAGGCTCATATCTTCTCTATTTCTCACCACAAAAGAACCAAATAGCAGTTAAGAATCAAACAAAAGTTAACTGATCAAGCAGTAACTTCATTTGTTTCTTAAAACTAAATTCTCCATGACAATTAAGGGCAGAGTCATTTATCTATAAACTGGTCGTTATTACCAAGTCCCAAATATTTCCTGTGCACAACTGCCCATACTGGCTGCTTAGATAAATGACCCCCCCCCTTAACTGACTTGCAACCTGCAGAGTTTTCTGTGATTTGCACAGAGTCAAGAAAGTCTTTGTGGGATAAACTGTAAAAAAGCTACAGTAGCAGCAGTACTGCAGGTCTTTGAGTTACAATTTTTTTCAGTGGTACTACAAATAACACCCGTCGAAATTGTGTAAATATTACAGTGAATGTGCTGAAACTGCTGTTTGATGTATTATAGTTTCCATCCTTTGCCTACACTGTACAATGGCAAAAAATTGCACTCTGTCCTTACAGGGATTTGAGGATAGTTTGGTGTGAGATAGTGCTTGCACGCCTTGTCTTGCTAAATTGTATGCAGTGGCTGAACCTGTTATATGCTTAAAAATCGCAAAAAGGAATTATACTACAGTAGGCTGTAACAACGGTTATGTATAATGAGTCTTTTTCTTCTTTTCACAGACCACTCACTTTTCCTCATCCAGTCGTACTTCAGGTTAGTACTGAACTTGTGTTTCAAACTATTGCAGTCACACCATGATGTTCTGTTATACACTACTGTTCTGTGTATAGACCTGTGTTGTGACACATGCAATCCTGGCCTTATATACACCATCCTAACCCTAACCCTTATCCTAAAGCTGACCTCCTTGTAGACTTTATGCAATATAGAGATATTGGAATAAAGGGATGTTGGGACAGAGCTACAGTATTCCCCTTTTACTATACCTGTATTGCAGGTAATACTGCATATTGCAGTGCCATTACCACTCTGTACATTGCTAAATACTCCCACCAGCAAGTTTTTCGCATCCTTCTGTGTTTGTACAGTCTTTTTACACCCAATGCATTTAGAATTCATGACTTATTATATAGTGCAGTTTTTTCAAGGCAATGGCACCTGCAGTAATAACACTGACAATTCTTTAATGATATTATTTTCTAACATGATATAAGTTACTGTAGTTGGATGAGATTTTATGCCTGTTTCTGTAATCCAGTTGAAAGTCCAAGGTCTTTTTTCCAGGTGTGGCTCACTGTCTTGTTTTCCCTACTCCATTGCATAATATAAAGTGTGAGAGAAGGGTGTGCAAGTGCCATAAACAAAAACTAATTGCTTCATTTCATCAGAGAAAGTTTATACTGTAAAAAATACTGCATATTAACATGGAAGATACTGTACTGTAGTGCAGGCATTTAATACTGTAGTTTATTAGAGAGCTTTATGTGGTACAAAGTTCATACCAGCAAAATAGCTCATGCATTGCATGAAAAGGGTTGGTTTACAATGAAAAAAAAAATATCCAATATTGAGTGTTACTGAAGCCATACTATTCTGGCTTACAGGATAAAAGACGAGGACAGGGACATGCAGTACGAGTAATGAGATTTCCTCTGGCATCATACAAAATTGTCAGTTATCTCCTTTTATTTATTTTGATACTTTGCATTTATTGCACCATAATTGCATGTAAAGTAGTTGTTAAAATGAATGGCTTGCTGTGTGTCAGTACAATAAACATGCTGTACTTTCTGACAGCAGACAGCAGGAATACAAGAAATGTAGTGACATCATTTTTACAGTACACCCTCTCATGCTTTATGTTGCCCTCAATACACCACCTACAGTATTGTAAAGCCAGAAGCTGATAGTCTGAAAAATTATAAATGATGTGCCCAAGAAAATGCATGTCTCTCATGTCTCCTGAATGTATTGTGAAGGTAGCTTTGGTCTTGTGACCATATCCAAACTTTATTTTATTACAGTATCAGGATCAAGAAAGTGTTTTTTTTTTGGGGGGGGGGGGGGGGAGGGGGAAAAAGAGGAAAGGGACTGAGAAAAGACTCTTTGTTTGTGCCTTTTGTGTTGTTAAACATCAGTAGGAGGTTGTATGAGGTGGAAGGAAAGATGACCTACTGTAAGACTATTGTTTGCCTGATAGTCTTACTCTTAAGGGACCTTGTCCCAGGTCTTGCCAGTTTGCACAAACTGTCCTCAACTGTTACACTAAGAGGGATGATTAGTGGAATTATACTTATTTTAATGGTAAATGCTGTGTCGTTCTCAAAATTACTCATTTGGAATTATATTTCAAAAATTATTAAACAAATTGGAAACATTATTTTGAGAATGACTCTCTTTTCATCTCTTCAAAATTAGTAAAAAGTAAGTTACTGTATTTCCTAAAAGATAATAGACCAATCTCTAAAATGCAAACTGCCAAGATCTGGGACAAGATCCCTCTTAAGCGTTTCAAAGTTATCGTAACCTTTGATGACTTTAGAAACTTGGGAAAAACCTGTGGCATATATTTTAGTATCCCTTGTGTACTATTTAGAACCTGGTAAAAACTTGTTAATGTTTAATCATCAACCTTGAATAATGTTGTTATAAATTTTTTTTGGTTTTTCCAGCTAACAGCGCATCCTGTCGAACTGTGACCCAACGAATTGGAAATACCGTCACCACCTTCACTGACTGCTCCTAATGTGCAATAGATCCCTCTTGGGAAGAAAGATCCACCAAAATTAATGTGGTGCATTAAACAGAAATGCAGCTTTTAATGGATAAATAATTGTATGAACTGGGCACTGAGTTTAAAGATGACAGTCTCTCTTCAAAAAAGTGATTCCTATACCTGCCTTCCTTCCTCAAAACTACTTGTTAACCATTCAGTCATTTCCTTAGAGTGAACATCTGCATACAGTATTCCTTCACACTCCTGCAGAAACCACTATGCTGCCTTACTCATTCAGCTGGCATTGTTGGAAAGGTGAATCTTGTGTCATAATTATTCAAACAGTTTTGCAAAATGTGATAAAAAAAAATGGGAAGATGCAATTGCTGAACCTGTCTATCCCTACCTTACCCAGTGGGGCGGACTCTGTGTTCTTTGCTTCTCAGCTTCCAAAACCACTGTCCGTCAAAGCCAAGTGGACTGCTTCCAATTTCAGAACAAGCTTTATTACCATAATATGACTTATTCTTGTACAGTACTCTCATGAAACATGCTATTGTTTTGAGTAAGTGTGTGTACTCCTGTAGTTGTAAACTGGAAGTCTAGACTGAAAAGTGAAATGTCCGATCATTACTGTGTTGTGTAACCACCTGTGCAGTACTGGGTACTAGCTACCAGGGGGTGGATATTTCAATGGCATACCAACTCTGTGGATGGCATGGGCTACTGCATGATTTAAAACAAGATCAGCTGTTTCCTTCTTGCAAATATTCTTCTTTGCAAATATTCACTAACATTCAACATGTCTCAAGGTCACGTTTCTATGAATATCCAAAAGAATTTGTTCGGTAGTACTTCCATGCTTTGACAGGGATTAGGGGTATGACAGAACAAGGAATATGACTTACAGCCTGCTATGCAGGGAGTCTTTAACTGTAAGCATGATATGGAACTGAATTAAGCTCAATAGGAAAACTGTATATTTAGCCCCATGTATACTTTAAATGATCTATATCAATAATGTGATACTGTGTATGGAATGTTCACTAAATATGGTCTTATTCCCAAACCTGTGTATACCAGATAGGTAACATAAAAGTGATATTCTTCCATTTCGTCAAAACTGGTGGTTAAGCATTAATTAAGCATAGCATTAGATATCTACCCACAATTACTTCAATGGAATGCTGTACTATCGTGTATCCTATAACTGCCTTTTATGGTATTCAGTTCTATAAACCTATATGAAGTTAACTTGATAAAGGTATTTCAATTCTTTTTGTCTGATATCATGGAGAAAAAAAAACTTACCAGAATGGCAGATAAGAATGCTTCCCTCTATCTATCAGCAGAGTTTGCACTAGATCTAAAAATTTGTATGCAAATATCCTTGAAAATAACTTTCAATGAATATCATGGTTTAAATGGTGGTTGGATGGTGGGGAGGGGGGAGACACTTAATAGTTGTAAGTTAAAAATATCCACTTTTCCCAACAGGTGCAGTGTATTTTAACACACGAGGTTCATGAATAAAATGCAGCAGAATGCAATCCCATACATGCCGCTAGAATTGAATAGGAAGTTTTAGCCAATGTTACCCAAGAAAAATGCGTTTTCTTGGGTTAAGCTTGTCTATGTTATTGGGGCAGTTAACCCCATTTAAACCAACGTTGTTGCTGTATTGAGCAAATAGTCTTTGAAGGGGTCAAACGCCTTACCTTAGTCGATCTCAAGATACCTGAACAGTAAGTTCTCTGATAGATTCTGGATAATTAATTGCCAGCTTGAAATGGCTAAAACCTGCTATTCGCTTCTAGTGTCTTGACTCAATGCAAACAGATGTGTGCAGTGTGTCTATGCTTCTTGTATTTGATAATTAATTCCCAGCTTTGCCCTACACATGGTTGTGCTGGTTTCATGATTTCCCTTGGATACTTTCAAGCTCTCAATCGTAAAGACTGCTCTGTATCTCTGATATGTGATCTTAATTTTGATTTTGAGTTTTAAGAGCAAGCATTATGAAGGTGCTCAAAATATTTTGATACAGTATGATGAAGCTGTTGGCAAGTACTATTTGTTCAGTTTCATTTCTTACCAAAATTTTTAAGCATTTTTCCACACTATGCACAATGTCAACTTTACAGGTGCATGAATTATCTGCCATCTTTGACTTTGTTGTAAAATGTTCCTATAATTTCATGTGGCAGTTCTGACCATATCCTGAATTTTCACTGATTCCTAGTATGACTTATTAAGGTTTCCTGTTTTATGTCTCTCTCATTCCTTTTTGGACTAGGAGAAAAGTTAAATGTGGGCTTTTCCTGCAACATCTTCTGAGTGAAAACCAACCAAATTTACAAATTTCCATGGTGTGCTTTATTTTGCATTTGGTTATTAAGGCATCGAAAGTTTATTTTCAACATTAGAAAAGCTTTGAATTTTAATTTTGGTCTTGATATTCTTGTTTGCCTAGAAATATTTCAAAGTATTTACAAGGTTTGTGGGTAGTATTTTTGAAGTATTGAGGTAAACTGCAAATTCAGGATTGGAATTTGTTGAAACCATGTAATGCTGATCTTGTGTGTCTGTGGGAAATCATAAAAACTGTTGAGTTTAGGTAGCCCAAAAGATTCTTTTTGATTAAGCTTGCTATGATTTTGAGTGGAGTTGTCATAAGGGTTGAAATTCACATATCTTGAATATGTGAAATACCGTGCAGCTATTATTGCAGCTTAAAAAGAGGACTTCACTGCCAATGTCACATTTTGCCAGAGGTAGTATTTACTGTTTGCTCCTCCAAATTCATGTCAAAGAAGTTGCCCTACATATGTGCCTTCCTCAACTTGCAAACAGTGGGTGGTGTGATCTGCATTATTCTGCCTTTGTTCACAGTTCCGCTAGCTGTCTCTGATTGAGGTTGCGGTTTCTTGGGGTGTGCTTGAATGAGTTAGGCAGGAATTCAGGTTAAATATGAGTACCGCACCAAACTATGCTTTTGATGGGGACGGATGAAATATTGAATGGGGTCAGTCCCATAAGCCAGGATTGTTTTATTGGAGAGCACCTGATATACTGATCGCCATTCTGTGGGTTGAGAGGTATGCCTATAGGGGAAAGGTAAACTGACGAATTAAAAGTGGATCCCTTCTGTTTTTTTTTTTTGGGGGGGGGGGGGGCTGCATAGCCTGCAGCATTGAATAGGGTAAAAAATCTGGTGTGGGCTAAGTCTATGTGTAAGTCTCACTACAGAAATTATTATTTGAGCTATCTTCTTAGTCTCTTAGCCCAAATTGTCTTCCTTTACCATTTATTTGTTTCCAAGAAGAGAAAGAGTCTAAAATGATATGTCATCAATTTTGCAATTTAAACAAAAAGTGACCAACGAAATGACACAAGGAGTGTATGAAAGTAGTGAGAAAAAGCACAAAAAATGTATGAGGTTGTGGGTTTGGATTTTGAAATGAAATGGATCTGTAATATTCCTGTATTGAATAGCATTGCAAGTACTGGTAGCTAAAAAGGGATCTTTTTGCTTTGGAAAGAGTCTTGATGTAGGCAGAGGTGCAGAGGATTCCTGTTTGTATAAATGGTTGTTGATATAAAATTTATAGAAGTGTTTAATTTGGCATTGTTGTGTTTATAAATCATTAATTTCATATAATATATAACAAGAAGTTTATTGTAAAGTTTGAGATGTTCTAATATAAAAGGAGTAAAAGACTCAATTTTCATGATTTTTCTCTTTATTCATGTTATTGTACTTCATTTGATTCTGCAAAAAATACAAGTGGACATGCAAAAGCTTATAACAAGCTGTATAAAACCAATGGCTCAGATGATGTACTTTTTGGTACATTTTATAAATGCAGAATTCTTACTTGGTCAAAATGATTAAGTCAGTACTGAAATGATCACTCTATGCACAATATGGGATAAATTTACAAATAATTTGGTGGGTAATGAGACCTGTTTCAGAAATTCATGAAGTTCACTCATAGAGGGCAACAGCAGTCCCCCCAAACTTACTTTGAAGTAACACCTAAATTGCACAAGTTTCTATTTATTTCTCTTCAAAATACCTTTCATAATATTTTAGGACTTAAATATTACATGTTCAAGGTAAACCAAGCAGCCACTCCTAGTAAATTTCACATTTGAGGAGAAAACATTGTCACATGACAAACAAGAGCCAATCATGAAACAAGACAGTCTACTTCACCACTGCAAGTTAGGGTGACTGCATTTCCACTTTAACAAATGAATTCTGTCAAAATTTAACAGAAAATGTTGAGGATCTACTTTTTCCTTGAAATGTCCAGATTATCACAAAGAATGGAAACTAATGGAATTCCATGACACAATTAGTTTCTCAGTGATACACTGTTTTGCTAACATTTTAACTTTTCACCAGTCCGTTCACAACAAACTATGAACCAGAACCAGTAACTGTGCTCCAAATGTGACCACAACACTTCAAAGTTTCACATTCATTTTTATGAAGCTATAAACAAATGGTGTGCACTGTGGTAAAGTTGTGAAAAATTCCACTAATTTTCCTCTACAAATATCATCTTCTTCCCCTCTTCAAGGAATCGTTCAGAGACTTGTACTAACACCTAGGTCTTTCCAAACTTAAAAATTTGAAATTCCAGAAATGTTCACTGTTTGAAACTTTAAATTAGTTGGTTAGATGATGTTCTGTGGCTCAGTTTCTTTTCAATTGGTTTAAGTCTGGATGGCCACTGAATTTTTTTTCTTCGTTCACTGGCTTGTTTTCCCTACTCAATTTCTAATGCTGAGCACCAAGTACAAATGCAGTGGGTTTGATTTTTTAAGTCTTTGGTATGACCCAGCCTAGAGTCAAACTTTAGACCTCATGAGTGCAAGTTGGATGCATCACTTGGCCATGCATACTGTTGGTTTAAAGTCTGGAGAGTATACACATAGCACTGGCAGACAAAAACCAATTGTTGTATTGTGGGATGCTTTTCTGAGGTTCTCCATATATTTAAAATATGTCAATTGGAAATAACAGTTACAGACACTACATCCACAACTGCTTTCAGTTGTAGGAATTTTTTTTTCCAGCAGAATGGTCATTATTTCATGAGCAAACACTACTCTCTGGAGAAGAGAGACTTTGTACTTCTAGCTTTGTTCATCATAGCTGAAAGCAGCAGAGTGCAATCAACATTTAAATAGAATGGATAAGGACATATCCAAATTCAATATAAAACAATCATAGCAATGGCTAACAGACAACTTTGTAGAAGAATCATATAATGATAATTGACACCGACCATTTCAGAATCTACCATTTGGTCAGACTGCTGTGACATCTGTGCCAGTGTCTTTGACAATCACAACTGGAGAGTCGTTCTTTTAAAGGAAAAAGTTACTTTTCTAGCAGAACTGGGAAAATGTGAATTATTTATTTCCAAAAGTTAGATTTTTTATAGTCTACTTCAAGAGTATGTCAAATGGTCTCAAGCACAAAACATATGATGGCACATTTTCAAATGCAATTCCTTTCATTCAATACCTTTTCATGGTGTTTTGTTATCTTCTTCATTTTGTCATATAGACCAAATCAGTTATAAGCAAGAATTATCACAGATTTTCTGATTAGGAATGCAAACTGGAAGAACAAATACAATATCAGGATCAGATGTTTCCTAGTTCTTAAAGTCTTCAAAATATGGACAGATGAGCTTGATGGTCTTTCGTTTAGTAGCAATAACGTACCAAATATCAGGCCTTGAGTTTAAGATTTTCCAGGTGTGGTACAAATCACACCATCAAGAAGTTAAGGAATGTGGCAGGTGTGCTGTTTTTTTAAACTTAAATAAAGTTATATGATCTCTCAATCTTCATCTAGGTGTGCAAAAAATCCCACTCCTCAAAGTGATTTGAGGCAAGTGACGGTGTGCGATCACACTTGCATGCCTGAAAGTTCAAGGCCTGAAATACTATGCCTCAACTTCTGTATTTGAGTCTTCTGTAAGGATATTAATGGCTAGTCTTTTTATCTTTCCTCTTCTGTTGAGATTCCTTTTGTAGCTGCAATTTGGTAGCTTTCAATTTCACAAGCTATGTCTGCCTCCAAAATGCAAGAATATGCCAACTTGTCATCTCTTATCTTTCTTCATCTTCTTTTTCTTCTTCTTCACGTTCACCTCAGCTGGCTCCACAATGTCATTTTCCTGAAATATAAAAATAATAAAAATTTGAAGTGCCATATATTTGCCACTCACAATTGCACATTCAACTGAATTAAATACCATTCCCTTCAAGTTACACCTTTTTACTCTCATCCTACATTAGACCAGGGTTTTGCAATCTTGAAGCAACCCATTCCAAATTACAAGATCAAATTGTGACTACAATACACTAGTTAGCACATTCATCACTTCTGGCTGGGTCACAAGGTCAAATGAAACATGACAACCATTTCACTAGTTTTGACAAGCACATAATAACACCAGTGTGTTAGGCAAAGTATGTTATTTCTGCACTATATTGTAGTGCTGGGAACAGAAATCAAGTACATGGTAACCATTCACAATTGAGAACAAATGGTCACAAACCTTGACCATGCAAACACTTGCAAAAGAAGCCTTTCATTTGAAAACTACCAGTAAGCAATAAGTTGTTTGTTATTTTACACAAGAACAAATTGTTTTTACAAAATATTGATCATAAATCTTTCATTACCTGTGCCAAAGAAGGAAACTGCTGCCAGCACTGGCTGCAGCAAACATCATGGACTCCCACTGATTAACTACATGTTAACTACTCACAAAATTTGTATTGATGGTGTTGCAACTTAATAAAATTTGATAACCCAGTCCCAGAGCTACTACATTGGCTCCATTGGAAATATTCAAGATGGTGTATAGGCAGTAAACTGACATGAAGGTAGAGGTACACTTAAAGGCCCAGTTCTCTCACCCCAAACAGTACCAATTCTCCTAACCTTCTTACTGAAGCCCCTCCCACAATTGTCTGAAATTCATCCTCATCCAGATACAATCTCAGTTTATTGCTTCAAGGTGAGTATAGAAAAACTCAATTTATATACTAAAAACACTCTCAGTACCGTTCATGCTGTGTGTTATAAGCTTTGATACACTGCATTGTTTGAATTAGCTGTCAATCCATGAGCTGAGCCAATTGAGAATTTTGGTACCCCTGTACCAAAATTGTAGTTTGGGGTGAGAAGTTTGGCCCTTTAAACATTTGACCCATCACAAAATCATTTTTTAAGTTGTCCATTAATGTAACCTGAAAAAGAATTTCAAATTAACATCTCAATTACTGTTTCTTTAGCCTGGGGAGATTTGAATGGATGACACTGTAGTGTTTGACTTCACATATTCGTGGAAGCAATGTGCCTCAATAATGCCTAGTTTAGTTCATCTGTTTTCTCTAACAATACAGATTTGCTAGATAAGTGATGATATTTACCTTTTGGTTGGAAAATACAAATTTTCAAACATTTCAGAACTATTTTTGGCACTTCACTACCCTAATCCAAGGAAGGAAACTATGCTATGGAAAACAGTTTTTCCTATGAGGGCAGTCTATGACTTAAATGCAAAACTAAAGCAGAGGAATTACAAGAAAAATCAGGCCTCAAATTCTAAATTTTTAGGGGCACAGCCACTTCTGTGTCTGAGATCAGGATATACCTGGGGCACCACAACTAAAGGGTAGGGGTTCAAGGCTTACATTTTCTCAAATGATAGAGCAGAATGGGCAACCACAGGATGCTCATTAACAAACAATTTGTTTTTTCTGTGCCAGTGCTCTTCATTTTTTCATACCTGTGCAGTTTCAATGTACTCTGTGCATTTTTTTTAATGTACTTTGAAATTAAGTATGTTACAGAGCACCCAGTTTTCCTCAAAGTTATGGCTGAAAATGTTTGTAAACAAGCATGAAGGGATGAAACTGAAGATCAGATGAAAGAAGCATGTAGCCATAGCAGAAAGGTCCTTACAGCTTGATTTGGCAGCAAACTCTTTTAAAAATTACAAGACACTGAGGCCAACTGTAGGGGCAGCTAGGGCCATGACCTTAGTAAAATTGAAACCCTGGTGAACTATTAATCATCCACCAAAGGTAAGACTAGGAATAAAACAGAAACATTACCTTTTGTAGATTACTCTTAGACTTCTGGGCCATCAATTCATCTTCTTCACCCTCCTTCACCACATCTTCCAGATCCTCAACTGAAGTATCACCATCCTGCAATTGATGTGATTCATCTACTTCATCGTTTGTGTCTATCGGATTAGATTTCTTCTTCTTCTTTTTCTTCTTTTTGAGAGGTGAAGAATCTGCGAGGTCCACAAAGGGTTTAAGAAATAGTCTATGCACTACTGGTGATTGCAAGTTTTGTTTTTTCTTAATTTCTTCAAAATTCATACAAAATTTTTGCATTGAACGGGGCTTGTTATTATGCTGAAACTGCCCTTGTTGCAGGGTGACACTTCCTTCCTATTTTTTTTTTTTTGGGGGGGGGGAGGGGGTGGGCTTTTTGGGAGGGCTGAGGGGTGGGCTGGGTTGAGCACAAACTAATGTTAGGGCCTCTTGCAGCAAATTATCCACACGATACCAAAAATACTCCAGATGATCTCCACAACTTCCTACATGAATTGTGCCATCACAGCCAAGAATATGGTAATTGACACTGTGGGATTTCCTTTGGTTTGTGTGGCTACCTCGGGATTCAATCTGGAATACTCTACCCAAAATACATAATTACATAAATTTTGGGGGGTCCCCTTTATGTTGTGGCTGCTGAGCACATGCCCCACTGATCCATGCTTAAATCCAGCCTTCCTTAGCTGTCTTTAGCATTCATGGGTCTGTTGGGGCTGGCACTTACATAAATGACTGAATTATCCACCGGACCAAAACACTGAAAAATATCCCAAATTTATGTTCATTTATACTGTTGCAGATTCTATACTGAACACTTTTGCATGACATTCTTAATGGCATGATTTTCTTTTGATTAAAGGCATAATCTGGTGGCTTTTAATTAGGGTCCCATACGAAAGAAAAAAATATTCCACATCATGTCCTCCAAACTCTGTTGAAATACCTTCTAGATATCTCAATTGAAAGATTGGTATTTTTGTTAAAAATACCTCCACTTCTCAACAAGGTAGTGTGTTACATAAAGTGGGCCCATTGTCTCAGATTTCTATTGGTTTCTGTACAATTGAATTTCCTGTTTGTCCTTGAAATTTGAACAGCTGGATTTACTGGATGTCTTTTCCTGTAGATCCAGTATAATCCTTTAACATATGTAGGGTAGAGCAAACAATGTTGCTAAATATTAATAGCATCACTGTCAATATCTTAAAATGAATGCAATACCAAACTAATGCACTGCAACGACACCACAGATTTCCCACAAAGCACTGTATCTGAGGAAACGTTGCAGTTCTTTGAAAATTAGTATCTTCTGAACGCCATATGCTATTAAGATGCAATTTTCACCTTCTAAGGCAGAAAGAGAAATATTTCCCTTACATTTTAAAGTCAATGAAGTTAATCTCAAGAGCATGCCTTTAGATTAATTCTTATTTGGCATTCATTTCTTTTTCAACATGATTTTGGACCTAAAAGTATGAGACCTTGGTGTTCACATAAGTCTGTTGAGCAAGCACAATAAAACCTCAGGTTACAGCTGCCTAAGCTAAAGGGCCTTTTTTATGTGCAATGTGTATCTCAGTTGTAACCGATAACAAACTAACACAACAAACATAAAACCCTTGAGGTGTATTTTTCATGCCCTTGTTAAAGGGCCCTTCTCAATACAATCTCAATCTCTCTCTCAATCTCAAAGGTCCAGAAGGCTTCGTCCTGGAAGTCAAGCCCTAAATGCCATACTAATCTGCAAAAGTTATACTTCCAGTTTATGTATTTTGTAGCACTTGTGTATCTTCTTCCTGCATGGGACTTGTGACAATTACATTTTTACCCATTTGTTAACACTGATTTTTCACAATCCATCCCTAGCCACCTGGAAATTTTGGCCACCCCTTCTTCATTACATTTTGACCATCTCCAAGACAGCGAGAGATATATCACTGGCTAAAGGGATAGTCCCAACTAAGATCCCAAACTACTTAAATGGTTTCTTAACGTACCTCCTTCGTGAGCTTTTGCCTTCCTCTTTTTCCTCCTAACTTCATCTGAAAGAGACAAGAAACACCGCCTGTCATATTTTGAACTTACCACCTGAACAATTCTCTGTCTCAAATGCGCGTCAAACAAAAAAAAAAACAGACATCTGATATTATCCAGACATATAGAACAAAAGAGTTGTTGCAGTTCAAACCCATGCAGTATTAGCATGTAATACTGACCTTACGCATTTAATCATGCTGACAAACTTTGGAGGAAAAAACTGGGGATTCTGGTGCATCCTGTAGGATACAACTTGCGGTAGGTATAAGCAGACATGCACTCTTCCCACTTGGAGGAATGTGAGAATGAATAATTATAAATGGAGACTTTTCTGTTTGGAAATCAATCTTAACTTCATCGGGTTTGCATTTGGACTACTTCTAAAACCATTGGCAAGGAATCTGCATTAATCTGGAATGACTCAGAGGTAGTTACAAATGTTCTAAAGAATTATATGTGTATACCAATACTTTGGGGACACATTTGGAATTTAACCGTACTAATCATTCTCAATTCTATATTTTTCTGAAATGCTTTTGAATTTTTCAAATGCAAATCAATTACCAATATTTTCCAGTTTTCAAATTCTTAGGGCACCTTACTAGCACAAAGACAAATTCATTGCGAAAACAAGAGATATATGCCCATATTCATACACTGGGGCAATGGATTGGTGTCTTTACAATTACTATTGGAATAGGCTTTGTAATCTCTCAATGTACTCTGCTAAAGATTGTGAAGTATATGTAAGCATTCAGGAACCAAACAGAAATGGCTGGAAACATTACAAACCACACCACATTTTTTAATTTTCTCTGGTTGGAATCATGTAAACACAGTCACTACAAAACAGCGCATTTACAAATTTCAAAAGCTCATTCTCATTGAGTACCAAAATATGCAAATCTATTCTCCATGATTTATGTACGGCCACATTGTGAAACCTGCCATCCATTGATTAAGCAGCTAGAGCATGGTATGTCACAGTATGATGTCACGGTTCTGACATCTATAAATTGCAATTAAAATCACATGCTGAGCATGTTTGCATATTCTGCAATGCATGTTGCTACAGCAACCTTAAGCCCCTGTCACACTAATCCAGGCAAGCTCTGCATGCAACTTGTGGCTGCCAACTTCTGCTGCCCACAGCTCCCTGCAGATAGCACGGACCTAACCGTATCTCATCCGTATCTTGCCCGTACTTGCCCTCAGATGTGCTTGTAAGTAAAATTTGCCCACAGCCGATCTGCTGGTGTTTGCCTGCAGAGCTCCCCGCAGACCACCCGAAGAAGGCTTGAAGCTGCCGCAAGTCACCAGCATTTAACCCGCTTGAAGAACGTAGGTTGGTCCTGGACCGTGTGGCAATTTCTCACGAGCATGTGTCAGATGTGGGCATGGAGCGTGCATTTTGCTGGCAAGGAATGGTGTTGGTACTGCCAACTTGCGTTCACAGCGTCAAACCTGCTGGTATAGAGCGAGGAAAATGCGGGTATGTTGCGGGCGAGCTACTGTCTCCCTGCTGGTAATCCGAGGGCTTTCTGCAAGCGAGTTGCTGGTGTTCTGCGACTCCCTTCTCCACACAAATATGCCCGCCATTGGTAGGCATAAACCTTGCGCGTTGCAGGCAACTCCCAAGCAGGTGACATGTAACTGGCATGCAGTTAACCCGCAGAGCCCGTAAGTGTCCCTGAGCTAACATGGAACTCTCCCACATGTTGCACACACGTCACACAGAGAACACGCAATACCCACACAAGTATCACGCATCAAACACACAAGTTCCACGTGAAACTCTCCCAAATCTTAACATGCCTGCAGAAATTTTCCTGCGTGCAACAAAATCCTTGCCCACATCAAGCAAATGTAGTCTGTCCAGAATAGTGTGACAGGGGCTTTAACATATTTAACACAATTGAGATACCTCACAATCCATAGCTCATGATATGAAATCCACGCTCTATCACACCAGATGTACTTCTTTTCAATAGTCATCCATTTCTTATGAGGATACAGATATTTCCTAATGATTCCATAAGGTTTCCTTATTATAGTGCTTTAATTTTTTTTTTCTTTTTTTTGGGGGGGGGGGGGGAGAGTCAAGATTATGTTTTTCCGAAATCTGTCTCATTTATATAAAGAAGTGCAATGGGTACAACTACTTACTAGATCCATATGGCTCATATCTCTGTCTTAAACCAGTAGGCAATGTCACTCTCGGAGATGGTGGTGAAGAAGGAATGCTCACTTCTGGAAGAGTTGGTATTTCTCTTACAGTCACATGACCCATGAATGGAGGAGCTGGTGAAAACAAAAGTTAAGGGATTTGATTTGTTGGAGTTTCATGCCTCGACTTTAAACCTCCCTACTTCTGCTACAGGAGGAAAGTGTGAGACCTACATATCTTCAAGGTGTTATGTTACACAGAGCTGGAACTGTGAGTAGCTACCTGACAATTTGACAACAACAAGGAGAGTGGGGTCACATGGAAGCCAGTGCAGGGCACCTTATTTTTTTCTGTTTCTTAGACCCTTGATACATGCAAAGATCCCAATGGGGGGGGGGGGGAGGCACTGGAAGGTTATTGCTTTCTAAATGTACTTTGTATAATGGTCCATCAAAGCTTGTATTAAATTTAAATAGAACTGAACCTCCACCTGATAGTAGATTGGTATGTGCCATGACATACAGTACTCAAAATGTGTGTAGTCTGGGGCATTCCAATATCAACATGATTTGGAAAGCTCAAGAATGTCCATCATCAATCATAAAATAAATAAAGAATTGCCATTTCACCCATCAAAACACGACAAGTAGTCGAAATGTCTGTAATATCTGCACTCAGCCATGGCAAACTTTTCAAATTATCTGTACTGTTTACAGCAAAGCACCATCAATCAACTGGCGTTGCCTCCAAAGAAAAAGAATGGGAACAACAAAGTAAACTAACAGAAGAACTCAAAAGTGATCATTGGGGTATGCCTAGGCCAGACTGGATACCAGCAGGATCATCTAAGCAAAGCACCACCATCGGTTGGCATTCAGCTTACATGAAAGGTTTTGGATCAATATACCCTTCAGGTTGCAGGAAATGGCACTCTTCTGGTATTGTGTGTGGAATGCATCCAAAATTATCTGTTTAACAATTTCTGCTTGAAAATTTGGTTTATACAGAAAATTCTTACTTCTTTGGATACTTTTACCATGTACATTATTGCCTCCAGTGCTCCAAGTTGGTTGTGGAACGATTAACTTGCTGAGTTATTTGAATTTGATCACACATGTACACATTCCTGAAAGTTATAGAATAACAAAACATTCCACTACTACAACACACACTAAAAATTTTGTATTTTTCCCAATAATGTATTTATGACCCATCTGTTCTACAGACTAGCTCATGTGCTTGTTGCTTGAACTGCCTTGGTCATTGTGGGTGCAGCTTACAAAATATTTCAACATAATCCTTGAATATTTCATGATGGTTAAACGAGTCAGTTTTAAGCAAATCAACACTCTGCCACTATCTGTAAAGTACAAAGACATCATTGTAATAAGACAGTAAACATTCATGCAAAAGCCTTTTGAAATGGGCCATTACATATTACGTCTTTTGCCCCAAAATGGCGCCCGCGAAGACTTCGAAGTTCATGTGTGAAAGCTATGTTTCCATGCCCAGATGTCAACACGAGGGTAGCTATGTAGGAGCGTACAAAGCCCTTTAGTGATAATTTCAACACACATTGTACATTAGTGTGAGCGCAGTTCACAAACATGATGTCGTTTGTTTTCAATCGGTAAGTTTGAACGTGCAAGAGAACACAATAATACAGGGCTCTGATTGGCTAATATTTTTAAATTGGTGTTTAAAAAGGAGGAGCTTCGAGCTCTTAATATGCTTGCTTTTCAAGTAGGGAAGCATCCCAAAAATCAACACAACATTGATATAGGCCTTGGGAAGTACCTTTCTTATTTCACTGTTTTCTGTCACATTTCTTTAACTTGTCATTTTGATTTGAAGCAAAACGGTACGATAAAACTTTGTGAGAAATCAAATGTTTTTGAACTTGGGAATGTGATTGGTACCTCTCGAATACAGCTGCAAACATTATCATGTATGTCTTATGGAGCATGCCCAGCTAACAAAATGTGCTGATCTTTTCGTCACCGTAACACTGGGTACCCAATGGGTATGGTGATCGGGTACCCGGGTCCTATTTTTTAGTACCTGTGCAAACACTACTGTTTTGCACTTTGTTGCATTGCTTTTGTCACTTTGAAAGCAGGGCCTGTGCAACATCCTTATTGGAGAACTTGGTTAACTGCATTCAAATACATATTGTTGTTACAACAAAGCTGACTGGAAGAACATGTATTGAGTGCTAAAAAAACACCTTTTTGACACTTAATTTTGACAAGGAGTTTAGATTTTTCTCACTAAAAATTTGCTGGCTTTGATTGTTCCATTTTATCTGTGTTTTTGTTGAAAAGAATGCCAGTTGGAAAAGTCCTTATTTTAGCAAATCATGGTCAGCACTTTTTTTGTTGTGGTCAGGCTCAACCGGTGCTGACAGCTGGCAACATCACCCTGGATCATAGCATTCTCTTTAATAATGATTTCCTGATTCCAATTGAAAAAAGACAGAAAACTTACCAAGGCCTAAACCCTTTTCTGATGACAGCAATGCTGCTGTATAGTTCTGAAAGAAAAATTGACTTTGTTGAATTGGTATTGGACAACTTCCATGCTAGTCCATCATCCCTGCAACCCCGTTTTCTGTTACAATACTAGAGGTACGCAAGTTGCAACTCAAATTAACGTTTGTGTTTTTATCATTTCAAATAGGCCTGTGCTACAAACGAGCCATAATTGCTGTTTCATAGAATAAACGAAATGGCAGGCAGGTACTTAAAGATAAGAAAATTCAAATTATATTTAGAGCTAATTGTAAGGAAAGCATAAATATGTTGTTGAATCACTGAACAATCACAAAATTTTTGCAAACTAAATGATTAGTGATTTCAATAAATGATCATATCTTACTTCCCCTAGCAAATTATTAATCCAGTGAATCTTCTGTCTAGCAAACCCTGTGGTTGTTAATTACAGTCAGCGAAATGTATAACTACTTTCACACCCCATACCAGTGGCTATGGTGCACCCTAAGTATGCCCCCCTTCATGCATGTTTTAGAAGAATCTGGACAGCAAGTGATGGTCTGATTTTAGTCGGCCATAACTGGAGTCTATCACCTCTTAACCTTTCAATTTCCATGCTTGCTTGTATCATGGGTGGCTGTGCACTTAATTGTGTATTGATTTCTTCAATTTCACTGGATATGAGGATTTGAAATTACATCTTGACAATAAATGAAGACGATTTAAGGCTGCTGAACCCCACTAATGGCTGCCTACAATCACTAAACACAAGCGTTGATCAAATTCATCTATACTCCTTTTATGTGTCAAATGTAACCTTTGGCTCCCACAGAACAGCAACCAACCACTGCTTGCATGCACCTTCTCTATGGAATCAATTTAGACATGCCCGTCCCATAAAATTATTAAAATTAATCGCTTTCTACATAATTTCTTCACTAGTGCAATCTTTCTTACACTTTGCATGCAACCTTTGCATTACATACAGTATGTGCACATGCATGAGAAAATTTGTGCCATGGAAAATCGGCACTCAAACAGGGCGATAGAGCGTCAGACTGGGTGATTCTTTGACATCATCCGACCACAGGAAACGAAATGACCTTGGCTGGTGTAAATTGTTAAACTCTAGTAGAAGCAGACTGAGAGTCTATCAAATCACCACAATCGGTCTAAAAACATTAATTTTTGTCATTTACTAAGCAAATATGAAATTTCTGGAATTCGTTGTACCATTTTGAACTGTTTCCTGCCTTGAGATGTTCAAAAATGACAAAATGAGGAATTAAAAAAGAATAAATCTCATCAAGATCTGTTGGCTTGCAAAATCCGGGAGATTTTGCTTTGAAATGTGATCGTTTTTTTCATTAAATGTTGCCCAATATTTTTGTTTCAAGGTTTAAATTAGTGTCAACTTGTTACGAAATTTTCATTTTTACGATTAAAAATGCAAAAATTAAGAAATTTTAGGTCAACTTTATCAAGCACAGTAACATATGCTGCGACCACATAAGCCGCAAGAATTCACCAAGGTCAGGCTTTGATGTCTGTCTCTGAACAAAGTAGTTTGTCCAAATTTCATGCCTGCGTTATCTCTTAAGTGGTTTTTTCAATATGTAATAAATTAGATAGCATCTTATGACACACCAACACATACTGTGTGTGTCATATAGTGTCACCTAGAAAAGAAAATGGTGCAATGTCGGGGTAAAATATATCCAAAAGATACTAGTTTAAAAAATGAAACTAACATGGCTGAAAATTAGAGTATGACAGACTAATTGCTCACTCTGATAAGAAGCATAAACAGTAAGAGCCCCAGCACACATTTTGCCAGAGTCTTTACAAAAGAGATTTCCGCTCAACCCATTGACTCCCTTCCCCCAGTTTATCTTATCTTACAAGGGAATGCACACTTATAAAACAAGGCATTGTAACCATCATTAATGTCAATTGCAAATTTAAATTGCATCTCGATGAGTTGTCACTTCTGATTTCTCAACATATTCTCCAGGTTTGGAGTTTTGACTCCTGGCCTGGTCATACTGAAGACTTTAAAGTTGAACCTTCTGCCATTGTGCTCAGAGCTCAGCATACAGTAGACAATGGAATAGAGAAAACAAGCCAGTGAACTTTTAACTGGAAAAAAACTGTGGCTAGCCAGACTTAAATCAACTGGTTAGGAAATGAACTGTATAACCTCAACTAACTAACAAACCTGCATACTCTCCTAACTTTTCAAGCTTGGAATGCCACAAATACTGTACACAAACACACAAATATGACAAAATCTGACATTCCTGGCTTTGGTTATGACCAAAATAGCTTTCAAAAATGTTGTCAAAAGTCTAGTCACCTGACTTGATCCTTGCAGTTTCTTTGCAGTCACCTGATATTGTCTGTCATTGTTTGTGATGTGGGTGGTACCCTCCAAATCAAATTTGAATTTTTTGTCTGTTCCACATTCAAACTGAAAAGAAAACAACAAAATTAACAAATTATGAATAAAAAATAGTCATGCTTCAACAAAAGTCAAACTTCAAGGGAAAATGCAGTCACTCAACTTGAATTAATGTAATACACCATCCTGTTTCATGATTGGCTCTTGGGAGTCATATAATGATTTTTCTCCTCAATTGTGGTATTGAGAAATAGAAATTCTCTGGTCGGCCTATACCTTCAGTAAAGCCTAAAATATTGCAAAATATATTCAAAAAAGAAATAAGAAGAACATTTTAATATTTTGTAATATTTTAACTGTTGTTTCAAGATAAGTTTGAGGTGACTGCTCTTGTCCTTTACATTGTGGTTTGAGGAAAGAACACCAGACCCTTCTTAAAAGAACTTTACTGTACCTTTTCTGAGATGAGGTGTACTTGCCAATGTTGTCATTTCAGACAATGCAGCACATTGCAGATGACCAACATTTCCTAGTAATATTTTCATATTCAAAAGTCAGAAAATCAGAACATTGGAACCTTCCAATTTTATGGGTTTTAAAGATCAGCTATCAGAAAAGTTACAAAACAGTCGGCAAGTACAGCATGATAATGGGAGCTTAGGTAATATCTAATAGTATTTAAACTTTTACCGCATCCAACAGTTAGTTTGATCCATAAGGATCACCAAAACCATGGCTTTGGGCTGCAATTTTCAAAAGAGTTTATAGACGAATATGGCTATAAGGTCCAGCCTTCTACAATATGGCTGGAACACATCTCACATGTGATTTTCCAATTTCCCTCATATTTGTTTTGAATTTCTTTCAGATGTTAATACTAAACTGAAAATACTGTACTAGCGGTGATCAAAGAATGTAAAAACTGACATGAGGTCATAAAGAAGGGCAGAAAGTGCACTGTAATGCAGAAATCAACTGTTTATATACTAACATCAGGGGGAGAAAAGGAAAATGATATAAATTGTCACTTCTTTCTGATAAATCACCAGAGCTGATTGCATTTGGCCATGATACCCTTTCAATGAAGAAAAGTTTTGGCTTACAGTATATCTTTACCCTTAGGATGTAGTGCCCCAGATACAGTATGAACTCATCCCTAGGCCAAAATGGCTATGCCCTTTACAATCCTGTCATGTGACAATTAAAAATTAAACAATGATGGACGGTGTATTAGCACATGATAATAAACGATCAGAGGGTGAAAGCAAGTGATACACCAAGGCACAGCCAAATGCATCCAGCCATACGCATACAAGACTAGGGTGCAGGGAGAACACTCGCCCTCCCTATTCGTGCAAAAACAGCTGGTCCATTTGGGCAAAACATGATGAATGGTGCCATTATTTGGGCAAAATTGCTCTTGCCCCCTAAAAATTACCCCTCCCCCCCGGCCATGTACGCTTATGCATCCAGCGAAAAGGTCCATACAACCCCTGAGAGTTCATTATCCTGTAGTACTGTAATGCACAGGTCCAGAGTTGTTGAACCTTGTTTCTTTCATACACAGTAATATTTCAATTTAAAAGAAAAGGAGATACATTTTTGGTGTAAATAACCACATTGAAATAGATTAGTTAATGACCTTAAATATCACACACCACTGGGAATATGCGCCTTCACAATTTACAATTTCCCTGTTGCAACACAAAAACTTACTGTAGCCATTTGACTGTTGGTGATTAATTGCGAGACATTGTTTTATCAAAATTAATCCATTAAGGGTTCAATTTCCCTTTAAGATCATTCAAGACTTTCAAAAATATATAAACCTCAATTTCTACTGCCATATTTTTTGAAAAGCTGTAGGACTAGTGTCACAAATTCACGATTTTCTAGGTCCACAACTCGAAACTTTGACGGGCTGTTCACCAACATGTTGTGCATTATTAAATGTATCAGTTTTGTGAAGATGAGTATTGTAATGCCTTTTTAAGCTATGAGGGCAGGAGGTAAATACTGTTGCCTTACATTAAATTTGAGGTAGCTTGCATGGTGCGGTTGACGTGCTTTATATTCCAATCACTTTCCCTTCCCCTTCTTTTGGACTTCTATAATAATATCAATGTTGATAAATTATTTCTTGAGAATAAACGATGTTTAAAACTCTTTCCACATTTTTTGTCAAAGCTTCAGGGGGGTCACAGTAAATCAGGGCAAATGTCACCAAGCCTGTTGTGCAGAACGACCCTGTAAAAGATGTTAAATATCTTATGAAAAAAAACCTGGTTTTCCACAGTTTTAAATCATTTAAAGACTTGGGAATTCCCATACCACCATTTCTGACAAGGTTTGACAAATGCTGTCTCATATTTTACTTTTAAAAACTACGCCATCACTAAAACATACGGTGCGCGAAACTCAAGGACATAAAATAACGTATTTTGAATATTTTCACGATCAAACAGTACTTTTTCAATTTCTATCCCCCCATTTCCTGTTTCATATCAAAATAATGTGGACAAATGAAAGATTTGCCTCTAATTTCTGTACTGTTTTAACTAAAAGGGGGAACTGCTGCAGGCATTTACGAAGAAGTGCTGGAATGTGCCAAACTTTCATAAAACCATGCTACTACCCTGAGCAAAATGAAATAGTCCCCAAGATGATTTTATGCCAGGATAATAGACAGTGACTGTTTGATCAACGTGCTGCAATGCATGATAGTTACATAAAATTTATCAATCACCCAGTACAAGGTGTATGGACACTTCACATACAAGACTGCATGATCAAGTCTGGAGTCCTGGCGAGGTCATACTGAAAACTTTAAAATGGAACCTACTGCCATTGTGCTTGGAGCTCAGCATTAGCGATGGAGTAGGAAAACAAGCCTGTGAGCCACAACTGCTAAAAAGGACAATTGGTTAGAAACCAGGCCAAAAACTCTAGTGAACTTACTTCACATGAGTTAACAGTGATCTGGGGTTTGCTGTTTACTGTCTTTTGCAGTACTGTATCTTTTGACAATGCTCTTGCTTTGATTAACATTCAATAGGCCCTTTTGTAAGTAGCAATTGCACAGGTTTGTGGGATAGAATTTTTATGTGCAAAAAGTACCATTGGCAAAAATGACTGGTGCTAATACAGTACAGTATACAGTACACAATTCTTTGAAAATAGCTATTTGGAGAAGGGTCTATAGATAGTTTTCATGTTTCAGTCACAATGGCAAAAATGAAAACTCTTTAAAGCTTACATCTAAATAATCTAGAGAGTAGGGCAGGGTAGGGGGAGTGAACACACATTAGGGTTTGACAAATTATACCCAATATGACAGTCTAGGCTATGGCAAAATTTACTCTGAAAAGTGCACTGCTTAATACCGTACAGTGACATCTCTCCCCTTACCCACAGGTACAGTATCTCCGGCAAATGTTATCCACCAGTTCATAAAAGCCCATTGAAGGCAGGTTTGAGCAATTATACACTGTAGTAATTCACAGAATATTGAGAGAAGGGCTAGCCTGTGAAAATGTTAAAGAATTAATAAATTCTGCTAAACACCACAGTTTACTAGAATAAACATTTGTTCAGCTATTTCATGGTACATACATTGTTGGGCACTTTGATTAGCCAAAGTTCTTTGTCATCATCCAGATCTTCTATGTTGAGTTGAAGTCTTTCATTAACCGAAGATTCTTCTTCAAAACCATCAGGAAAATTGAACCTCCTGTAAAATTTATAGAGTAATATAGATTTATCAGATCCCAAGGAAGAAGAAGAAAATAAATAGTACATGGAATTTAGGGCTGTGCATTTTCGGTTAATTCACTATCCGTTTAACCGATTTTATTAACCGGCGGTTAACCGTTTAACCGAAAATGACGTAATGTTCACACAACAACAAAAAGTCAACATTTCCAGAGAGCGCCATCACTTTTGTACAGGAAAGTGCAAGTCTAAAATGGCGCCGTAAGTCATGTTCGCACATGTAAGTATGTGGCAAAAATGTTGGTATTTTGCGCTGAGTTTATATCATCTTTTCACAGTAAAAACCCATCCTGCATTTACTGAAGCTTTCTTCAGACCACGTGCACTTTTTAACATTCCACCAACTGTTGTATTCCCGCCTGACCCTACGTTATATTGTCAGTTATTTCATGAAACACTCCCACACCGCTGTTTTTTGATGCTGCTTGCTTGCGATGCATTGTTCAATACATGTACAGCGCTCACGTGTGTGTCATAGTAGCGATCTGTACAATTGCACTGTAAACGGCCCACCAGCCGCAAACAGCACAACAAAGCCCTATTTTCCTGCATAAATTAAGGAATTCCCAGCATTCCTAGCGTAAAGTTATTTACAGTAGGACTTATGGAATGTTATCATATGACGTCGTTACGAACGTAAACAATTGAGCACGTGGTCCCATGCATACAGTAGACTTGCGTGCGTATCCGTTTTTACCATTAAAGAAGGGACCATGTTTTGCTCGGTGACATCATATGCACACGATCTATTGCAAAATTTGAATTGCCTCTGCATTGTGATTGGTTCAAATACGTTGCTTCTGAGCCAGCCAATCACAACTCGCGCCATCGCCTATGGGATTTAGTGTGTGAAAATACCAGACCTCCGAACGAATTTCCCCATTGAGTTTGTGTTATGACGATCGCACTTTCCAGGCTTACATAGCCCGCCTGTGCAGCCGGCCAAGCCCCATGCTAAATTCACAAAGAAACGGCAGCACAAATCTCTGCGTACTTGGATTTTTCGGGGGTCTGACTTAAGTGCATTTCATTTGCTGATTATTTTGAAACAAGACGGTAAGGTTTGGACAAGAAGTGGCAAAATTACGGGGATATTTATATCAGAAAGAAACCATAAGATAACGTTAATCTAGTCCATTTTTTGCTGTCCAAGACCGCTAAAAAATAGATCGTTCTTTTTACGTGCATCGTAGGGTTGACTTCTACAGTAAAGTACTGTACATTGTCGCAACTACAACCCAGTCGGTTCAAAGAACTGCGTATGCTTATTCATAAAAGTCAACATGGAATGTTCCATTTTATATGATATTGGGCAAACAACAAAATGACGGGAATTATCTGGTGCTAACGATCGTATTTTTACGGGTTAAATTTTTCCCAAATACTGCTACTAACAATGAAAAATAATGAAATTTACGGAGGTGTAGCATGATAAAATATTTCGATTAGCTACAGTGGGAAGACTTATTCAAATATACTTTTGTGCCCTAATCATGGTCTCGCGGAGGTCTTATTGCCATAGAAATACAGGGCTTGGTAACTTTTGTTACAGCTCCCTGCTTGTCTTGTGGCTTTCTTTTCGCTTGGTAACCTCTGAAACATGCCGCTAATTTCTAAAGTTGTGCTTGGGTGTTGCTATTGAAGGGATTAGGAGACGAGCACACGAAGTTCTGCCAACGAAAGTAACAATGGGTGCGCCACTTGTCACTCATCATAATGTACTTAATTCGGGGAGCTGCCAAGGAATTAATCCGTTCAATCGAACGGCCGATTTTAAAACTCTTTTTACAGTTATTGTTCGAGCGATAATTTGTGAGAAACTGACACTGTTTGTTGCGCGATGTTTGTGAAACAGTTTACCAACAAAGCCACCCCGCGGCGACTGAGTTATTGGCAATACAAAAACGGTTAATCTATGAAGTGGAATGACGCACGAGTAACCGACGAGTCGGTCGGTTAACCGGTTAACCGATTAACCGATACAGCCCTAATGGAATTTCTTTTCGATAACATGCAAGAAATTCATACTGTTAAATTAATTTTGGAATCTTTTACTAAGTTTTGTGGAAAGTTTCCAATAGCTTTATTAAGCAACTATAATGTTTTGATGATGACAGGAAAACAACAGAAGATCACCAATCATAGACCAGTTACTGTGTGACCAATTCTGACGCTTATTATAGATGGCCCAATATGTTCAAGAAAAAAGGCACCAGTTACCAGTTTAAGGCAGTCCCAATTGCCCACAGCAGAAAAAGTGCAGAGATTGGACCTAAAGGTTTGTGGCCCTTATGTCTCCAGGGTCCTGTAAAATCAGAGCATTTTTACAGTGATCATAGGTATCAAAGTTAAGAAGTGGTGACAGCACTTTGAGTAAAGATGTGGTGAAATGGTTCTAAGTTTGATTCCAACTTTTCCCCAATCACCAATCCCCTTCAATTAAATAACATAAAGTCATTTTGTTTGTTGTAAACACAATCTTACAATTTATATAATGATTTAGCCGATCTCTAAATCTACTCATCTATACTGTATGATAACAGATTGGATCTGCCTAAAAGAGTAACGTTTCAATTTATTGGTGGATATTTGCTGGGTTGCTTGAGTGGTGAGCTACTGAATATTAAACTGTAAACTTGTGGTACACTTGCCCAAATGATTTCTTCATGTCTGGGCTGTTTCATCTAGGAATGGGGTTTGTGACAAGCATCTTTAACTTCCTACTGATTTTAAAAATATTGAAAGTTGACTTACGGAGGAGGTTCAACAACTCTACCCTTCAAACTTAAATGGGGATGCATTGCTTGGGGTTCTTGTCCTGACGTCTCTTATTGGCTGTTCTATGGGAACCATCTATGGACTCAATGACAGAAAGTTTTGTAAGTTTACAGAACCTGAAATGAAAGTAGAAAAGGCAAGGTTACAGTCAGTCTCATTCTGTTCTGTAGGATGCTGATATACAATAGTAATCCTTCATTGCTCTGTCAAATGCTTTCTTATCACTTCATACAGATGCCGTAACATTTTGGCAAAAAAAAAAAGGAAAAAAAAAACAAAAAACAAACAAACAAAAAAAAACAATAACAGTATAAAAGTACGGCAGCAGGCATACTGTTCAACTGATTGCAGATGACATTTACACCACATTAAACAAGCTCTGTAATTGGTAAAGAGTATGTGGAGCTAATTCTGCATTGCTGAGCTTGTTGAGTTTGTTGAGTTTGAGTTTTTATCCTGTCCAAAAATGAACCAGCAACAGAGAGTAAAGTACAGTATGTACTATGTAGACCATGGGAAAGATTTCTTTAAATAGCCTACCTATCAACTGAAGTCTCAGTTAGTTCAAAAAGTTCACAGTACTTAGCTTCATTTTTTCTAAGCCAATCACAGCCCTTATTTCACATATGACCTTAATGTTGTCTACAATTTGATATATGCTTGTACCCCATACTTTCATTTTTTTCTTTGTGGAAATGCTACACAGTATTTATTAGGTTACGAAAGCATTTAACGCTGTACAGTGAGCAGGGTTGGAACCTCTGTTTGAAAATACAAACTTTTCCACTTAATAATAATTGTTTAAAAAACCCTGAATAATGATTCAAAAATTTATGACCATTATAGAAACCAGACTTTTTAGACATACTGTAAATTTCTACAATACTTTGGTCTAGATCAAACAAAGCACTCAATTATATAAATAAAATGTGGCAGATTCAAATTAGGCAAGCAAATTTTGGAAAATTCAATGCAGGTCATGATCTATAGTGACTATCTGAACTTTTAAGGGCTAACTAGTGCAAGGGCTGCTCACGGACTTATATACATGAGCAGAGCATGTAAAGTGTACGTCTTATCTGTGGATGGTCGCCACTGACTGGGACAAAAAAAGGCACACCAAGATGGCCGCCATGAAGCTAAATTGTTTGATTTGACGACGACTCTGTAATAATTTAAGCAAAGGTTGAACTTAAACAGATTCAACAAAAACAGGAAAAAATATGATATTCCTGCTATACGTGAAGTGATTTTGACCTTGACTTGCCAAATTTCAAAAATATTTCAACTTTCTTTCAGGGTCTGGGAATTGACTTGAGCAAGTCCAAACTTTTACACAAAACCATAGCAGACAGCCATCTTGGTGCGCTTTTTCTCACATGTAAGGTAGCGACAATCTACCATGTAGTATGCCCTGTCCATGCACAGGAAGTCCGTGGGGCTGCTACTGTAATTTCAGTACTTATCCCTAATTCCTGCCACACAGTCAACATTAACAGTAAATTGAAAATCAGGAAAAGGAAAAACAAACAACGTGCATGGAGAAGTTAACACTATCTACTTTTATGATACAAGACTGCAATTCATCTTGATTCATCGTAGGCACTTTGTAGTTGCTTGTCAAGTTGTCTGACTTTACAAAGGCACTGACTGACTGAGAGATGTAAGGACCATTCTTAATAGCAATGTGCAAGGCTTGACAAGAAAAATTAAATTAAATTAAATGCAACTAATTTGGGTAAAGACAGACCTAGATATGTAGAGACCTGTTTTGGCTTCAGTGTGAACAAAAACAATGCATTTGGTTTGGTATTTAGTTCCACAGCTTAGGCTGATCCTTTTGCTACAGTGAAAGGGAAGAATTTTCATCAGTGTGCAAAATTTGACAGTGCGTGAAATCCGGTTTATTTATTATGCAACTTCAAATTCTGCAAACTGTGACATCACAACACAAAGCCATCTCCTACTTCCATGCAGGGAATGTGGAAGTTCTATGAATGTTACTCATTTAACCACTGCTCATTGTGCACAAGGACACTTTTTAGGCCCTACAGTTAACAGTTTGAACACACACACAAATGCTTGCACTCCAAGTGACTTTTTGCCCATCTAGGCCTAGGCCTATAACAAACGGTGGCTGGTTCCCACCAATCTCTATAAATATACCTGGATAAGGCATCACCTATAGTATGCAAGCCTGTGCAGCCAGTTGAATTAAGTCACCGCAAAAACGCGCTGGCAGACATACCACTCCCATTGTTACGTAGCATGTAACAAGGCAGTACGTACACCAGTGTGCATTTTGAGTGATTATGCTTGTCCCGGCTATCAAACCAATCAATCCGGTGGGGACAATTAGACGAAAAGGGAGAGGACGTTTATACATCTATGACTAAAAGGGACACAACTGCAGGGAAATAAAGGCTCAATCGCGTGTGGGGGCCCAGGGAACGTAACTCTGTGTGGGCCCTGGGCCTGCACACAAATGCCCAAAAGTACATTTACTGTAGGAATACTTGACACTGTACCAGAACACCTAAGGTAAATACTTTAAATATGAGGCCAGGGCATGTGCTCCTTATAATCCGTTAGTATGTCCACCATATAAGGATGGCCTCACCAGAGTGCCCAGGCCCATGGCTTATTTGAGGGTATTGTGGTTTTCTTTCATGCATGTGGAGCATGGACTAATTTATAATTGGACCCAGCCAGCTTTGGTTGGACAATTTGCCATGCATTAAACCAGCGGGATGAGCATTAGGACATGTGAAGCTCATGGTGCATCAAGTCCACTGAATAGTTTGCTTGATCCTTGAAACCTACATGGGTTCCATGTGAATGAAACCACATGGGAACCTTATGGGTCCGACATGGACCAAACATATGCAACCACATGACTTTGCACCCTAGATTTATAAGGGGCCCATGTGGGCCCACCGTCGTCAATATAACCCATATGGAATAGTTCTGGGCCCTGTATACAAATTTACCCTCATGGGCCCCAGAAAATCCCATATGGGTCATATAGGATAGCTCATTATGTGCCTCTTATGAACCTTGAGTAAAATATACCATATGGTTCCCATACGTTTGGTCCAGATGAGAACCAAGGTTCCCATATTGAAATATCATGCCTAGTTGTTACAGGCCCTATTATTCACAAGGGGCCCATATGCCAACGTAACCCATATGGGATATGCCGCATATGAGCCCAGATCTATCACTTATATCACCAAATATCGCCTGTGGTCAACAATGGGCTACCGGAATAGATGGAGCATTAACCCACTTTATTGTAATAGCCTAAGCCTACACGACAAAGACCTTATCTGAACCCGAAAATCAAATAGCTATCTCCTTCTTTGCCTTGTGAGAAGTATATCATTTAAAACACTTATCGTTCTGTCGTGCTGACGGAAGCCCGAAATTTGGGAGTGATAAAATGACGGACCTGTGGCTTCAAAAATCAAGCGGTATCCTGGTTTATTTATAGAGATTGGTGCTGTCCTCATGCAACCACAGAAGACCTGTTAGCCATACTGGAAAGTAAGTCCTTTCACAGAAAGATCTTTGGCGTACACAAATGTACGCCAACGAATTTGGCGTACGGCATACCCAGCTGCTACAGGGAAAATTACAAGAGTTGGCATACAATGGCAACAATTGCTGTGGCGTATAGGCCCTAATTCCAAACACCTCCACCTTGGCATGATTCTTTTCTGTATGGCAAATGTACTTTTCGGTGTGGCCTGTAAGGCTATGCGGTATACTATTGGTAGTCCACACTATCCAAGTTCTTACTATCCTAATTATGCTAAGGACTAGTCCTCAGTAAAGGACTATGTATGGACGGTCACATAATTGCTCCCTATACATAGTCCTTACTCCTGTGATTCCACGGTTGCTGGTCTTCGACAGCACTATACTGGGTCAAAATTATTTTTTTCTTATAGCAAAGGTAGGACCTAAAATGTTAACTTGCTATCATAAATTACCTTTTCCAAATCCAGTTCAACTATTGCAACTATTTTTGATGACTTGAAACCTCTAAAAAGGTCTGAAAATTCGGAATAAAAACATCAACTTTGCAACTTCCGAAAATTTACTGTAGCGTTCGAAATATTTGTTTACATTAGAACACTCATGCATATTACTGTGACATCACTACGAATGTTAGAGTTTGCCGTTTAGTATAAGGCCCTATGGTAAGTCCACTGTGCAAGTTTCCCACATTGACGTAACAGTCACACTCATTAGCATATTGTTGTAAACAAAGTTCCAAAGTCACGTAGTAAAGTAAGGAAATTCTACTGCCCTAAAAAGTTGGTGATTTCATTCCAAAGTTTTGACCCTTTCCGGAAGATCTCAGTGATCAAAAAGGGTTTGGTTGTGCCTTTTAGACTTGTAGAAGGATAGTTATGGCATCAAATGAGTGTTTTAGGTCAACAATTTGCTGTCAGAAGAAAGTTAATTTCCACGTTAAAACTTCCACCGATCATCCCGCTTGTTAAAACAGTTGGCGTAAGGACTGTGTATAGTGAGTAAAGCGAACAACCAGTCCTTAGCTAAGGACATGGGCTAGTGGTACATAGTCAAAGGATTATTAGCAGCCATACAAAAGCTGGTTCCTACTAACATTAATCAGGACTAGGCCTATCTTAAAGGGCCAAACCTCTCACCCCAAACTACAATTTTGGTACCCGGGTACCGAAATTCTCAATTGGCTCAGCTCTTTGATTGACAGCTAATTCAAACAATGCAGAGTGCCAAAGCTAGGCCTATATTACACAGCATGAATGGTACTGAGACAGAGTGTTTTGAAATTTAGGCCTAGTTTTTCTATACTCCCCCTGAAGCAATAAACTGAGATTGTGTCTGGATGAGGATGAATTTCAGACAATTGTGGGAGGGGCTTCATTAAGAAGGTTAGGACAATTGGTACTTTTTGGGGTGAGAGAACTGGGCGTTTAAGTTTGGTCTATCAAGCTGTAGTGTAGGCCTATGGGCATATAGCCTAAAAATTAACAAAGAGTAACGTTAGAACCTATTGCGCGAACACTATCGACAGAAGATTGAGAAGAATTTGGTAAGAATTTGCAAACTTCGACGACCACCCTTTGATTCTTTCGAATAACAAATCTTTTCGCATAATTATACTACCTTTTTACAAACCAGGGAACAAGCCACCCTTCTCGTGCCCTTGCCCAAGGAAAATTTCACAGCTATCGAGCACGAATCCTCGGAACTGAATATAGACCAGCGAAGCTCCAGCTGCATGAACATCATGCTTACGATCCGACCCAAGACATCAGTACAGCGCCAAAGCTGGCGCAAGATTGGCCACTCTCGCATCATGAAGGTAGCGGACCACTAACTGTAATATTCGTGCCTGTAAAATGTTTACTGACAGACAAAGTGCCTTAAAAATTTTATGGGATGTTGTTTCTGACTGTGTTAATTACAAAATATGAACATTTTTGCATTTGGATTTTGTAGACAATGAGTTGAAATACAGACTTTGCAAAATTTGAGGCAATTTGATCAATTTTAGTGTCATTTTTTATTGTATTTTTCCGCTCTGTGAAATGCAGTTTTTGAGTAGCTATTATTGCGGGGAACACATACCTATCATTCAAGGATCTCCAGCTCAAAATTTCGATGGTCATGCTATGGAAATTTGAAAATGCCACGAAAGCCCAGATTGTGAGCTTCGACCAGAGGGGTTGCATGTCCTGGTTGAAAACTTCTACTAAGAGCTAGGGGGCACCGAAGTAGCCTGATTTAGTATGTAAGTTAATGGGACTTATAATTGGTGGCCCGCTACCTGAAGCTGCTTCTCCTGTGTCCATGTAGTGAGCAAATCTCGAGCAGAATGAAAATGATTATGTACCGTATGTTTACAATTAGGTTGTTTGCCATGAAAAACTCAGGAAAGTACCTTTAAAATGACACATAGGAAGCTGTTATCAGCTGGTAGAAAAGCGGGAGTGGAGGGTGGGGCGAGAAGGAGGGGGACAGGGAGGTGGCATGGCGTAAATGGTAGGCCTAGGTCTATTATTGTGTGTATTTTTTAATATACTGAGATGAATATATTTCAAGATAGTTTACTGTATCATCCAATCGGCTTCCTCATTCTGCTACTCAAGTTTTGCTGGATATTCATCATTATGTCATGGTGTGACACCCGTAGGCATTAAGTGCGTGATGAACGTTGCATCGCTCTGTCTGTTTTCATACAGAAAGCTCAGAGATTATTAGTAGCCGAGGCCCTATTTTAAAACCGGACAACTCAAAATGCATCAGTTGCAGAAGCACAAGTCTCTCATCATACAAGCCAGATCTCCTCCTGCTGATATATGCACAGCGAATAAACAGGGGTCTGCCACGGACGATAAAATGACTCAGTGTAGAAACATCGGCGAAGCCGATTTGAGTGTGGGAACTTGTTATCGGGCACGGCGGTCGAGGTGTGCTGCTCAATGTGGGTTGGTTAGTACAGTGTGTACTGGCGTTATAATGAGTGGAAGTGGAAAGCAGTGGCGTAGCCAGGATTGATTTTTAGGGGGGGGGGGGCTACATGAAAAGTGGAGGCCGGGTATCTCCGAGGGTCAGGAGCGGCAAGACTATATCTAAAGCGGAGCGCCACCATCAGTTGGTGCGGAGCAAGGAAAAGTTTGGGCTTTAAACAAACCCTCCAGGTGGCCGGAAACGGCACTTCCCACGTGTTTTAAGCTGCATGTACCCAGCCTTGAAATAGGAATCTCATGTCTGCCACTTCTCAAATAATGAAAAAAAAATCAATCTATGAAAAATGGTAATACATACACTTTTTAGGGACCCCAAAACTTGGCATTTTCGATCTGTGGCCTGGAGGATGAGACTAAAGCGAACCGGTTTCTCCCTTTCCCTTGAGAAAAATTGTAAACTTCAGGAGGACGTGGATCGCAAATGCGGCAATATTTGAATGGATTTCAGCTTCAATGAGAAAACCAAAATTAGTTGTGTCTCCCTCGGAGAAACTTTCTTAGCGTTAGAATTCCTAGATGCAAAACGGTGCTATATGTTTGGCAAAAATTTGGACTGATTATAGACCTACGTTTTAGGATTTTCCTTTTTGGGAGCATGAAAAATTTCAAAATACTCATTTTAAGTATTTGTGGAGTTTTTACAGGTGACATGCATACTACGAAAGAAACAATTTTTCCGGTTTTCAGTGGTGTCTAGATGCAAAATGGTGCATTATTTTTTCAGCATCGGTGTATTACGCGTCAAAATTAAAATACTACGAGTAAATCTCTCAATATATTTTAACCGCAAAGCAGAAGTAGCCTGGAATTATGTGGGAAACACATAAAATCCGGACCTTGTGGACATTTTACAAATCCGCCCGGACGTCAGTGCCCACTGTAGTAAAAAGAGGACTTGTTGAAAATCATTCTACAGCGGCACTTGTCATGGGCAGGAGTGAGACACGATATAGGCGTACTTATTAAGGACGGATGGAGGGGAAGAAATATTCGAAGGCAGTACCTTACCCTTACGGCATATCTTGTGAATGATAAAGTGCAGGAATGGTCGTGTAAGAATGGTGTCTAGTGTATGATTGCCTTGTTTTCAGTAAATCAATCAGCCATCCGAAAGGCAGAAAGGGCCTTGACCTAACAAAGTCAGATTCGAGTTTGTCTTTGAGACGTTCGTTTCATCTTCGAAGTGAAATGCAATAAACGGCAGTGCAGATGATATACTGTATCTAATTTAGTGGAAGCAGGCATTATGAAGTTATAACTTGATTTCATACGTGCGCACAAAATGTGTTTTACAAACATTCATGCGTGTTTTCTTAATTGTTACACATTTTCGTAATCCACTGTTTTTGAAGGAAATACTTCAAAATTTATTTCCGTTCGAACATTTCATTTTTTTAATCACTCTATACGGACGCAAAAATCTGGGACCCGGGGCCTGGAGAAAATCTGGGTGGGGCCAGGCCCCCAGTCCCCCTCCTCCGTGGCTACGTCACTGGTGGAAAGAGGAGAGTGTGAGAAGTTGGTTTGTCTCCAGCGCGGTGCATTGGGAGAGGTCAAAGGAGTGACACTTAGAGAAGGAATAGTGGTGACTGAGGAGAATCCTAACAGCTGAGAGGAATCATCTCCCGTGACTTGAGGCAAGTCTACCCTTAAAAAGAAGACACAAGAATACGTTGGCCCCTATACCTTCTAAAGATGATATGAGGCTCCGCCGGAAATTGTTGCTTAAAAACTTAAAACTCCTCCTTTCAATTGTTGTTGTTTTTTCTCAAACCAGCTATTGAACCGACGGTGCACGAATTCGTCAGCTCGTATGACCTAGCTGGAGAGGGGGTATAATAAATCGAGCAATTGTTTTCAGCTTTCCCAAAGGAACTCTTGAATTACTCTATCAGTGTGGTTTGCAGCTAGGCCTACCGTGGTATACTTAACTAATTATATAGCATATCATTTCATTATGGCTTAGACTAGTGTAGAGAATGAAAGACTTTTTTCTTTGATATCTGGTGCAAAATTGATAATCAGCAGTCAATTTAAGACATACATTACTGAATGATGAATACACCAAGGGTGCATTAAGTAACTGGTTTATTTTCAAAGCGCCGAGAAATAAGGGGACTGAGTGCACAGAAAACCAGAGAGTTGCCACAAATTCCCTTAATAGCTAGTTCGGTAATTCGTTGTCGCATAGAATTGCCGGGCACAGCGTGGAATATCGAGCTCAGCTACGCGCATGTCACTGTGGGTGTCGGTGGGGTTGGTTTGTTCATCCTGCCGATTTGGAGGATGTGCGCATGTCATGTACATAGCCAAATTTGAAAACGATTTACCGAACTGGCTTTGGACTTGCAGCCCCTTCAAGTGATTCCTGCAGTGCACTTTTTGTCTCCTTCAGTCTCGGAGGGTACTCATTTTAACTTGAGAAAAAAGCAGTGATAACACAACCTGAAACAATGAAATCTGAAGAAAGATCAATCTCGACGTTTATTGAGCCTGTGAGGAACACTGTGGGATGAGCTTGTACTTTTCCAAAACTTTGTACTACACACAGTACGACCGCACGTACGTAAGAAAACAGTTCGTGAATTTGCTTCACTACATTGGGCAATCTTGCGATTTTGGCGCTTTACCATCTTTGGTACACACACACAAGTGAAATTGTAGTCCGAAGTGTGCACGGGATTTCAGCATCAAATTCAGTCTCGTATTTAGACATGGTGAACAAAATAAATTTCCTCAGTATTAGGCAAAATCGGTCGAGTCCAAACTTCCTACACGGCGGCCGGCCCATAGATATTTTCAAAAGTTCCAGTTTATCCACGGTTGACTTTTAACGTGTTTTGCTCTTCAAAAATACTCTTAGTTCGATGGTCTCGGGAGGGGACCTCATCTTTGTATGTTTTACAAAATGAAGAACAAACTTGTGAACATTCCATTCCCCCTTTTATCATCCCTTCCTTCGGGATGCTAACTGTCATAATCATACACAGACCCTTAGGCTGCAATCTGGGGCGTTCAAATATTAGTTCCGTTAGTTAGAAGTGATCGCCTTTTTGATACTATTCCCCATGTAATTAAAAGTAAATGGTCTCTTTCTTCAGTTTCGTACTGCTATACTCTGAACTACATATGAAACAGCTAATTCGAATTTGAATCCGAACCAGTTTTTTCGGCTTGAAATTGCAATCTTTTCCATTTATGGTCGGGAAAAACCAAACTATTTTCAACCAGTGTTAATACATGATTTTCATCTGACGTCTAATGTAAACTCAGACGTCACGCCGGCATTCATTTTTTTATCGCGGGACACCGTAGTCCAATAACCTCTGTCTACCATCGATGTGACGCCAAAAAATAAGAAGAAGAAGTAAAATTTTCATAGTGATGTGGTACAACTTATATGTTGACACATGTGGGCAAATTTTGCTCCCTTTTCCGACCACAGATTGAGAAGACTTTAGAAAACCCCGAAACATCGGAATATCCGAATTCGTTACAGTGTGACGGCGGTTTAGCTGCCCTAGTTGGATCAGAGACCCATCGACAAACACATGGGTCCTTACGTGCACCAAGCCAACTCTCTAGGGCCCAAAATCGCGTGTTTGGTCTAACGGTAGAGCATCCTCCTCTCACGCGGAAGGCTCGGGTTCGATTCCCAGGTCGAGTCATACCAAAGGCTCTAAAAATGGAACCGACTGCCGTTGTGCGTGATGCTCCGCATGGGCAATGGAGTAGGGAAAACAAGCCAGTGATCCACAACTGGAGAAAGGCCGTTGCCGGCTCAACTTGAACCAATAGGTTGGAAACTGGGTCGTAAACTCCATCTACCTAACTGACAACTGACTGACTGACTGCATGACTGACTAACTGACTAAATTACTATTTAATTGACCGAATGACTAACTGACTGACTGACTGACTAACTAACTAAATAACTTAAAAACCAGCTAACTAACTAGCTAGCTAGCTAACTAACTAACTAAATTTCAAATTTTAAGGCCCAATTGTCGTTCGTTTTTAGTTGCGGTGCCTGCCTTGCAGGCAACCGCAACTAATGCAGTTACTATCGCGATGTCAATTTCTGACTTTTCCGGCACTTTATTTCTATCTCCTTCTAGATGCTTTGTGGTATCGAAATACGGTTTAGTGCAATTTGTAGGGATGGTACTTCTCTTTCGTGTTTTTAAGTTTTGGTGGAAATATGATTTTCGTGAGAGTGTAAAATTGGGGTTTTTTTCACGTAAAATTTGCAAACGTGTTCTATTTTTAGTAACAATCTTGCGGAAAAACCAGGTCCGTGTGTACTCTGGGGAATAATATGTTGTTTAATTTAACACAGCGCCATCATTTGGTTGTTTTTTAATTCATCGAGGTGTTTAGTGAATTTTGAGTATTTATATGAGGATTTCTTTGTGGAGATTTATTCTTTTCAAGTGACATGGTCGGGGTTGCTGTGGAGTAAAAAGTTTGATAGTTTAGAGGAGTTTTGTTCACTGTTTTTTCATAAAGTAAGTTTCTGTTGGAGGGAAACATTGTTATTGGTAGGAAAATATTATTTGTATGAGATGGCTCGTATTAATATTTGTGTTATATCAAGGTGTCTGGTTATGGTAAATTTGTTATTTTAAAGTTTAAAATTATGTGGAGAATATAACAATGCCCAAGAAGGGCCGTTCAAAGATTTTTTTTGTAGAAAGGAAAGGTTGGCAACAAAGAAAAAGAAAGTATTCGGGTGAATTTCAAGATAAAAGTTATGAAGGGGAGAAAAATGATGATGTAAGAGTTGGGATCAAGCAAAAAAAGGCTCTAGTGGATATGAAAAAAGTCAGAGGTGTGATGATGGGGAAAGTAGGGAACATGACGATCGTGATGTATTATTTATACGTTCCGAAAGATCTACATGTACATTTTATTTTTTCGTTGTTGTGGGTGGTAATTGTTTTTTCGGTGTTTGGCACTATTGGTTACAGGGAAGATGATCATCTTTATTTAAGACAAGTCATTGTAAGTTCATTATGTACCCCTCCACATATTTACACCACCAGTTGCCATTGCTCAGAAGTTCCACTAAAGAAGAATGCTTAAAAAACCAAATTCAGAGGGAATGTTCTTGGGGATATTTATACATTTAGGGAGAAGAGCACATCATAAGAGGAAGAAGTGTTAACATGAACACATAGTTTAATGTAAAGAGTAGTCACGGTAGGGTTTTAACATGTTCATTCATATCTCGTTTTATGTTTGTATGTGATGAGAGCAACCTTTTTTTATTACGCTGGGCGGTGATCTGTTTGAGATATTGGGAAGAGGTCTGCATGAATGAAGGTTTTGCACAATCATTCAGGGACTGCTTTGGGCCTTCTGTTGGGGGAGAAGCCCTTGAAAACCAACTGATTTGGTCTTTTTAAAGGCCATGGATAGTTCATCTCTTGTCAAAAATGTGTTGATTTTGAAATGGTTATTTTAAATTTTGAGGGAGCCATATGGCAGTTTGGCTTTCCTTTTTTTACTTGAGGAAGCAAAGACATCCCTTGCCTTCTCCGGGATTTACGTCACTGTAAAACAATTAAAAATGATTGCCTTATCATTTTTTTTACATTTATGTTAAACGAACGTAAACATTAAATTTGGACCGTTTGTAGAGGGTTTAGATTGTTAGCTTGCACAACGAAGTTTTGAACAGGTACAAGAAAATTCGCAATTGTAAATTTTTAGCCAGGTGGTTCATTTCGTAAATGGTAAAGTAGCAAGACACTTATTTATAAGCTAGTTATGCTCTTTTTTGTTATGTCACTGGCTGTGGTGTTATCAGCGAAACGTTTGTTTTTCATGAAGTCCGTTTTTTCTTTGAAAGTGATTTGTTGAGCTATTGCATATGGGTGGTTGGAATGATGAAATTTGTCTTTTACGGAGTTTTTTACTGGACAGTGCAGTCTTATTCATAGACCTGGCTTTCTTATTGCTTTTACATATTTTAGGTTATCGTTTGATCAGTTGCGAGTCGTGGCCATACATAAACTTGCTATATTTTTATTAGAAAAAGAAATGCATGGAAATTATTAAAACAATTTTTATATAGTGCAATGGCAACAGTTTTGTTCCGTAGTAAGAAGTCACTGTCAGAAAGGCGACAACAAGTTCTTGATATAGAGTGTAGGAAGAAGCGAGACTGTTTAACGATGTGATGACAGACGAATCGCCGCTAATAGTTATAAACTAGGGACATCGATAATTTTGGTATTCGGGTTTCATGAAGGGACGTATAGATGTTGCAATTTATCTTTTATGATTTGTAAGTGATTGATTCGGTTCTCTGATTTGTGGAGGTCAACGTCGTTCAAGTGTCTATACATTACTGAACTAAGAAGTTACTGGCGAAGGGTTGGTAGTGACGTATGTGTGCGGGATTAATATAAATTGGAGAAACAGTGACAATAGGCCTAAGGCTAGAGTGAAATATCATCATATTAACATTTATGTTGAGAGAATGTAGGTGTAAGTAACGCTGACAAAGGAATTTTACTTTGATGTTTTATATATTTTTTTATTTTATTTCATCATTCGTAAAGATTATGGTAAATCTGAGATATCGACATTTCTTTTGATTCTCGTTAACTTGTTATTACATGTTACTTACAACAATTTTTTATTAGGAAAGCTGAGAGTAAACTTGGTGGGGAGCGTACAGAACTTTTTAAAAACCATTAATCTTTAAAAATTCTTTATGTTCAACATTGGAATTTTTTCCTTTTGTTCATTAACATAAATCCATCTTCAACCAAGTGACTACAACGTTACTGTCATGTATATACAGACTCATTATCGTTTCCAACATTACGTCATAACAGTGTACTCCACCTGTATTCACTAAACAGCTAAACAAATGGCATGTTTTTCCTTATTAACTGCACTACTTAAAATACAATTTTGACTAACGTCTGTTTGGTCGAATGGTCTGTTTTGAGACTTTGGCGCTTTACCATCTTTTATCAGAAACCCTCATGCTGTATAAGGAGCCTCTAAGGAGCCGGGACATTAGGAATACCTTGTATTGAATGCACAAGCAACTACTTGTAAAGGACGTTTGAAATGTTATCTGATGTGACGTTTTGCTCTTTCTACAGTTCTAAATCAACTGCTGTATCATCTTTTCCTGATTTACTGTCAACTATGAGTTCAAAATGAGCAAACCTCATTATACCGGCAATCGAGTATTTCTTTGGTGTGTTACACGTTCCACCTCAACCACATTTCTAAAGTGAATGAACAATGTTCCTGGATTACAAGTGTGGAACTTAACTTAGCTGCTATTGGGCAAAACACAATACAAGTATTTTGGAATGGTATTTTTGTCCCCCTAAAATATAAAATCACCTTTAAAGTACAAGACGACTTGGTTTGTCGGCACCGCAACTCGTCTAGACGTTCGTCTTGTTTTGTGTTGTGGTTTCAATTGCGATTTTGTTTCTGAATATCAAATCAGCTCCAGTTTCTTGTTCTGGTTGTGTCGCCCCTGTTGGTTTATTTTAACTGTTAACCCTGTACACTATGTGATGGCTCTTTTTCCTTTGGAACTGGACTGAAAACTGAAGACTGGAGGGGAGGAGGCTGATGGTGATGACGACGACGATGGCGATGAAGAGGAAATTGGATTTCACATCATTAAAATGAATGCCAATTTTACCTATAAGTGAAATGCATTTTACTTCTTAGCAGTGGAATTGAATTCCTCTTAATTAGTGAAATATATTCCACTTAGGTGAAATGTTGGCATTTTACTACCAACCGTAGGCCTTCACCTGGCGTTTAGTTCACGAGTTCACGAGGTCACTTGTCAGTTCCTTGTGAAAACTTGCTTGGGGTATTTAAACGTGCGCTTGACTTTTGAAAATTAAGCAAAATTTGGCAGAATTTTAACTTTGGGGATCATTGTTTATTCGTCCTTGTTGTTCGCATGGACTGTTTAAACGTTCTGTGAAAAGTTTGGTCAGAATATTATTAAATGTATTTCTCTTTTGTCGAACACAGAGTGGCACTTTACTATGTAGAAAATTTGCCACATTCAATTGCTAACTTCTTAAGATCCGGACATGGGAAATGAATAAAGATTTTAACAAAATGTTTGGAACACATTTCCCTTTAACATATCAAAAATAAATTAAGCGCTAGCTATATTCTCTAACGCTTTCCCTTGCAGTGTTGCACTTGTACTCCGCAATCTGACAGCTCACCTTGAAACTGTTGCTGGTTATAGCTTTTGATGAAACGTCAAAAACTTAATCAAAATCATATATGTAAAAGTTGTAGGTCTATCTCTACAAGTATATGCACTACCGTATATAGTTGTGGATTAGTAGCTGTCAGATGCATACGGGTCGCACACATTCCTATTACAATTTCTGTGATCTGAGCATCGAAGATTTGTGTTAGTAGGGCCTATATAGGATAAGAATACTGTGCGCATCATGTACGCTCTTGAAAGATCTTTTCGATGTGAGCTGTTAGGTGGGTTTCTAAATCCTACACAGGTTAGTATTGTTACGTTTTCTTGTCTGAATCCTACACAGGTTAGTGTTGTTACATTTTCTTGAATGTCTGAATCCTACACAGGTTAGTATTGTTACGTTTCCTTGTCTGAATCCTACAGAGGTTAGTGTTGTTACATTTTCTTGAATGTCTGAATCCTACACAGGTACAGTCTTGTTATACGTTTACTTGTGTGAATCCTACACAGGGAAGTGTCGTTACATTTTCTTTGCCTGCCCTTATCATGATGAATTGTAGAAGAATCTTTTTAAATCGAGCAACGAAGAGCGGGTTTTCAGCTGTTTTCTTTGATAGCTACCATTGAGGTAGGCAGGATTTTTGTTTAAAGTGTACATCAAATAAGAAAAAATAAAAATTTACATTAAACAGCATGAAAAGAATTCTAACACTACAACTAACTCCCATCGTTATAGGACATTCTTGAGCTAAGACAAAAAATGGTAAAAATGTATTCACTTAAAACAAATTAGTCCATTGCGCAATAATTTGTGACTTTCTTGTCGTATTACTCACATTATCTACTTTGTTTCCCCTTCTAAATTAAAAAAAAAAATGTTTTATGACCATGAACAGTTTCTGTTTGCTTGCATAGCACGTTGCACAGAGAGGGCTTAATTAATTACATGACCCTATAAGAGTAAGGGTGCTATCACACCTTGGTACAAGGTGCAGTAGCGTTCAAAAAAACAAAGAAATACAAAGATTGTAGTCTGAGAAGTAACAGCAATGACATCACCAGTAATTATTGCGCAACGTACCACTCAGTCAAATTTGAGTAAATAAATTTCAACATTTCATATCTCGGCCCAAGAATGTTCTATGAAAATGGGGGATGGAATGATAGAATTCATGTTTTATGCTGTTTTATATGTATTTTTGAAATTTTTTACTTGAGGTACCCTTTAAGGGGTGAGGGTAGATAGGGTTGGGATAGAACCTTGGAGGAAACTTCAGGTTCTGATCGACTGTCTAGGGCCTACTATTTGTGTATAGCTTGCGATGGTGACACTGAATTATAACATAAACATAAAACACACGTCAGACACATCAAGTCCTACTAGTACTAGCATTGCGTCCTCAACTGATATTACCCTGGACGCCAATACCAAACAAAAAGGAACTGGGCATTTCTAAGTGGGACCAAAGACGGACTCCTCAAGAAATCTGTATTAGGCAGACCACTTGTGACAAAGGAGGCTCGGAACCTCTAGAAAAGATATGGCCTCTGTCTGGTTTAATGGTACTGAGTACATGCGCTTCTCACACGGAACTTCAATTGCCAGGTTGAGTAATGGGCTACCAAAGACTTTATGGTGAAACATTGTATAAAGTACGTCATAAGTTCAGTCTGAAACTCCAGATAACTAGATCAAGAGGAACCTTACATTTCGGTCTACCCCTCTATCTTTTCGGGTCGTAGCAAACAAGAAATCCTTCAAATCCTGCCGTCCTTCTTGAAAGGTCCCACCGTACTAAGATCCAATTTGTTCACACCGCAGATCTGTACCGGAGAAATTTTGTAAGAGGGTTGAAACCATGGGTAATCGTTCCCTCAGGCTCTTTGCTCAGTCCCTCTTGCAAGAGCTGAGATACTGTGTCGTTGATGAGTGTATCGCAAACAATGTAAAACCGCCTTGCAATAACGTTCGTAAAGTAGTCAGTGACAGAATGTCCATTATATGGTCGACGAGGTGTGTGTGTGTGTGGGGGGGGGGGGGGACCGTATCCTGACGGATCACAATTGCCTAGCGGTGTCCTTTTAGGTTTTCAACAGCCTGTTTTGTTTCGCCTCGACAGGGACACCATTCCCTCTGGTCAAAATCCCTAGCTTTTTCACTGAAGGCAAACCTAGTATACCGGACTGTGTGTGTATATGCTCTATTAGAATTTCAAGTCAAAATTTATACTCTCTTCCTTCTGTTTAAGGCTAACACGTGTTTAATCCTGCGCAATCCTTCGTTGTACGTTAATAATTTTACCAAATCATCCAGGTACACACATTATCTGGAATTCAATCAGCATGTTTACATTGTGTGTGCATCTCTGTTGAACATAAATTTAACCAGCCCTAATTTTTTCAAATGCTTTTTCTTTTCTGTTATTTTCTTCTATTATTTAAAAAAACAACAATTTTCAAGTTTAAAGGAGAATAAACAGAAAAAAAAAACAAAGCTAAACTGTTATGTGAGGATAATATCTATCCAATTCTGTTTTTTTTATTTTTAGTAATGTAATAGGTAATACTATTTCGATAAGATCATTTAGCTGAAGTATGCATGTTATTATTGTAGTGCGCATGCGCGTTACACTCTTGGCGTTACACGACAGGCAGAAATACCTTACCTAACGTTGAAACGGAAGATCCACACTGCTTCGGTTCCGTTTTTACTATCGATACTATCACTGTACAGGCTGACAGGCAGCTAATGTTAAGCATGTCCATGACTTTTCACCGTTTTCTTGCACACATACTAAATTACTCCCGACGAAGGACTCATTTATAATTAGAAACAGCTTAGAATGCAGAGTGAAATGTTACTGATTGATGGAATACCGACAGTCTTTATTTCAGAAAAAGTTTCAGTTGAATTTGCGCTTGCTTTCTCTTTGACACGATAAGAATACATAGCATGCAATTCGCAAACGAAGTAATCAGCGGATAAATTTGTTGTAAAGTTTAGTGTGATGGGAGCTTATGCGTCGTCAGCTGTACACGAATCCGGACAGCAAGTGGTAGTGTGATATCAGTCGGCCATAACTAGGGTCTATCACCTTTTAATTTTTCAATTTCTTTGCTTACGTGCACCATGGGTGGTTGTACACTGATTTGTACTTTGATTCATTCAATTTCAATGAATATCAGCACTTGATATTCACGTAGACAATAAATGAAGACAATTTAAAGCCGACGGACCTCACTAATGGCCGACTGCAGTCACTGAACACAAGCGCTTATCGGATTCGTCTATACGTGCACAACGTAGACAGGTAGACTGTACTGCATGTATACCGGTAACCGTATTCCCATGTGTATACACTGCAAGTACAGGTTAGGACTTGAACAACGGAACTTGAAGTACTACGTCGGTCAATATGTTGAAAGCGTTTTTACATGTTTTATCTAGATTAGGTGTGACTGGCCTTTCAGAGAGACTAGTCGCATTTTGGGGGAGGTATTATGATTAGAGAACCTTATGAATAATGAACTTTTTATCGTTATTTTTTAAGAATAACGAACCTTATGAACAATGGACGTAAATTTTACCGTTTATTATGTTATAAATAATGAACCTTATGAATAATAAACCTTATGAATATCGAGTTGTCCCCTGAAAGGAACACATTATCATTTTGGGTAGCTACTTTCTTCGATACATTATTTTCCTATAGCTTTTCTTTACATAATGTCTGTGAGCATTTGTGTTTACAACGAATTGATTATTTACTCATTTACAGTGCCGTGAATGTTACCAAATGATGCATTTTTATTCTTCGTAGAATTTATTTTGAAACCATTAATTTTGTACATGAAAACTGTGGGTAGATGCTCAGTAGTTTGCAATGACTTCGATTTTATCAACATGAGTGAAGTATATATCGAGTATGTTAGAACAACTTGCACGGAATACAAGCTGTTCAAATGTCTGCTTCAGGTCTGGCCTTAAAAAGCATATCTTCTTATCCCAGAAATTTTCAATTGTTCAACCAAGTTGCTTTAACCACTACCACAACTGCAGTGGAGCGGCTAGAGTTTTCTACGGGGAGGATGTGGGGGGAAACACCCAAATTTCCAATTGAACACCACTGTATAAGGGTCGTAATTCGAGGCCTCGGCCCACGAAGCGCCAAAATAGTTGCCATTTCTAAACAAATAAATGTAAACATATAACTCTTGTGTTGAAAAATTTAGATTCTGAACTTTCCTGTTTGGAAATGTGAAAACTTTTGGGATTATTGAAGAATCTGCACCTCTAATTGGCAAATGTTTTTCTAAAGTCCTCCCGACCCTCTGGCAAAGGGCCGTTCGGCGAAACCAAACTTGTGACTATGCACGACGACTGAATAAGGTTGTTGTAACATAGTTATCTAAGGTCATACGAAATGAGACTCTCCGAGCACACTTTTAGAGTTGTTGAAACTACGTTGTCTCTTTAGGACAAATAGTTCGATAAAAAGCTTATATTGGAAAAAATTTGGAATTTTATGTAAAGAAATTTATAAAAACAGCAGTGTCGTTGCCGGTTTCACTTGATGATCTGATGTAGCATATGCAACTTTCTGATTTTGAAATTTCCAGAGCCCAGGAGAGCTTTCCAAACTAATTGGTAAGGGGGCACTGCTGTATTAGAAATTGCAATTTTATGGTACGCGAAGCTGGCGGAAATTTTCGCTTTTGGGAAGAAATAGTTAGAACTTATGGAGCTTTTACAGGAAAGAATTCCGATTTGTATGAAAGAAAGGTTGGGAAAACCACACTGTAGTTGACTGGTGTCACAAATGGCAAATTTCTGAAATTTTCATTTCAGGCTCAGAGCCGGGTGGGTGTGAAGGAGGGGGCATCTCCCCGTCGCTGCCACATGTAGCTACGCCACTTCAAAACTGCCTAAAACTCATTCTAATCCAGTCGCGATCTCAGTTGATTGCTTCAGAGTGAAGCGTAAAAGACCCAATTTGTATAATGAGGACGCTCGCAGTGCAGTACAACAGACTGTTCAGTAGCTACAGTGCTCTGCATTTTCAGTTTGCTGTCAATCAAAGGACTTTGACAATTGAGACCTTAGTCGGTAGACTTCTACAAAACTTGTAGTCTGGGTAAAAATTGACTGCTTTTAATAAATGCATGTGACTGGAGCAACTAAATTTATTTCTTTCACCATTAAAAGTAGAATTAAATAGTTTTCACAAAATACCATTAGAAAAACAAAATTGTGTCAAAGTATTTGGCAGAATATTCCTGTACAAAGTTTTAACTGAAAATATATCTTTAAAGAAAATTTATGTTCAGTTGAGTGTCTGACGGGGCAGGGGCATCAAAATAATTTAGCCTCAAATCAGAAAAAGTGACAAGTTCTGCCTTATTTGTAACAACCGCGAAATTACAAATGAAATAGTTCTTAATAGTTTCCTTCGGCATTTCTCATCAATTTATCTGCCACTGATGATACCGTTTTCTTTAATATGTACTGATGTACAGCACATCGTACTCCAGAGAACCATTTTTCGCAGACTTTTTTTTCGAACGGGATTTCGAACGGGAGTGAGAAAAAATTCGGGCCGCCATTTGAGTCTTAAGAATACTCGTATGTTCTTAACTACACCAAAAACACCCAAGCGTGTCCAACTTTTTTCAAACATTCCCAAAAACTTTACAGAAAATCACAGCCACGTTAATAGTTTCATGCAAAACCATGCATTCGTAAAACATTAGGACACCGTGTAAAAAAGAAATACCTCAGCTTCACTTCATAGTCCAGCGGAACAGTTCCTGAAATGGTACAGGGAGTGCAGGTGTTACCAGCCTGTCAGAAATCTAATGCACACATTTTACGCTGCCATGAGAGAAGTCAGTACTCCAGCAGTGACATATATCCATTGTTGGTCAGGAGGTGTGAAAAACGACCTAAAATGAAATCATATAGAGGGCTATTAGCAGTGATCCTTTGAAAAATACGCTGCAGCGACCGTCGAAATTAAGCACTAACTTTATAAGAAACTCCAAAGTGTTTACTTTAAGCTACACCAAATAAACGTCAATACCCGCTGATGGGTTCATAGGGGTTAAATCCTTAATCAGAGGTTAATACCTTTTGGATGTTTTTGTCTTCGCAGAGTTCCGGCTCATTTCCCCTAATAACGAACCATGACAGTTTCCCACAATAACGGACCATTACAATTTGACGTCAAAACAAATTAAAACAAATAGTTTTCCGTAGGTAGCATACCCCTATTGATTTCTCCATTGACTTACAAACTAAATCCAAACTGGCCTCTAAGAGTTTGTTGAAGTTTTCGCCAGGGAAGAACTACCCCACATATGAAATCTGACAAGTTGGCTATTCACGGCACCTTCTATTTACTATATCATGACTTTTTATCAAGATTTTTGCTAATTCAGCTCAAAGTTCGATCACCGTTATCCAAGCTTGTTTTTCTCTAAAAGCTTGGTATAGAGGCTTTTCACATAACGTCATAATACTCTCCGTCGGCCATGTTGGAGTACATGTAACTACATAGCGAACCATACGGGACGCGCTTTCTCGTTGAATTTGTACACACCATGCATATCACAGTGCACACTGTGCAGTGCGTTCGGCACAAAGCCGCGTGTATTTGGCATGAATGTCCTCCAATATGGCGGTTCCGTGACGCAATTGCAAAGCCTGTATACCTCCACCAGCTTCCAACACCCATATATTTCCCCAAATTGCTTCAATTGAACCCCCTTTTTACGACTGCGACCTCACTTAATATACTTTCATAACATACTTACATAATACCCCATTAAATTACATAACTTAGCAAGAAAGTGCCGACTTTAGCGGCTTTATTCTGCTATCTGAGGGCAAAAAGTGGACGTATTAGTACACGCTGTTATATGGATTTGCGGTGGACAGTCACCTGCGAACTTTTATAAATGGTGGCGCTGTGTTGGAATAAAATTACCAAGCCTTTTGGAAAAAAGCCCAGGGCCGTTCTGTAAATCCAAAAGACTGAATTTGTTTGGGAAAGCCAGAAACTCTTTAAGGACGGGTTTGAAATTCAGACTGAATATAAGAGTGACAATCTCACCCTTTATTTTGTATATTTTTACTCCAAATTTAGGCTGGTCCTTAATTTTTTTTTACCAAATGAACGATTTCCACTCGAAAGTTTGTATATAGAGCGTGTCCTGCCTAACTGTAGGCTCTGAACACAACCGCTACAGGTGGCTCTTGCCTACTACAAGTTTATTATGGGAAATTTCCATCTGGATAGCTGTTCTGTCCAACAAGTACTCAGAATCTTACCTGAGGGTTTCGCCCCTTAACTGCTCGATCCTAAGTGGAAGTCATTTCTTTCCCAAGTATGCCAACCAATTCTCCCCTTGATTTATTGAACCCCCAAATCAGTCGTGATAGTTTTCACCTACAAGTTTTAAATCGGAGAGCAGAAGCGTTTACAGTAATCATGTCGAGAAAACAAAACACCAACCCTCTAAATTGTTACTTGTCAATGAAGGGGGAGGGAAGCGGAGAAAAACCAGTGACACTAAAATATTTTTTGACATGTGAACGGTTTTCAAATACATTTCCGAAAAATTTTTTACTGCTCCCTTGACATTTTTTCCTAAGGGGTGGGAGTCGGGGTAGGGTAGTGTACCACCCGCTCTGCATGGGCACGACGCTTCTGCATTGACCGTGGAGCCAATTCTGAAGAAGCGGAATAATCATCGAAGCGATCGAATATGAAAGCCTCAGTTCCCGTTTATGACGTACCAAAACGTCCATAGCAGAAAATTGAAATGCACCGAGTCACCTCTTATCCATGGTGCCTTCTCTGTAGGAGGAATACTGGTTTCAAGGGCTTACAGGCAAAGGGGCGACACCACCGTAAATCCTCCGATGTCCACGGGACATCTGCATGTGTCAACATATAATATTACTCCTAGAAACTGGGCGTGCGCACACTGGTTACTATATATACTCTCATTAACAATGCGGATATTTTACCGGCTTAGGGATAGGAAAACGGGTGGAATTTGTAATTTTTTTTAATTAATTTTTTTTTACAGAATTGTAACTGAACAAATAAAGGTCTGAGTGCTAAATTATTCTATGAAGAGGCTCCCCGTTAACGTGTCATATTGAAATCATTACTGCCACTTAGGGCAAAATTATTGTTAATTGGTTATACGGGCTATTTCTTAAAAAATCGAGCTACAGTAGTATTCTAATAGGCATATTGAAACTTTTAAAAAAAATGGCATGTCATGTTTTTAATGACACAGGAAACTCTTCAGCGTGCCCAAATTATTAAAAAATAACGGGCATAGTCAGGGTGAATTTTTCATAAAAAGTCAGTTCGCGACAACTTCGGGTAGCTAATAAAAGTAATTGTTCATGAGCCATAGTAAATAGTTTTGCGCAGGCAACACAAAGCCCCAAATGCCGCCAATATAGGATTTCTTACGAACATTTGCCTGAAAAATAAATGAAACCATTCAGGATAAGGAGAAATTTTTCAGTAAAAAGAAAAATTCCAAAATATCCAACACATTCGGGCAGTTTATAAATATAGGTGTTTCTCAACTTCTTTGAAAAAACCCTGCTCGAAAGATGCCAGAAATGTCGATATACGAATTCATTTCAAGCTTTTTCGCGGGAAAGTACAGGGGCATCACACAGTCAAAGTAAAATTTTAATGGAAAATCAAAGTAACAGATAAAATGTGCAAATCATCCCTGCAGTTAAGGCCTATGGAAAAAAAAACAATTTTCCCTCAACCCATTTTAAGCCCTTCAACAAACTTTTGCTTGAAAAATTAAAATATTCGAGTAACTGTTTGTGCCGTTTATGATTGCGGATTACAAGGACGCACGCGTAAGGATCATGAACGTTTGGCTAGTTATCCAATGAGCAGCCGAAATTTCGGGCAAAAAATTAATTAGCCCCCAAAAGCCAGCTTTAGACTTCCTACATCCGTTAATGGAACCTTCCTCTTTTATCCCATTCCCAGGATAACTGTCAAGAATGTAGGGAGACGTTGACTTGACTTTTCCCTTTCTTCACACCAATATGTTTACGCCTTGCATTTTTTTTTTTTTGAAAATTTTTGATAACTTTGCACTTTTTCCATGTTTTCTGTTGATTTAAACACTTCATTGCCAAAGGAAAGTTAAAAAATACACACACACACAGAAGACGACTGTTCAAGTTCTGGTCAGATAAGCCTGGGGAACAAGTTGCTACTTTGCGGATTTTTCAAAATTTGCTGTAAGCCTGGCTCTGCGCCCAACCGCATGGATATTATTTCGGACATGATTGCATTTTTCTTGAAGGGAATATTCTGTCCTCCGCCATTCCCGGCCCTCCCACAAAAAAGAGAAACTGAAATGTTCCGGTACTAATTAAGCCTGTTATACGTGTTCTGGGGACCGTTCGCAAGGGCTTTTCCGGGCCCGAGCCCAATTTACCAGGCAAAGAGTGTTTTTTGTCCTCCCAAAAGAAGAGGGATCGAGGAATCATAATTATGTACCTTAGCTCCAATGTTTGGGACCCCCAATGTTTTTTCCCCTTTGAAGCAAACAGAAAGAGCTCTATTAACAGCTTCGGAACATATGCAAGACAAAAGTTGAGAAATAAATATAATATTTGCAAGCAGTGGCGTAGCCATGGGGGGGGGGGGGGCTGGGGTCAGAACCCCCATGACCCGACATTGCAATGCAAAACACATAAAATAGCGGTTTTTCTCTCTATCCTCAAACTTTTCCCCCCTTTCGTGCCCCAAACCCCATGACACCCCCATGACACAATCCTGTCTACGCGCCTGTTTACAAGTACTGGCAGTGATTAGTTAAAATTAACGCAAATACCCTCATTGTAATTTAATTACAAAAACCTTCACTACCTAGAAATGATCATTTTATCAAAAGATGGCAATGCATTTCATAATGAATATGGAAACAAAGAGCGAAATTAATGTGAAAAGGGGAGGTCCTACGATAGAATGGCTAGCTGCTTTGGGTGTTTGGGTGCTTGCTTCTTTCATTGCATCATACCCTGTGACTTGCAGCGAAGGATTTTTTTTTTCATTTTGAGGCGAGGGGAATTTCACTCAAATGAAGCAATAAGCTTCCCGAAAGCAGACGACCTCTAATCCCAAAATAGCAACTTTCCAATCCATTTCTCCTAAATCGGACCCTGGGTTATGGGAAGTCAGTTCAAATATCACTTTTCTACCTTATGCTAACCTAATTTCTCCTTGATCCTGACGCATTTAATTTTCTTGAAAACGCTATCACCCCCTTGACATGCTATGAAAGAAAAGTACGTTGAGACGTGACAGGTGTGAAGCATACAACTGTGAGAAATGTTGCATCATTCCACAGCTGACCTAGCCAACGAAAATACGGCACAGGTGCATGTGTTGTTGTTGATGGTACTGTGAGGACATTATGTGTGGTGTGTATGTACCGGATCCACTATACACTGCTGTCATGCATATCACACGAAGCAGTTAGCAACGGCAGCCAGATGCGTAGATGACAACAATGTTTCGTGTCTGTGGACATATAACAAGGATTCAAAATCACCTCAAAGCAAAATTGCCTCAGATCCATCAAATAAACAAAGCAAAATGTTTGTCGTCATCTTCGAGACGCTTACCGGTAAAACTTAGTTTAGGCTACCCAAGGCTAAGGGCCTAACCATTGCAGGCTAGTGCTAAGTTTCATTATGCCCTAGCCTAACTTAGGCCTAGCCTAACTACTGGGCATAGTACTAGGCCTACCGTCTAACTAAACCGCAGGCTAGACCAAGCATTACTATAATAGTAGTTATCATAATACCGTAACATTTAATAATTACTAATTTAATTAGGTTCAGGCCCATGCTCTTTGGCTAATACTAAAGTAGGAATATCCTAGGCCTCTGCCTTTTTACTAACTTAGGCTATGACAAGTTCAGCAGCCTGTTGGTGTTAGGCCTAAAGTAGGCCTTGTTTTGTTTGGCCTAGCCTAGGCTACTAGTCCTGAATCACAGGTCATCCTACAGTTGTGTTAGTATACATAGAATATTTAGGCCTAGGCCTAGTCTATCTGTAAAAAAGACAACATGATGAAACGTTCCCTCTTACTTTTTGTTACATACTTTTTTCTGCCTGTAACTCTTATAAAATTAAAAAAATATCAACATCTTGTTCATTTCTTTAAAAGCAGACATTTTTTCTGCAATGTATGTTTGAGCTTACAAATAAATGGCTTTTAAAACTCTTCAATTTGCACCCTGCAGGGACCAAGTTAAAGCAAGCTTTTGTCCCCCTGTACCCACTTAACTTAAGCCTTGGACAGCATTAATTTGGACTTGGGGTTAAGTGGTAATTATTTCCCCCCCTCTCCTTTGGTGTTTCTGCCAAAACCTCTGCTGTTTCCCAAATCAGTTTTGAAGTTTCAGGATGCCTTCAGCTGCTGCAACGTTGAATGGGGGAGTGGGGAATAGTGATAAGTTCATTGCTTGTTTTGCTTGCTCAATTAGTCCCTTGGATCGTTTTAATCAAGGATTGTAGACTAACATCTACAATGGTCCCATGGATACTGGAAAGTATGTAGCTGCACTGAATATGCCTTCATTATGTGGTTAAGACTTTCACTCCAATGTAATGGTGCAATTTTCTTTTTTTGCCCTTTTGCATGTGTACAGTATGAATTGTACCTAAATTCATTTTGGCATGGTGTAAAGTTAGGGAAGTACAGTAGGATGACTCACCCAAATATTCAGTGGCTCAAATACAGAAAGTGAACCTTTCAGTAGCTACCTATATGACTCTAAGCCCTACATTAAATATTTTTTTCAAGGTCTTTCCCTCAAGAGATGATAAAAGAAATGGTCACAACAGCTGTTGGATGAATCATGATAAAATTGAAATTGGGTTAATGTTATGGTGAGGTCAGGCCCAAATAAAGATTTAAGAAAACTTACATCACTTCTGGACACTGATTCAAAAAATAGTCACATGAGTATTCATTGCTTCTAAGGCCTAGTTACAGAAGGTACAACAAATTGGAAGATTATGGTATTTGTTTCTTTGTAGAGTATACAATAGTATGGACCAAAATCTTTTGTGTTTAAAAGTTTATCATGACAATGCACATTGAAAAACACACCATGAGAGGGTAAACAATGTAAATGTTTTTCATTTTGATATTGTGTAACACATTGCAAATATTTTGTATACATCTGTAATGTTGGTCAGTAATTGTAGCTTAAAGGGCAGGAGCAGTCTTCCCAAATAGAAGTAGTGTAGTAGACTGTCCAGTTTCATGATTGGCTGTTGGGAGTCATGTGACAATGTTTTTTCTCAGTCAAATGTGAAATTTACCAGAAATAAGAACTTGGTTTACCTTGAATATGCAATAGTAAAGTCGTAAAATGAAGTAAATGATACTTTGAAGAGAAATAAGATGGTAATTATGTTATTTAGCTTTTTCTTCAAAATAAGTTTGGAGGGACTGCTCTTTACCTTTAATTGAATTGAGGTTCTTCAGACGAGGATTAATTCTTGTCAGGCACACCAACCCACTCTACATTTGACTCCACCTGGAGTTTTGCACAAGTATCCAGGTCCAGATGTATACAACAAAATGAGGAGGTCAAATAACTCTTTGAGTCTGGCTCCTTTTATAAAGAAATACATAACTGGAATAGGAATAAAGAAATTCTGGTGTGAAAAGAACACAAGAGAAGACTAAATAAGGAGAACTGAGTTGGGCTCTTCAAAATAATGCAATGCACAGCTCAGCAAAGAACTGAGAACCAAACTTTCCTGATTGATGTATGCTATAGTACGATAGGTGTCAGATAAAATTGTTGCAGCCATAACTTAAAGGGGAAATTATGAAGTCATCCCAACTTGAAGTTGTGTTCATAGTACATTGTCGTGTTTCATGAGTGGCTCTTGAGAGTCATGTGACAGTACTTTTTCTCCTAAAATATGAAATTTAGTAGGACTTTCTGCTTGGTTTACCTTAATACTGTACAGTATGTAGCCAACTGTATGCAATCTTGAAGTCCTAAAATATTTTGTAAGGAATGGTATAGTACCTGTACTTTAGAGCCTACTTTAAAGAGAAATATGAACAAAATTGTGAGATTTAGCTGTTGCTTCAAAACAAGTTTGGGGCAACTGCTCTTGCCTTTTAATAAGCTGGTTAGTGTTCTAATGTACCATACAGTGCATGCATTCACGGTGTCTACACAAGGTACTGTACATACTCTTCACATTATGTGGGTCAAAGGGGGTTTCTTGTTAGCGTAAGTACAGGCTGGCAAGTGCCAATGTGGGTTTATTCATTACCATCCCTTACTTCTCCATAGTTACAGCCCTGCTAAGGGGCCCATCACAAGTCCTAGTAGGTCCATAAATCCTGAAGGAAATCAAAAATTGGAAAGGTACAGTAGATGAAGGGATAGGCATACTATTTTTCTTCATTTGTCACTGTAATTACAGTATGTCAGGCAATTTTCCTGTAATTCCAGTATCATTCTGGAAAATTAAACACTTTTGTCGCCAAAAACTGACAGGAGAGTTTGAAGGGATATATATTGTACCTGGAAGGCTAACAGATGGCAGCAACTGCTTAGGTCTGACAAGTCATGGCAAAATACTGAAACAGTCCTGAGAGGGCTGTCAATTGAAAGGACTTCCTTCTATTGTAGGAAACAAAACATGTTTTTTCTTTTCCTATTTTGTTAGGCTACTGCAATGTCATTTCTTTAAAATGTTATTCCCCATATAAATCATCCATGCAACAGTACTTTCCATGCAGGTCTGCAAAGTTACCGTGTATGGTGCTCTCAGGTGATGCCACAATTGGTAGGCTTAGCTATGTCCATTGCTACAGTACAGTAGGCAAGAATCAATGTGCAACAGTGACACATTGGTAGTCAGCTGCTTCTTATGCTTACTGTAGCTAGATACAGTACACACGCTGGCAAGTTTTTGTCCACCAAAATGGGCGGAGCTTGTGGCGCCAGTAACAACACTCTCTGCAGCTGTTATCATATACAAGGGATCATGTGATGACTCTGTGGACAACTTAGTGTAATTCAAATGTAAAGCTGTGTACACATTCACTGTTTACATATAGTACTTCTGCGTGATTCTACTCACAGGTTATGTAACTGTGAAAGGCTTTGTAAATATTGCAGCCTGGCTGCCAGCGCTCAAATAACTAAGAGTACCAATACTACAGCAATGACTGTTACTGTAGGTCTTTATTAATGGTTTCTGTGTCCCTCAGAGTATGTCCTACCTGTATATGCTGTGCTGTAACATAGACAGGTTACAGCCAAAATGACGTTGCTGAGTTGAAAATCTTTCTGGCAGTACTGTATTACAGTTACGCAATCCTGTTTGCTCTAAACTCAAAGTTGTCAAGTGGTTAGAGCATCCAACTTACAGATGGGAGCTAGCTAGGATTGGAGTTTCAGTCCTGGCCAGGCCATACAGTACTGAAGTTTTCAAAATGGAACCTATTGCCTTTAGGTGCCTAGCATAAGCAAGGGGGTAGGGAAACAAGCCAGTGAATCACAAAAATGCTGGGTTCATGCCGACTGAAACCAGTTGGTTAGAAACTAGGCCATAAAACTTGTCTGTTAAAATTGGGAAGTGATTTTTATAGTGCTGTGAGATCTGGCATTTTCACTGTGAAGTGGTTCACAAGACAGACTGTGGGACACATGGTTAATAGGTGAGAATTGGCAAATCTGAGATTGCAACTTAAGATGCATTTGCTGTTAAAATAGGAAGTAAGATATGACAATTCTTTACCTAACAAATTGGACAACAATATTGTATTTGTAATTTTCCAGAAAAAGTACAACATCCTGTTGATGGGAAGTCCTGGCTGTGGCAAGACAAGTACTGGTCAGGTGCTGGCAGAGAGGCTTTCAAGACCTGTTGTTGATATCGACAATGACTACTTGGAACCGTATTGGGGCATGTCTGTTGGTGATAAGGTGTGTTTCCAGTAGCAGGGTCTGTTAGACTGAAGGTCACAGAATTGAAGGTTCACTAGATGGAGGATTCTTTAGTTTTGAGGTTTGCTGGATGCTGACATAAATTCATCAAACTTACCTGTGGTTTGTGAATCTACAGTACCAACCCTTCTTTCTTCACCTGTTTCACAAATAGGCTGTCCCATTCATCTGCAGAATGTTAACTGGTAATGTTTTCAGTAGGTGGCGCTATCCCCAATTGAGTTTGTTCCCCTGCTAACCAGAACAATCCAAATACAAAATGTTAACATTCTGCTAGCAATGAAGCAAAATCATGCTAGTGTTGGGATGGTCCCAGTAGGTTATATGTAGTGTTACCTGTTGAAGACATTGCCAGTTAGCACGTTTCAGTAAATGCAATCACTGCCAATCAACAATAAATTTGTGAAAAGGGTGAGGTAAGTCGTATCAAATTAGATACTAAACCTCTTAACCCTCACCTAGAACCAAACCACAATCCTGTCCATGAGAATATTAACACTTTAATTCTCACAGTTGCATGCAATAGTACTGTACTTCCCTTGGACATTAACCCCCACAAATGGTTGCATTGTTCCAATTGTAATGCATGTACTCTAGGGCTGTGCATTTTCGGTTAATTCACTATCCGTTTAACCGATTTTATTAACCGGCGGTAAACCGTTTAACCGAAAATGACGTAATGTTTACACAACAACAAAAAGTCAACATTTCCAAAGAGCGCCATCACTTTTGTACAGGAAAGTACAAGTCTAAAAATGGCGCCGTAAGTCATGTTTGCTCATGTAAGTATGTGGCAAAAATGTTGGTATTTTGCGCTGAGTTTATATCATCTTTTCACAGTGAAAACCCATCCCGCATTTACTGAAGCTTTCTTCAGACCATGTGCACTTTTTAACATTCCACCAACAGTTGTATTCCCGCCTGACCCTATGTTATACAGTATTGGCAGTTATTTCATGAAACACTCCCACACCGCTGTTTTGATGCAGCTTGCTTGCAATGCAGTGTTCAATACATGTACAGCGCTCACGTGTTTGTCATAGTAGCGATCTGTACGTACAATTGCACTGTAAACGGCCCACCAGCCGTAAACAGCACAACCAAGCCCTGTTATCCTGCATAAATTAAGGAATTCCCAGCATTCCTACTGTAAAGTTATTTACAGTAGGACTTATGGAATGTTATCATGTGACGTCATTACGAACGAAAACAATTACGCACGTGGTCCCATGCATGCAGTAGACTTGCGTGCGTATCCGTTTTTACCACTAAACAAGGGAGCATGTTTTGCTCGATGACATCATGGCACACAATCTATTGCAAAATTTGAATTGCCTCTGCATTGTGATTGGTTCAAATGCGTTGATTCTGAGCCAGCCAATCACAACTCGCGCCATCGCCTATGGGATTTAGTGTGTGAAAATACCAGACCTCCGAACGAATTCCCCCATTGAGTTTGCGTTATGACGATCGCACTTCCCAGGCTAACATAGCCCGCCTGTGCAGCCGGCCAAGCCCCATGCTAAATTCACCAAGAAACGTCAGCACAAATCTCTGCGTACTTGGATTTTTCGGGGGTCTGACTTCCGTGCATTTCCTTTGCTGATTATTTTGAAACAAGACGGTAAGGTTTGGACAAGAAGTGGCAAAATTTCGGGGATATTTATATCGGAAAGAAACCATAAGATAACGTTAATCGAGTCCATTTTTTGCTGTCCAAGACCGCTAAAAATTAGATCGCTATTTTTACGTGCATCGTAGGGTTGACTTCTACAGTACAGTACATTATCGCAACTACAACCCAGTCGGTTCAACGAACTGCGTATGCTTATTCATAAAAGTCAACATGGAATGTTCCATTTTATATGATATTGGGCAAACAACAAAATGGCGGGAATTATCTGGTGCTTACGATCGTATTTTTACAGGTTACAATTTTTTCCAAATACTGCTACTAACAATGAAAAATAATGAAATTTACGGAGGTGTAGCATGATAAAATATTTCGATTAGCTACAGTGGGAAGACTTATTCAAATATACTTTTGTGCCCTAATCATGGTCTCGCGGAGGTTTTATTGCCATAGAAATACAGGGCTTGGTAACTTTTGTTACAGCTCCCTGCTTGTCTTGTGGCTTTCTTTTCGCTTGGTAATCTCTCAAACATGCCGCTAATTTCTAAAGTTGTGCTTGGGTGTTGCTATTGAAGGGATTAGGAGACGAGCACACGAAGTTCTGCCAACGAAAGTAACAATGGGTGCGCCACTTGTCACTCATCGTAATGTACTTAATTCGGGGAGCTGCCGCGGAATTAATCCGTTCAATCGAAGGGCCGATTTTTAAACTCTTTTTACAGTTATTGTTTAAGCGATAATTTGTGAGAAACTGACACTGTTTGTTGCGCGATGTTTGTGTAACAGTTTACCAACAAAGCCACCCCGCGGCGACTGAGTTATTGGCAATACAAAAACGGTTAATCTATGAAGAGGAATGACGCACGAGTAACCGACGAGTCGGTCGGTTAACCGATTAACCGTCACAGCCCTAATGTACTCCCCCTTTATACAGTAGTCGCAAAAAGATTTAGGGTCATTTTAAGTTTGAGCCCTTTATGAAAATGGTATGTCTTCTTATTATTGCTTTCATTTTTGTATGAGGCAGACAAAAGTGAAAATGGGAAATGGGATCAGCTGACTTGAATTAGTGTTATAGTGTAGTGTACAGTAGTGTTCTGTTTTGTAATTGGCTCTTGCAAATCATGAAACAATATTTTCTCTCAGTTTACTGGCAGGAAGTGTTTGGTTTGCCTTAAACATGCAATATTGAAGCTCTAAAATGTGATAAAAGATTAATGCTTTGAAGAGAAGTAAGAGGGAAGATTTATCTGTTGCTACAAGATAACTTTGTGTGACTGCCCTTGCCCTTCAACAAAAACCGTGTGGACTGATTGAGATTGAGAATATATTCACACCCTATGGGACTCAATATTACTGTCCAAAACCCTTACAGTATTTAAGCTGTGTCCTGCAATGCAATTGTAAGGTCTTGCAGTCTGACAGACTTTCAATCTAGTGTTATTAATAGTCATCTCCCAATCCAGTTTGACTTCCCTAAATTTATCAATAGAATTTATAATTACATTTATCAACAGAATTTTAAATGAATTTAAATGATCAAGCATTTCAGGGCTGTCAGCTTTTAGTCTCTGGTGATTGCGAGATTTGTGTGGAGACTATTAGGCACAGGGTGCTACCATCAATATCAAAGTACCCATTGTATGTAGGAAATGGACTTTCCTTTTACATCATACTGCTGGCCAAGAATAACCAGTTTTAATATTTTGTATTCCTGGAAATTTTGTAGGAGACATGTTTTGTTATGAAAGGTGCCAACTCAGTGATAGTACTGACACCAGTCTGATCCATTGTTGATTGGAACATTTTACACAATACATTTCATGAGAAATCAGTGATGCTTCATGGTTAGAGCATGAGATTGTGTCAAAATGTCTGTTCAGCTCCTGCTGAATGTGTGAAAGTGGACAGCAGCAGGGATGTGAAGTCAAATAAATCATGACTGAAATTTTTCCGCCTTGAGAGTTTGAAGTTTTCCATTGTTTTTATGACAGGATTTTACACATTTGACCTACCTGAAAAAATTTTTGTCCCCTTGAAAACTCTCCTCCTCCCACCCCCTTCCATTAATGTATGGCTATGGGTTGGGCTCATACATTTTATCAATTAGTTTTGGTTGAATAAAACTTTGAAAATCAGCACATATTTTTTGCATGCTTGACATTAAATTTCATTGTAGTTTAATTGAACTTAAGACTTTGGTCTGGAAATGTTGCAATGACACGTCAGTCTTTTGTTTAAATATTTTCTCACAGTAACTCAACAACACTGTCTCTTTTTATTCTCTTCTTTGAAAACCTGCAGTTATCAAATGTAGGAGGTGAGAATTTTATTGAAGAAGAGGGAAATGCTCTTCTTGAGTTTCAAACTGAGGCTGGTAGCATCGTATCTTTGACAGGGTCCAATCCTCTTCATTTGAAAGCCATGGATCATGTGACTCAGTCCGGCTTGGTGGTATTTGTAGATGTTCACAACGAAGACATTTTGCAAAGGTTACATAAGATGAAAGTAGATCGCCTTGTTACTCACAAGCCAGGCCAATCAATTGGTGATGTTTTAAAGTACAGGCAACAGTTCTACGAAAAAGCCTATGATATAAGAATTTTATGTGAAAGATATGAATCAGTTGAAAGTGTAGCAAGGAAGATAATGAAGGCCATTGATAACTTTGAAAAACCGGCAACATTTATATCAACCAGAAGCTCTGAGAATGAATCAGAAAGAAACAAAATTGAATTTAGGGATGTGGTGTTACAGGGCCTTGCTGATGATGGTGGTCTGTTTGTCCCTCAAGGACCATTTCCGAAGCTGACTGTCAAAGAATGGGATCGTTTAGTGGCTCAATCATTTCAAGAAAGAGCATTGTGTATTCTCGAGAAGTGGTTGCACCCAAATGCTGTTCATCCCAAATGTCTAAGGCAGTTTGTTCACAGAGCCTATTCAGAGAGTAGCTTTAAGTCCAAAGAGGTTATCCCAGTTGTGAAATTGCACAAGAACCAATATGTGGTTGAGACCTTCCATGGACCAACAGCATCATTTAAGGATGCTGCTCTTCAGCTGATGCCTCACTTTTTTGCACATGCGGCTTCCCATGGAAAAGATTCATGGAATGGAAGGTAAATCAGTCTTATATGCACTCATCAATTGTAATGTATATTTGTTTTAATTGACCCCCAGTCAAGGTCTCTCAATGTTTTTTATGAGCGTGAAACGTGTATTGTTGCACCTCTTCTTCAAGCAATTGGCCCAGCATGATTTCAAGAACTTTGTTGCACATTTGTTGTAGAGTGTGGTGCACCCACATATGAGGCTCCTTTGACAAAACATTTGACAAACTTTGACACACCTCTGCATCACCACTCAGACAACATAACACACTTTTGACTTACCAATACCTGGGTCAGAGTCAGAGGGTGTGTCTTACAATTGACGAAGTGCATTGCTTGTTTTCAGAATCTCCGACACAAAAATTTGTTAGGAGGTTATGTTAGCTGGTTAAAAAAATTGTGATTGATGTTAATGTGTGTCATTTATACTTGATAACTTCTTATTAACTTCGTTTGGTCCATTGTGGTCTCTGGTGACCCATGCATTATCCCAAGATAAACCCATGGTGCTGTAATCAATAAATGCACTCATTTTAGCTTCTCCGTTTTGCGCAGGGCAGTGCTGTTGGAATATGGTTATTTACAAATGTAATTTCAAAATTCAGTCTTTTAAACAAAATTAAGGAATGTACAAGATTTACTCTGGACAGTTTGTAAACATTAGAACATGATAATGCAGCTTGCATGCTATTGCTGCTGTATCAGTCTCTCTTCCTTAGTGTGCATCATCTGACTTGCATTGACCTTCCAGTCATGCATCCTTTATCCTGTGCTAATTGCATGGTCATGTGTCGTTCAACTTGCAGTGAGTGGGGGTGGAATTAGTGTAATTGTGCATCTTAGCACCAACATTGCTGTTTGTGTATGAGAAGCAGCAAAGTCTCCACATTACAGTAGGTTACCTACTTAATTGATACTACAAAACCCTGCATTTGGGGGTCTTTTAAGAGTATTTCTACCTTGTTAACTTGAATTGTGCTTAAACATAACATCTGCCTGGCCAAGTGGATCATGAAATGGCTGATAGGTTGGCAGCAGACCCTTCTTCAGAACCTATGCAGTGCCTAGACAAGGAAGCATTGTGCCGCTTGTCTGCTGTTATCTCAGTGCAGTCAGTCATTGAACAGTATGGTCAGTGGGGTGTGGTAGAAGTATTTACACTTGAATTAATCAACTAATCAAGCATGAAAGTGCCAGTTTAAGTTTTAATTTTCCTCATGGAAAAGAAGATATAGTATGAATGGTGAAGCAGGGGGCTGTTATTTGGAAGGAGGTGCAACAGAAATTTTAATTAATGCTAATAGTATCCGACTCACTGAAAGGAATGAAGATAAGCTGTGTCATTGCCCCAAAGGTATTTCCTTCCTTTACTTGTGGCAATGCGACAATATCTTTCCTGGAAAATCATCTCATTCAAGGTGACTAACCCTTAGACAAGTGGCTCATGCAGAACAATACTTTGATAAGTAGGTCTGTATCACCATCAGTATTAGAACAGAGGCAGTCATACTGAAAATGACTGTTTAACTGAGATAGAAAGAATTCATTTTAAGGGCTTCCCTTTAAAAGACCTGACAGTCAAGTAAAGTGCAGAGGCAGAAGTCTAATTTGTAGACAAACAGATTCAAAGTTTCCTCACATTTCCAGAAATAGCCAGATATAAATTCTTGTCCCATTTTCTATCTACAACCTGAATGATATTTTTTCATAAGTATCACTCAGAGACAAATGACCAAAAATTACTGTTACTTTCCTGGTGACTGGCAATACTATGGCACTGCAGAAAACCTGTCAAGGTCTTCTGTAACTGTAGCAGACAACAAATGCCTTCCTTGTGTGTATTTCCTAATCTTGTATAAGGATAATAGAAATGCCAAGAAAAATACAAGAGACAGTTTTACTGTGTGGCCTTGACTGTGCATGCCTCTTTTCAAATCATTGCATTTCCAGCCAAATAACAGCTTGGTGGTGGCAGTCTCTAAATTTAATCCTTCTCTTCTCTTTTCTTCATTGTAGATATCTGATACTGGTTGCAACATCAGGAGACACAGGCAGTGCAGTACTAGATGGCTTCAGCAAAGTTGCTGATGGTAAGAAGAAACATGTACTACCTCACCACTTACATTTAGTCTTGAATCTATATGCATTGAAATGAAAACATACAAGAGGTATACTGGGGTGGTCACGCTTTATTTGGATCAGATTCTGATCCATTTTTTCAGGTTTTTGTTGAATCTACACCATCATCTTCTCCTCTTCATCATCAGAAAGAGCCCAAAATTTGTCAGCCAGGGTGAATATATGATTTGTGTCTGATGTTTATGAAAGTAAATGCCAGCTGATTTTGCATGATGTCACAGTGATATGCATTTTTTATCCGACAGAGTTGTTGGATGAAAATTTGTCTATCGATGAAATGTCATGGAATAATTAGCATAAATTAAATTGGATTAATTAAATTGGATGAATTAATTAATAAATTAAATTTTCATAGTCCTGCATTACAACTCATGTATCCACACAGGTTGGCAAATTTTTTAGTCTTTCAGACCAGAGATGGAGAAGATTTTCACAAATATTCGCAAACATAAGTTGCAGTAAGGCCACTACTTTACTCTGCTTGTGAGGGTGACTGCCCTATATCCCTACACCATCTGCTGTATATTTATCTACAAGCAGGAGGTCTAGAGTTTGACTCCTGGCAGGGTCACTGGCAGGGTCAAATGGAAGACTTAGAAGTGGAACCAACTGCCATTATACTTGGTGCTCAGCATAAGCAATGGAGTAGAAGAAACAAGCTAATGAGCCACAACTGTAAAAAAAGTGTGGCCGGTATGACTTAAACCAATTGGTTATAGAAACAGGGCTGTACAACTTCATCTGCTACCTATGATTGAGTTGTGTGAACATAGAGGTGTCAGAACATGGGGCTGTCAGAATGTACTATATTGGTGTCAAAATAAAGAGATACTAAACCCTAACAGGTTTGTAATGGTGTTGGAATATAAGAATGTCACAAAATACCTTTGTTGAAATATTGGGCAGTGACCCCTCTGCTAGCAAGCACTAACAAAATGTATTCTTTTGAAATATTTGAATTTCAATATCAATTTTGTTAGTTAGTTAGATGGAGTTTTACCGCCCAGTTTCCAACCAATTGGTTCAAGTTGAGTGGGCAAAGGCCTTTTTTCCAGTTGTAGCTCACTGGCTTATTTTCCCTACTCCATTGCTTATGTTGAGCACCTAGTACAAAGGCAGTAAGTTCCATTTTTAAAGTCTGTATGACTCGGCAGGTGCTTGAACTCTGAACGTTCCGACTACAAGTTTGATGCTCTAACCACTTGACCATGCAGTTGGTCAAATTTCAATATCAAAAAAGTTGACTTCTTGTCAGTCCAAGAACATATGCTGTCAGAATTGAGAAGGACATTTTACCCAATATTACCCAGGTAAAAGGTCTTTTCCTGAGTGAAGCTTATCTCTATAATCGCAACTGGCAACCCATTTTACAAACAGGCTTGATCTATGGAGTAAACAGTATTTGAAGAGGTTCTAAAGATCCCAAGACCTCTGAACAGGAAGATCTCTGTAGATTCTGTATTAATAGTGGTCAATAAGAGATGGCTAAAACTTGCTATTCATTTCTGGCGTCATGAATTTTAGAGACTTGCTGCCTCTTTAGTACTTTTAGTTACTGTTTTGGTAGAAGAATAAAACACCTGTGCAGTGCACTCTTATTCATCTTCCTCAGATGTGTCAAAATATTGAATGAACACTTTAAACTGCTATGCACTACAGGAGTGCTCTCCCAAGGATTGATTCCTTGTAGTCTTTCCTCTTAACGTGTTCACTTCAGATCTAGCAGTGTTCTCAGCCTTTCTTCCAGTTGTGGGTTCCTGGCTTGTTTTTCCTCCTCAATTAATTATGCAAAGAATCCTGCACAACAATAGCAGATTCCATTTATATAATGGAAGGTACTGATACTAAATCAAAGATATATTTCTTTGGCAAAAAGTTTAACATGTTTGGGCAAAGGAAGGCAGTGCGCCATCTGACCTTATCATAGTCAGTGAACCTTGCATATTTTTCAAGGAACGGCCTGAAATCATCATGGGTGGTTAATGCAAATGGAAGCCATGGTTTGTAATTGCTTAGTTAGACAAGATGTTATGACTCAGGTTGTAAACAGTTGGTTTAGGTTGGACTGGTCATGGTCCTTTTTCCAGTCTTGGGTAAATGTCTTGTTTTCCTACTCCATTTGCTTATAGAGAGCATCATGCACAACAACAGAAAGTTCCATTTATGAACTCTTTGGTGTGACTCTATCTGCAAATGGACCCTGAACCTTCAGGGTGAAAAACAAATTCTCTTCCACTAGATAAAATTCCTAGAATCAGTTCAGTATTTAGTTCTGCCAAACAGTAAGCTGCATGCAAACACATTCTGTTTGTATGTAGAAGCAGGGCACAATTAACATTATTTCTGTAATTGCTTGCTATGAATGCTTCACTATGTCCCTGTAAAAAGTGTAACACAGTTGTATTTATGGTGTTACTGATGAACTTGCATAAATGATGTATAGTTAGTACAGTACATTTTGAAGTGTACGTTAAATCATGGATGTACCACTTCAGAGTAGTACTGTACTTCCATAGTTAAATTTTGCAAAGGGTTTGACACTGAAGTTTCCATCATGTTATGTGATTTGTTCAGTGGAGCCACATTGAGGGGCACTACGATTTGCTTTATAAGAAAGGTTAATGCTTAAATCAAGTTTATTACAGGGTAGGGTAGATATGCTTGCTGTAGCAATCTAAATCAGATGTGTTTTTCTCAAGATAGCAGTATTAAAAGTTGTTACATTTTCAACACAATGTGCACTTGATTAAGGCAAACATTTTTGATGTCAATCTTTACATTAATGGACATCTTAAGCTTGTTCTGTTTTTTCTTTACACCAATTTGCTGCTCAACATCGCCTGAAATTTGAGAGTTATTGCATGAGAGACATGAGAACATACAAACTTCGCAGGTCCTGTCCCTATCAACATCAAGGTCACCACAACAAACAAAATAAAGAAGAGAAACAAAGCATTCCTTGAGAATGTGATATCAACCCCTGCTTGCCTCACAAATGTAGTATTAATACATTTGTTGATATCTCAAGAAAGACATTTCTCATTTGAATGGAAATTTCTCCAAATTGTTAAAATTTAGTTCCTCTTTCACATACATAAATTCATTGCCTTGTTTTATCTTCTCCTGTAAAATTAAAAGGTAGTCAGTTCTTACCCCAAACTACGATTTTTGTAGCATTCTACAGAAATTCTCAATTGGCATGCTTTTTGATTAACAGCAGGTTTAGAAAATGCAGAATAATGTTGCATAGCATGTACTGTACTGAGAGTGTTTTGGTTACACATTGAACACTTACAGTATATACTCACTCTGAAGCAAAAAAAAAGAGATTGTGTACTGTATGTGGATGGGGATGAGTTTTAGGCGGTTGTAGGAGGGGTATAAGTAAGTAAAAGAGAGTTGCAATTGTTTGAGGCGAGACGGTTAAGTCTTTGATTTATTACCCAAAGTACTCTTTTCTTGTAGGAAAAGCAAAACTGTGGGAGACGAAGATATAAATGGTTGTGCAAGGGGTTAGAAGTGACTTGGTTGGCAAAATTAGGACTTGGTGGCATTACAAGATTTGCCTTTTGAATTGATATTGTCACTCTCACAGGAGCTTGTCTTATCTTGTCTTTTAGAAAGTGCTGACATTCAGGTGATGGTATTGTACCCAGAAAACGGTATCAGCTCAGTGCAGAAAGCTTTGATGACATCTGTGGATTCATCGAATGTTAAAGTCATTGGTAATGTCATAAATTGATATAACTTAAATTATATGTTTGTATTGATTGCTTCATATTGATCTTCATTGGTCTTTTGTTTTGGGGGTTGTAGTGTAGCAGTACGGTGCAGAACGGTCCATTCCAGCAGTACGGTGCAGAACGGTCCATTCCAGCAGTACGGTGCAGAACGGTGTACCAATCTGTTTCAAATGTGCATGCATTCAAATCCCACTTGATGTACTGTACATGGAATTTGTCCGAGTGCTTTGACTGGCTTGCCACTAAAATCAGTTACCCAGTTGACAAAGTCAGTTGTGCACTGGACTGAAGAACCTTCAGGCTGACCAGTCAATAAGCCAACTTCACTTTTAGATTTGGGATAAATATATTTGGTTTTAGTTGAAACTGTGATGTACTGGTAATTAAGAATAGTTAATTATGAGTTATCCTTACAAATGAAAAAAAAAAATACTAAGTTGACAGTATAGGTAACTACTTGGGGCAGTTACTCTTAACTTATAGGTAAAGAGCATTCCCCCCAAACTTATTTTGAAGAAAAAGCTAAATAACATAATTTTCATCTTTCTCTTCAAAGTATCTTTCATTACATTTCATGACTTTACTATTGCATATTCATGGTAAACCAAGCAGTTATTTCTGGTAAATGTCACATTTGAAGAGAAAAAACATTGTCACCTGACTCCCAACAACCCATCATGAAACTGCACAGTCTACTACACTTCTTCAATTTGGGATGACTGCTCCTGCCCTTTAAGGACATGTGGCTGTTTACTACTCTCTTTCCATCTAAAATATCGATATATACTTTAATTTACATGGGAAGAACAGTAATTAAAGCTGTCCTGACGTTCAGTAATACTCCTTTCAGTGTGATCCATATTCACCAACAGCTACAGTCTATGTAACTGTATGTACGTAATATGTAACTGTTTTAATTTGGTCCAGTTGATAATCTTGTAAAACATTGGTCACAAATTTATCAAGTTGTAGCCTAGCTGCACTGGACATTTTGTTCTAGTACCACCTCTTGTCTTGCCTTGTTCAAAAAAATCCCTTATCTTTGTGTTTTCACTTTCTCCCAACAGGTGTGGATGGGGACTTTGATGATTGTCAGTCAGCTATTAAGACCATTCTTAGCACTAAATCTCTCGCCAACTACCTCATGTTGAACCACAATGTCAAACTGAGTGCTGCTAATTCTATTAATTGGGGCAGATTACTCCCTCAAGTGGTGTACCATGCCTCATCTTACCTGGAGCTTGTCAAGCAGAATGTGATTGGTATGGGGGATGAGTGTGATGTCTGCATTCCGACAGGGAATTTTGGCAACATTGTCGCTGCATTTTATGCCAAGGTATGAAGGTACTTGATTTGCTTGACTCATAAGTAGCCTGAAGCAAAAGCAAAATAAAGAGAAATCAGTGGATTGTAGCCTTTGTTTCAAAATAAAATTAATGTGACTGCTTTTGCCCTTTAAAGTAAATGTGATCTACCTTGTTGTAATGGTTGTATATATAAACACCTGATGTGAAATTTTAATGTATTAAATTAAATTAAACCCTTTGAGGCTTGAGATCTATGCTTGATTTATTTGTTTTACATCACATTGTTGTATGTTAAGCTTTCAAGTGAAGATTCAGTCTAGAATTTGCAGGAAGTATACTGAGACATGTGAAACAGAAATATTTGGGCAAAACTGTGGCAAAGAGAACCTTAGGGGTAACCATTGACAGGGAAGTATCATGCATCACCAAAAATCTTGTAACTGCATAGGATCTGTGCCTAGTGTGGAATTTTAGGTTTGAAAAACTACCAAAATAGAGAAAAGGGTTGTATTTGCAGAAACATATGGTGCAACTTCTCCAGTAAATTACAGCAGCCTTTATGCTCCTAGCTCACTGACCACAAAGCAATGAACCACTTGACTGAGAAAACAATAAATCAGCATAAATGATATGAACAGCTGTAAACGGATTTTCTGGAGACAAAATTTATTAAAAAATTATTAAAAATATGTAGAAAGACTTTTTTCAGGAGGTGAAAACTCATCTCAATTGCATTTATAGCATTTGAAAGATAAAAAATTTGCAAGATAATGCAATTTTCCTGAGATTTAGTGCATTGTGAGGAACCTGTGATGCTAAAGATTAATTTGACATTGCATGCAATTTATGTAAAATTTTGATATTGCTGCTGGGAATATTAGGAAACATTGTTTTGTATGTGTTTTATACAGTGTAGGGTTGCATCTACAGGAAATGGTATGCAAACATTCCAACAGTATCAAATTTCAAGGAGAAACATAACATTATTGAGTAGGGTTGGGCTGTATACCAGTACTGATGTGAATACCGGTACCAGAGGTACAGGTAATTAAAAAACCCAAAATGTTTGGTGTGTTTCTAATACCGGTTCTTGAAAAAATATCGGTACTCAAAAAAAAATTACCCTGGAAAGGTCAAGATAGGAAACGGGAGTATTAACTACAATTGTGTATGACTGTAAAGAAATTTGGTAAACAAAGTCAAAGCAGAGGTTTCTGCACGGTAATAATGCAATCATGTGCCCAGCTGCATCAAAGTACAAGATAACAGCGGGTGCTGTGCACAGTTTAGGTTCCTTCCCACCTGACTTTCCTACCTGAGATTTGAGAACCGGTACTGCCTCAATACCAGTTCTGTGAGCTTTACAGTAATGATACCAATATTTTTATGGTACTTCCCAACCCTATTATGGAGTCTAACACCATGCATTCATGTTAAACAAAATTCTGTAGCTTTGTTTAAAAGTGAAAGTGTTTTGGAAAAAAAAAAACTTATTTTTAAAGTGAGATATCTAGAGTTAGGAAAAAAGTACTTATCAGAACAGGGTTTGAAGAACATGGTGTGAAAATTTTTTGTCTATCTTACCAGGCCCAAATCAAATTCCTCTTGAATATGCCTTAAACAAAGGAGAACACTTAATTTTAAACTTCTTGTACCAGTTTCCCCATGTTGTCTGTTGTTTGTAAAGCACACTGGCCAATTCAAGTAAGTGTGTAATGTGATTATCTTCTGCTTGATTGACATTTGAGTTTGGACCTGACCATGACTGTACAAATGCAGGATTGTAACTTGCCCCATGGACTACTGGAGAAAAAATTTATATCCCATTTTGATTCCTTGTCGAAGGCAGGTAAGGAATCTATGCAGTGGTGATGTCTTGTGTATGTGAGCTTGTAAACGATACCTTGCCGGGTGCAGGCCCCTCGCGAGAGCTGAAGCCTCACACGTCTTTCCTCGCTCACGCGGAGCTCGTAACTGGCGTAGCTACCCGAAAATTTCGACACTGCAGTGAGGTCTGTCACGTGATATGCAAGAGCCCGCCCTCGCTTGCGTGACTTAAACGGCTTTAAAGGAAAATTCCAACCATTTCCTTACGTTGAACAGTTCTGTGTACCCCTTAAGGCATCGAATACGGGGATGTCCTTTGTGTGTGTGTGTGACACTTTGGGTTGTAAACACGATATCTCAAGAAGGGTAAGTGTGACTAACCTCATATTTTGTGTGTGGGTTGGTCATATTGAGTAGATGATCCCTATTGTTTTTGGTGAAGGTCAAAAGTCATCTGGGGTCACGAGAGGTCAAAAGGTTAAAACCTTGTAAACATGATATCTCAAGAACAGTACATGTGACTCTGCTCATATTTGATGTGTGGGTTGGTCATATTCATGCAGTAGATGATCCCTATCAAAGGTCATTTGGGGTCACGATAGGTCAAATGGTAATTTCCTTAGAAACTGCTTGTAAACACGGTATCTCCAGAAGGGTAAGTGTGACTAATCTCAGATTTGATGTGTGGGTTGGCCATATTGTGTAGATGATCCCTATTGTTCGTGGTGTAGGTCAAAGGTCATTTGGGGTCATGACAGGTCAAAAGGTCAAAACCCTTTTAAAGACGATATCTCAAGAACGGTACATGTGACTCTGCACATATATGTTGTGTGCGTTGGTCATATTGAGTAGATGATCCCTATCGATTTTTGTGGAGATCAAATGTCATTTGGGGTCACGAGAGGTCAAATGGTAAATTCCTTAGAAATTGCTTGTAAACATGGTATCTCCACAAAAGTAAGAGTAACTAATCTCATATTTATTTTGTGGGTTGGCCATATTGTGTAGGTGATCCCTAATGTTTTGATGGAGGTTAAAGGTCATTTGAGGTCAGGAGAGGTCAAAAGATCAAAACCTTTTAAACAGGATATCTTGAGGATGGTACATGTGACTATGCTCATTTTTGGGGTGTGGGCTGGTCTCATTAAGTAGACGATGCGTTACAATTTTCGTGGAGGTCAAAGGTCCTTTGGGGTCACATGAGGTCAAAGGTCAAAACCTTGTTAACACGATGTCTAAAGAGCTGTTTATGTGACAAAGCTCATATGTGGTGTGTAGGTAGATGTATTGAGAAAATGATCCAATTCCATTTTCCTAATGGTCAAAGGTCATTTGGAATCAGCAAGGTCAAAGCCTGACAAGCTTTCCTGTACAGCTTTACAAGAAAGGTCACTTGTAGGGTCCTGTAACTTGTCATGTAGATGGTGATTTTGGTGGAGGTCAAATTTTATTTGGCTTCACAAGGGGCAAGGGCGATCTCAATGTAGGAAGATTGATGCCTTGCATGTGTATGTTGTTGGCACATTATGGAGCCCTGTTAATTGAAAAAAAAAAAAACAATTGAAGAGCAATGTCAATGTGGAAAAAGCCTTACATTTCAGTGCCAAGGAATCACTAAGCCTTTTGGCTTTCTAGTTTTTCTAGGCAGCAAAAGAGGGTAACAAAATATGGTGTTATATTTACTTAGGGTGTATTTTTAGTTCCAAACAAGGCTGTGTTCAGGGTGCTCCAAAAAGATTCATAGTTATGTCTGATAACCTCTTGTCAATGTTCAGTAACCCCCTGTCCAGAAAGAGAAGAAATGAAAGAGATACCAAAATCTGAGTTATGATTTAAAAAAGAAAAAAAATGAAATACAAATGCTAATGGGAGATTAATTGATTGTAACTTGTTTCCACTAGAAAATGACAATCCATGTTAATACATAATTTCATTTATTTATTTGTTTCACCACACTACATATTACAATATGATGTGAAAGGAAGTCATCCAGAAAACCGAAATTGGCTGACAAGGTGGATGACTCCCTACAACAAAGAAAAAAGATAACAGATATTTACAGCGTCAACAAAACAAAACAAACAAAACACATACGTACATAACTATGACATGTCTCAGTATTGTGCAACAGCATTTGGAAAAAATAGCAGGAGCATACTTGAAAGATATTAAGAATAATTTCAGTTTCATCAAGGAAACTTAATAATTATCAATGATGCCTTCCTTAACCGCCCTCTTAAAGATTAACAGAGAGGAAGAATTTTTTACTGAGTCTATGAGGGTATTCCAGATTTTAGTGCTATGATTATGCAAGCTAAACGATCCAATGTTCGTAAGATAGTAATGGTGATGGGCAGAATTAGCGTGTCTAGTACTGTGCCTATGAACAAAAGTATTGCTAATAATAAAATTACGAAATGTATCTGGTAGTAATCTATTCCAAGCCTTGTGAAAAAATACAGCAATGTTGTAATCAATGATGTCAGTAAATTTGAGTAATTGAAACTTTTGAAACTTTTTGAAAGTTTTTTTTAATGCTTGATTCAAGGCATTTTTACCCTTTTTAACTCAGGAAATGGGCATTCCATTCAAGCATTTCATCTGTGCTTCCAATGTGAACAATGTCCTCAATGACTTTGTTCAAACTGGAGTGTACGACCTTCGAGGGAGAGGACTGGAAATCACAAGTTCCCCAGCCATAGATATTTTAAAAAGTTCTAACTTGGAAAGGTAAGATCTTCAGCAAAGACACCAGCATATTTTACTGAATGATTAATTCCCATGCAATTACAAGATGGTTAAAAGAAGGGTTTAAGGTCACAACAGGGTTAGAGGGGTACTCATTCTAAGCATTTTGGTGAAATTTACATTTAAATGTGATGTGTGGTTCTCAAGATATGAACATGTAAATTATTCACATTTTTAACAAAAAGTGAACTCAAAGCAAGCATATATGGACATCCTATCCCCACATAAGTGCACATTCTGTTGTCTTTCTTTAAACTTTTAAGTCAATTTTCTGCTCAACAATCTCATATTATTAAAATGTGATTGCATGAGTGGCATGAGAACTTTACAAACTTTGCATTCCCACAGGGAGGTCCTATTATAACTACAAGGTCAACACAACAGTCTGATTAAACAATGGGAAACAAAACATTCCTTGTCAATGTGAGGAAGTGATGTAAGCTCTGCTGCCTTTAAACTCACTTTGGAAGATAAATCTACTGAATTCATTCCCTGACATCTCCAGAAATACAAGTCTGATTTGAATGGAATTTTCACCCCACAGTGTAAATTTGGTTCCTCTTTCACATATGAAAATAGACTTTTGCTTATCATTGCCTATTAAAGGGCAAAAGTTCTTATCCCAGACAATTATTGTTCTACTTATGACTGCTTTTATCTTCTCCTTTTTCACACACAAACCTGGCTAATTTATTACTTGAGGACATGTGATAGGGTGGGGAGCAAACAAGGTTCTGTTGTGTTATCAGAACACTTTATGTATCTTGCGTAATATGTCAGTTGCAATTGCATTTTTTGAATTTTGAAATCTACTGCACTTTGTGTTGACAATTTTCCTGTTGTAGTTTAATTTGGAGTTAATTAATGCCCTAACTACCCATGGTTTTGCTGTGAAACCCTAATTTACCATTGCTATATATGTAGGGTTTTGCAGAAAAACCATTGCTATATGTAGGGTTTTGCAGAAAAACCACTGTACTGTTGCATCCAGGAGTACGGCCAATTAAACCTCTTTTGTGTAATTGTGTTTTGGACAGGGAATAGGTTGAAGAGGAGATATTTTTAGGTAAACCCCGTTGGGTTCTAACGAAAGCAGGTATAGGAGCTTCAATACAAAAAATTGAGTTTAAGTTTGCAGAATGTGTTATATAGCTCAGTATGGCAAGATTGATTGCCTTCAGGGTTAAACCAAGTTAAAAGACTGTTTGTGCATGTTTCATGAAGAAGAATAGGTGGCTCTTACTTAAAGTTGTTTCTTGTTTCTGTCCGTCTTGTCTGAAAGTCATATTTGAGCTGGCACTTCTTTATGAAGGATTACAGTAAGTGCTGGTGGTCCAGATCAGCAATGAATCATTGTGTGGGCCCCCTACTGGGCAAGCAGAGAGGCAAGATAAGGAAGCCTCAAAGGTGTGAAGCAGGAAGTCATATTAGGAGTTGTTAGCCACACTTTAAGCAAGTGTGGTGTTAACTGCATGTTTTCTAAAGGGAAAGAAGCAATCCAGTAATGGTTTGTCAACTTTGAAATAATATAATTGCAGGTTTTTACATCTAGTTACTGACAGAAATGGATCCCTTGTCAAAGAATGGTTTGAAAATTTGAATAATAACGGAATGTTCCAAGTTCCTTTGGAGGTAAGTGAAGGGTTGACTTCTCCTGTCAAAATTTTTCTTCCATACTTACAAGTCAGGCAGTGTCGATCAGTAATAAATATGAATATTAATATTGTCATAATTTGACACATGTGCAACAAATGTTGGTATTTCAGACTAGGATTTATCGATTTGAACACTATGGTTCAGATTGTTCGACTAAAAGTTACAAGTGGCACATTGCATTGGGTTGGTTCTTAAAATTCACTAAATCATTCCAAACCAAGTTTTATTCACATCTGCAAATGACAAGTGGTCAAACTTGTACAATCCATGTGGAACTTTGGTGCCTGTAAGAAGTCTGTACACACCTTTTTTTCCAGTGAATGAAGGTCAACAAAAACCAGATAAATAATTGTCTTACTGCTTGCCTTTCACACCTTGCAAACAGTGACCTGCCCTTGAATGAGTTCAGCAAGAAGTCAGGTAAAATTTGATTACCCCACCAAACCTTGCTTTTGATGGGGAATCAGGTGAAATATCTACTATAATGGTAAGAATTTCGTCATATCCCCATATCCAACAAACAAATAATTGTTATATGAGTGAGTTGCTTACAATTCCATTTTTGTTTGGTAAATTTGTGATGATTTCAATTTAAGCGCCAAACCATTTCAAGCCAGGGTACAAAAAAATCCAAAATTGTAACTTTTTGCTTAACTATTGGAAGTGAGTAATAATGCAGTTGCACCAGCCCCCTTCCAATCCCCTCAAATTGATATCAACTCCATGTGCCCCTGTATTAGAGTGATCCCCTGACTATACATTAAATGTTGCCCCCACCACAGACATTTTATTGTTATGATATGATTCATCAAGCAGACATTGCTACTGCTCCATTAAAAAGTGCACTCCTTAATGTAAAATTTGTTCCCTCAAGTTTGACTTGTTGGCTATGAGCATATAATTTTTGAATGGGGATTATAAAAGAAGCAATTTCAAGTAAAGTATTTTGCTGAGGGATTCCTTTCCCTCCAAACGTCAATTAAATCATACTTTTCCAATTACGTAAGACAATCTCTTCTAGCATTTAGTTAGTGCGGTGAATGCGTCCTTCCTTATCAGGATCAAAATTGAAATCACTGCCACAGATCAAAGAATCACATTCAAAATTAGAGAGGAAGAAAGAAATGTTACGGTAAAATACATGTGAATCAAGATTAGGTCTGTAAACCACCACCATAGTAAGAATACTACCATTGTACCCTACATCAACCACTATAAATCTACCACAACTATCACAGTGAATCTTTAAAATATCAATTGAAGAACCTGGACAAAAGTCACCTCTACTTGATGATGTTCCATGAGGAAAAATAACATCTCCACCCCACTCATTTGCCCACCCCATGTCATCACTACCCATACAATGTGTTTCTTAGATAAATATGATATCAAAATGATGGCTGTGTAGATACACAAAGTACTGTTGTCTTTTACCTGATTGTCTTAACCCCCTTGCGTCATAACTTCCAATTTTTATCGACATAATAGATATATCGAAACATTGGTGTATTAGAAATAATCTTTTGATGAGGTAGAACATTATTCATGTAAAGAGAAGTAAAGATCATACTCACATAAAAAGTATGGCACAAAATGCTACTACCATGGAGGAAGTAGAAAAATCTAAAAATAGAAAAAGCAGGGTGTGCAACAGATGGATTGCATTAAAGGAAAGGAGATGAGGAATACTGTACCTCTGTTCCATTTTACTTTCTTTATTTTCCACTTCAAAGAGGTGTAGAGACTTGAAACATAAATAATGTTAACAAATAAAAGATATGCAAGAAAGTGCATCAAAATACAAAAAAAAAGATTAAATAACAAAACAAAGTAAGCGTGAAGAGAAAAATCCATACACACATTTAACATGTAATAGCACTGGCTGACATTGCTTTTAGCAAGAACAAAAATCACACCTTAGTCCACCTGTGTTAATACAGTAAGGTTCTAAGTATTAAAATGAACTTGAAAATTATTCATAATTATCTTCAAGTTACAAAATTTAAAAAAAAAAAATTAAACAAGATCTTTCTATTTTTCTATTTCTGCTTTGGAAAAGTTCCTTCATTTTAAAATTTGTTGGTCGTCTCCTAAAATAGGGCTTGAGTAACAAATTTCTTTTTTAGTAAAATAATGGCACTGCAAAATATAATGTAATTTATCTCCTAAGTTCTCACCAATGCACAATTGACATGTCCTTTTATGATAAATCATACCTTCAAGTTCATTTTTCAATACCTGTCAAACTAATACCTTCTGATTCTAGGGAAAATAAAATTTTAACACATATTTTTTTAAAAGACTAATGGTTATCAAAAATTTTTATTCTCAAAATGCTATTGGTTTCAATAAGTTAAAAAAAAAATTGTCTCCTAAGAATTTTTTTGAGAATGAAGATTTGTTCATTAAACTAACCCTAAAAATGTGAATTATAAAATGGCAGTGCCTAAGTAGAGATGCTGTGGTCATGAACCAGAAGTGCAGTACTATGATTATATTGTGCCTTCTTTGTTTGATGTTTCACATTTCATTGAAATTGATTGCTTTGAATGCTTAATTTCCAGGTGCAGAAAAGAATCTCAGACGATTTCAATCTGTCTGCTGACTGGTGTTGTGAAGAGGTGTGTGCTAATACTATAAAAGATGTATTCCAAGAAACAGGTGAGTCTATTTGTACCAGTCTCTGGCACTTTATTTCAAACACTTTACTTCAAAATCTGTGCCCGTATTCTTATGTGGAGCTATCTGTTGAATACAAAGATTTACTCAAGTTTGCCCTGGACCCTGGCGTCTGCCAATTTAGCATAACTGATGTGGAAGTACTTTCACGCTAGCAAGAATTCGTCCAGACTAGTACTGACTTCAATACTTGTACTAGAGGTACAGGTAATGAAAATACTGAAGATATTTGGTGTGTTACTAATACCGGTACTTAAAAAAAATTACTGGTACTCATTATATTCCTTGACAAAAATAACTGTTAGGATGTGTAGATGATTAAAATATTTACACAAACATATAGAGCAGAGGTTCCTGCATGGTTATTAACCAGTCAAACACCCAGATGCATTAATGTGCAGGATAACATGGGGACCATGTGTGGCTTAGGTTCCTTCCCACCCGGCTTCCCTACCAGAGAGTTGAGAACCAGTACTGCCTCTGTTACTGGTTCTGTGTGTCTTACAATACCAGTACCAATATTTTCACGGTACTGCCCAACCCTAATCCATACTAGCTATAAAAAGAAAAAACTCAGCACATATGAACAAGAAGAGTCCTAGAAAACATCTTTGGTTACTTGCAACTCAAAACAAACAGATGCCATCCGCCCATTTCGAACTTCTATGCTACTTTGAGTAAGATCTTATTTAGGGGATAAAGTCAATGGTGTCCAAATCCCTCTATCAGATTCAAATGGGCTATGAAGTCTTGCATATTGGCTGAGAAACCACACGGAACATTGCTATTTCAAGTCATACTGCCTAGTAAAAGCTTGGGCTTATTTTATGTTGAATGATCATCAGTAACTAGGCACATTGCATACTGTTTCTTGGTGGGGAACTCCTTTTTTTTTCTTTTTTGATCAAGTAATTGCTCTCCATTTCCCAAATTTCTACACTGGGTAAGATTATTCGTAACTGACCAATCACAAGGCAGCATTTTCAAAAAGCATTTATGAATTTATAATCAGATATTGATGATGTTGCCAATTTTAACTGAAGTATGAATCATCAATACTGTAAAGCTTGAGACTGGAATTTTTGGTTTTTTGAAAACCAAATTCTGTTTTGCAATGTCATTTGCACAACTTCCATTGTAATAGTGTAGCATCAGAATATCACATTCAGTTTCCTAATTTAAAGAGTGGGAAACACCGTCTCTACCTAAAGCTATAAATAACAGAAACATCTAAGTGGAATGAAACTAAAAGACTTGATAATATCAAATGATTTTGAAAATGTCCATTTGGGGAATTCCTTTGCCCCCAAATTGTCAGGAACTTTTATCAAGACCAATTAAAAGCCATTTGAAAATAGCCCTGTAGGTTGATAGTTAATAGCAGTTTGTCTGAGAATAAACTGAAAGGGGATCTAGCCTTTCAGTCCACAATAGGTTGTTTGATCTCTTTTCAGCTAGCACATACAGTATATCAGAAATTGTTAAAATTTTTTGTTCAGGCTAAACCACTAAGTAGTTTGGCTTCTATGGTACCAGAATGTCAATGAAAACTGCTGTTCATTGAAGCAGCTAATTTGAGTAATGAACCAGTGGTCGGGTACTATAATTTGGAACTGCAGTTTTTCCCTAAAAACTATGGTAGCCTTGGTGGAGCTCCTTAAAGGTTAACATTTGGTTGTGCCTATCAGTCTTACATGGATTATGCACTGCTCAGAGAATGTGTAGTACCTTCAAGCTTGTTCTGAAACACAAACCCAGTAAAAACATTTTCTCCCTCTCAAAACCCAATATTCATTGCTCTAAAAGAGTGAAACAAAGGACAAAGCAAAGAGTTATTAAGTGTCAAACTGTCTCACTCAAATATTCCAAATAGAAAGAGAAAAAATTCATCATTCTTTTTTGAAAGCGTTTAAGAAAATCTTACTGCAAGACATTGACAGAAAGAAGGTCAATTAATTCTCTTTTGAATAATTGTACAAAGTTTAATTTGTACATTTAGCTAATAAGTTTCACAATTCATTACCCCACAACTAGAAAAAGGAAAAAAAAAAAGATTTTCCAAAAAACTCCTTCAAATCCACCTAATGATTACTCATAAAATTATGTGGAACTTGGTGGGGAATAGGCCAAAAAAGGAAGTTTCACCCACTGTTAAAACTGTAGTCTTCTTTCTCTAATTTATATTATTGGGGGTAGATAATGATGAATTTTACTGTTTAACTAGTGGCAAAACTAGAAATTTTATCTGTGGATGGAAAGGTAGCTTCATGATGTGGTGGGTAAGGGGAAGGTCAGGAGAGACTGGTGGGGAAGGGGACTCCAAATAGGAAAGCTATATATTACATATAGTTTGGTCCAGATGCTTTTTATGTCTTTTGCAATAATGCCCCATTCCCAAACACTTGTAACCATATTGATCTTAAGTTCATCTGCTAAATTATTCAACTTCATCTTTTTTTTTTTTTAAAATATATTTCCTGCCATGAGTACCATTTTGTGTGTGTTTGTGTGTGTGTGTGTGTGTGGGGGGGGGGGGGGGTTGGATGAGGGCAAGGATTTGCCAATATTTGAAGGGGTCTGAAGGGGTTTTGTGTCCTTGTCACAACCCTCCTTTAGATAAACTACCATATTTCACACGTAGCATTTCACTTTAAGTTAGTAAATATTTAGTATTCATGTTTGTTTCGAAGTTTTCTGTCAATTAAAAAAATGTCTTTATGAAACTTGCCACACAGGTTACTTGATGGATCCACACACGGCAGTAGGGAAGGCAGTAGCTGATAGGTTTGAGTCACCTGATAGACCAATGCTCATCTGTGGCACAGCTCATTATGGAAAGTTTCCAGAAGATGTACTCAGGGCTCTTGACATCTTGCCAGATGAGAATAACCCTGCTGCTATGTTTGATAAATTGAGGGCCCTATCTCCTACACCCAGGATGCACTCAGAATTAGAAAGTGCAATTTTTAAGAAAAGAGTGCACAATAATGTAGTTAAAGCTAATGTAAAAGAAATTTCAAAAGAGATTATTAGTTTTTGTAGTACTTAATGACAACTTCACATTTGAGTTTATTTAATAAAGTTCGAGGCCTTTTTAGAAATTGCTGTACATAATTGACTGATGGCACAGATAAATTGTGAATTTTCTGTACATTTGAAAAACATTCCTTTAAATGATCCGTAGAGCTTTCAATTCCCTGTCATCCATCAGCAGCCATCACACTCAATTAATGTCAATATGTCAAATGTATTGACTGTAGCTAGCAGATCAACAATCTGGATGGAAGCATAGTTAGTGGCAGCCTGCAGAATGCTGATTTGTAAAAAAATGTTCAGTGTTGGTGTTTTGAAAAATAGCATTACAGTGATTACAAGGCATGGTAGCATGGCAGTTGAGCCCATGTTAAAACCATTAATAAACAAGTTGCGTACACTCCACTTGGCTATGAAACAAATAAGTTCACCACAAGGGTTGTTGTTTTTTTAATTTTTATGGAAAAAAATCATGATTAAATCAGTGATTTAAATGACATAAATTTTAAGCAGAATTTTTTTCTATTTTAATCATAATTTTTTCAATTGTTCAATTGAAATCATTATCTTAATTGTGATTTTTATCAACTTGATTTAGATCAAACAACCTAGTTCACTCTGCATCTTTTAAAGGAATGTTTATGTTGTGACTGGCATAAAGGTTGAGCTCTGTTGAAGCAAAGAACGACTCTGTCCTTGACTTCTAAAACTGTATTTAGCAAAACAGTTTATTGTGACCTTGTGTTCATTATGATGCAAGATGGTCTTTCTTTCTTGCTTTTCTGGTAACTATTCTTACTGACAAAGGCCTTTGATTTGGATATTTTTCGTATTTCTTTCTCTTGCATAGGAAATTACAATTTAAAATGCCAGTTTACTAGTCCATACCAGAGTTAAAAGAAATTGTTCTGATCATCAAAGTGAATGGTGACTTCATTGAAAATGAGTGTCAGTGGAAAACTCAATCAACATGAATGTGAATTTCATTAATTGCAGTTTTAATAGGGTGAAAAAAACAGGAAGTGGAATACAAATTAGAAGGTGTATTGTGATCAATAGAAAAATGAATAATTCACCTTTATTAGACATCAATTCCTTTTCCACTTTTCAAGCAAACTTTGTGAAACCTCATCCAAAGTTACCAGCTGATGTGAGAGTTTTCTGGTGAAAATGAAATGCCTATGGTGGAATGTCAGAAAAAATATATGGTTGGTTTAAAGATATATTATAGCCAAGCAGTCAAGCATATTATCCCATTGTTTTAATTGCAATTAAGGGAAAAATATTAATAGAATCGACAAGGGTAGTACCAACTTCAGAAGAAGAGAAGGGGGTATCATGAATTCTCTCAGAAGGCTTTACGTTGTATTTCAAGTCATGGTCATGTCGGTCATTTCCCAGTGACTAGATATGGCCAAGGTAATACTAAAAAACTGCAAAAGGGGAAATGTTGATTGTCTTTGAACATCTCAGTTCATAACAGACTGTTGCCCTCATCAAAAATATCTTTAACACCCATTTCTCCATTTTGCCCCAAAGCTTTATAAAAGATTATTTTATTATTAATGCAAAAATTGTATCATTTAATTTGATTTGTAATTTGATTTTCAGAAGAGAGTGCACAACACTGGTACAAGATAATGTGAAAGAAATTTCGAAAGAATGATAAGTGTCTGTAGTATTTCATACTGACTTCACTTTTAACCTAGTAGATAGAGTAGAATTTGGGACTGTGTTACCAATTTTTTTTTTTTTTTTTTTTGTAGAGTATGTGAATTCTCAAGGTGAGTCATGTGAATTTCCTGTGACTGCACCAGAACAGACCTCTGATGAAGCCTAACAGGAGTCTTTTTCTGACTACAGTAGCTGAAACTAGTTGTCGGGAAACAATGTCATGGTGAGGTGGTTATTTAATCTCTTTGTGACCTTACTGTGACAATTAGTTTGCAAAATGGTCTTGCCTCCCAGCTGTAGTGAAGTTGTCATCACTATTAGCTGGTAAAGGACTCTCTGTCAATGTTTTCTCTCTGCAGTAAAGTCTGGGCAATTTTCTGGGAAAAGTGAAGTCATTCACACCCTTGTTGTAAATTGATTCCATCAACAAGCGCTTGTGCTGCAATCTCTGCAGATTCACAGAAAACAAAATAAATTGCTTGGTGTTAAGGGTGCGTCTTTCAACCATCCCAGAAATTTATCCTTTACTTAATCCTGTCTAGATCTGTTATCAGTACCAATAAGATGCCCATTTAAGCCTATGACAATAAACCTGATGGTTGACACTTGATAGCAGTTTATCTCAGATCAAACTTAAAGGTGATATAAACCTTCAATGCACCAGGAGTGATTTGATCTCATTTTTGCCAGCACTTATTTTGGCCAGCATTTTTTGAACTCCCGACTGTTGGGCTTTTATGGAACAAGAATGGTAATCAAAGCTGTTCTTCATTGAAGCAGCTTATCGGTGTAATGAACAAGTACTCGGCTACTATAATTGGGAATCCCAGTTTTTCTTTAAGGAAACCTGCGGTAGGCATGACGGTTAACCTTAAAGGTTAATATTTTGCCATGACCCTTGCCTGCACCCAAGGGTCGTCAGTTGGTATAATCTTGGGCGAATCCTCATCTGAACTCTGGTGGTCTGGGCTAGCTGAGGTGTTTGTTACTTTCTGCACAGGACGTCCAGGCTCCTTAATCTTCAGTCTTCACTCTTCGGGGCTTTGTGCCAGCAACTCAAGACTCGACGCATACGGTAAAACTTTCCTTCGAACTTGAGGTGTTTTCTTTACACACCTCTCACATCGTGATTCTGGGTCTTGCCCCGTTTTCTTCTGTACTCGGTGCTTTTGATGCACTGGGTAATTTGACAGCTGCCTCTTTCGACTTCGTATGAGTTACATCGAAGTTTCTTGCAAGATTTTCCCTCCTATCAGAGCTGTTATAACAATTATTACGCTTGAATCGGGCCGTCTTGTGCTTCTTTTGAGATGATATTTCAGCCTGCTTACGGTTTTTAACCTTTCCTTGCATATGCTGCATCTATATTCCCTTGACAACTCGATCTCCCTTTCATCCATGGTGTCCGCAAACTCCATCTGCAACAGAGAAGAGAAAACGTTAACTTTTCATTGCAAGTTTGAATCACTTTTGAGGATTACATGATATAGGCCTAATCTCGGTGCCATTGAGGTGGTTTTCTCCTTTGAGCCGGACCTGTGGCCTGGATCGCTCCTTGCGGTGGTTGAGACGAACCTTCACTTTCCGATTCCTTGCCTGCTGTCATTCCAGTCACATCAGTCTTTACACCGGTTGCACAGTATGTGGGCTTCTAAGTAGTTGCTCTCTGAGTGTTTTGCACAGACTCTTAACATCTTTAGTCGATTGTGATGAACAGCACTCATTCCCTGAGTATCGTCGTTCTTGATGCGAAATATCACATCACTGAATTTGTCAACTGTCCATGGACCATCCAAATCTTGAGCCACTTTTGGACCAGTCCCTTTTCCTATTAATGTTGTACCGAAGAACTTTGGCACCCTTTCTGAACCCATTTTCTCTTACGTCTCGGTCATAGTTTCTTTTCTGTCTATTACTCGGGATGTCTGTGTATCCCATGCATGTTCATGGATTCCTCTCAGCATCTCTTGGAGTTTCAATACGTACTGATTCTGTGAAACAATCCCCTAATCCTGGCCGTCTTCTTTGACCGATACTCTGTCAAAGAGCAAGTCAATTGACAGCGTGATATCCCGACCCAGCACCATCTCGTTAGGTGAAATCCCACTAGTCTCATGTCTAGATGAGCGATACGCAATATGGGTCAAAGGGAGGCACAGGTCCCAGTCCTTCTGATTTTTATCAAGTCTCTTTGACAACATCTCCCAAAGGGTACGGTTCATTTTCTCTATCATCCTATCACTGTGTGGATGTAGTGCTGTTGTGGGAGTTTTCTGAATTCCCAGCATATTACATACATCTTTAAACACTTGGGACGCGAAGTTCCTGCCTTGATCTGTGTGCAGCATATCTGGAACTCCGAATCCAAAGATTTTACGAGAGCGGTGGCTTCTTGGTTGGGAATGGAAAACGCTTCTACCCATTCGGTGAAATAATAGGCAACGACCATTATATATCTGTTTCCTCTCTCGGTTACAGGCAACGGACCTAGAATATGTATGGCTATACTTTCCAAGGGGACTCCTACTGGCTTAATTTACATTTTTGCCTTCCACTTTGTCTTGGGCATTTTTCTCTTTTGACAAACAATGCATGCCTTCCACCACCTCTCTACTTGCCTTCTCCAACCGTGCCAGTAAAATCGTTTGTGTACCCTTCGAAGTGTCCTTTTGATCCCCATGTGGCCTACCGTAGGGCGTTCGTGGAAAAGTTCTAAGATTTCTGTTCTTAGACCTCGTGGTTCAACTATTTGTCAGCTTATTTCTCTACCGTCGTGGGTCTTGCATCTGCGGCACAAAACGGCATCCCTCACATCAAGTCTTTCCCACTGGGCCAAATAGTTCTCCAACTCTTTGTTTTCCCTCAAATTATGTTGAGTATCCGGTTTTTGCGTGCCTTCCTTCTGCCATTAATGATCTGCCTTGTCTCGACATCTTTGAGTTGTTCGTTCCTGATGGCTTCCAGAGTCCATTCTTGTAACCATGGAGGGTCCTTTTCTTCTCGAGTTTTACTCACTACAGCTGCAGTTAGAGTATTTGTTGGTGAAGTGCTGACCTTTGAGCGATATTTGAATTCCAATCGAATGCCTGCTTCTTCTCCGTCAACCTCAATAAAGGTCCGGCGATGTCAGCAAATCCTTTTTTACAATCTGCGGTAGTAGCCACACAGCCCCCAAAAGCTCCACACTTCTGGGAGATTCTGTGGTCTTGGCCAATTTTTCACATCTACAACTTTCTGCGGATCATTAGCTGCTACCCCTTCCTTGGATACCACATACCCTTAATGTGTAACGCTGGGCTTGAAAATATTACATTTTGGGGGAATTAACTTCAGATTTGCCGTTCTTAGTCTGTCTACAACTTCTTTCAACCTTTCCAGATTCTCCTTAAATATGGATGCGTACACTATCACATCATCTAGGTATACTAGACACACCTGCCAGTCTAATAACCCAACAAGGTGTTGCGGGAATCCGCCTGCTTCTTGGTGTATATTGGTAGCAGTACTCACATTCCTCACTGGTTTCGTTAGGTTACCTTTTGAACTATCTTCCATCCCAACTACCTCCACCTCTTCTAGTATCCCTGCTGCTGTACCTTAATACACCTTTATAGGCTCGAAACTTGGATTAAACACTCTAAAGGGGACTACAAGTTTTTCTGGATCTACCAACAATTTGCCTCCCGGTAGACCATGCCTACTAATAAACTTTTCAGTTGGCTCCACGAGTCCTTGCTTCCCCTTATACTCATCTGATATTTCTCCGCGTATCAATGACATTGCACCTGGGACAATCGCAACTGTTTCACTCAAAACTACCCTACAGGCTTCCAGCACCTGATCACCATGATGCTCCCCATCAACTTGTGGTTCCCTTATTTGTACTATGTCCCAAGATACGGTTCCTTGGAGAACATATAAGATGCACCGGTGCTTCCTTAAAAAGTCAAGCCCCAAACATGAGGCTAGAATTCAATAGGAGGTTTTAGCCATCAGGCGACATAAGACATCTATATATTTCACCCGAGAAAATGGCTTTTTCCCGGGAAAGTTTGGCTAAACGACCCTATTGAATTCTAGCGGCATGATAGCGTCTAACCCAATTTCAGCAACCCGTACATCATGCTCAACTTTCTCTCCCGCAATACACACTTGTAACACCCCTTGTACTTGAAAAAAGGACGATACTACCATCAGCTAGTAACATTTTGACCGGCGCAGGCAACAATTTAGGTTGTTTACTTTCTGGAATACTGGCATACCCTCTGGAATAAATAATGTTTATGTTCGCTCTTGCATGTGTCAACCAGGAAATTAACCGGAGTCTCCAAACCAGCTTCTCTGTTCCCCGAGCCATTATATGTTTTCCTCAAACTTCTTACACTAAATTCTGCAGGCCTATTGTTACTGTCTACTGCGGACCTTCGACCTGTAAGCTCGGCTGCTGGTAGTTTTCCTGACGCCTTTTAACTCTTTGCCCTTTCGTCTTCTTTGGGTGGTTACGGGTAACTCCTCTTCAAAGAGGAATTACCACAGCAGTAACACTTTCTTAGCGGTCTCTAATTCTCCTGCCTCGACCTGCAGTTACCTCTCTGGTCATTCCATGGCGGACCCATTGACTTTTGTTTGTTCTCCCCCAATTCTCGAAGTTGCGTCTCTTGTCTGACAATTTGCGTCTGCATTTTCTCTAAGCTATTGGTCAGGGTCTTGAGAGCCTCACCAAGGTTTTGTATTTGTTTTCACACTTTATCTCCATCATTTGCTTAGGACACTACTGCTCTTGCCATGGTTCTGCGAAAGTTCCCTTTCTTTGTTTCGGCTAAGTAGAATGTTCCCAGTTCTAATTGTAAGTATACAATTAGTATACAGCGCACCTCACAACCAAAGGTTTCCTGAGGCGCTTTATACTATGTATGAAATGCTTAACTAAATAGGTGGGGTTTTAACGTAGCCTTAAAAATTGTAAATCTAGAACTACGTTTGATGCTGTCTGGCAGGGCATTCCACAACTTAGGCCCATACACGTAAAAAAGACATGTCAGCAAATGTGGAGTTCCCTGTGATGGGCACAGTAAGGGGTGTTGAATCTTTGTCAGAGGATTGTAATCTGTACTTTGATTTAGTTACTTCGTGCAGTAAATTTTTTAAATACTCTGTTAAAGCGTCCCCGTGAAGAGATTTGAATACTAAGTATAGCACCTTATATTTAATACGCTGATTAACTGGAAGCAGTACAGAGATTTTAAACAGGCCTTAGCGTTGGCGAATTTACTTTCACGAAGGACTAATTTGGCGGCACGATTTTGAACACGTGCTAATATGTTAATATCACATGCCGGTAATCCTGTAAATATTGCAGTAGCGCAATCTAAGTGTGAGATTACAAGAACTTGTACAACAGTGCGACAAGTATCATGATCTGAGTAATTTCTAATAATACGAATTCAATGAAGATTTAGTGATGCAGTTCGTGCTTTAAGATTATGTGTTTTTTCAGAGACAAATTTTCGTCAATATATACCCCCAAAGTATTTAATACGCCTTCTCTTAACAGTTCTACAGTTACCTCCACGGCATCAGCGAGGTTCATGGGTCATGGTCCCTCGTTCATTCAAAAAATAAATAGATAATGACAGATTAAAAACTACGTTCGTTGGCCTGACTTAGGCTGGCGCGTCGCAGTGAGGGCCATAGGAATTTAAATGTTTTTCTAGGGTACGCTTACCCAAGTCTGTTGACGTCCAACAGTGCATGCGAGCATTACATATGTACCACAGCAATACAGTACTAAGTGGGAGTTGAATTGATTCCCTGGTATACAGACAACCCAGTACATATAGTAATTGATCGATTGTTGGTCGACATTCATCAATCAAATGTAACAGTACTGATGCGTCAAAACCATTGATTTTAGTTTTCAATAATTCATTTATAGCCATGTGGTATATTGAACTAGGCCATGAAATCTGTAAGGATGTAGGAGGAACTTACAATTGATATTCAAATTTCAATTGATGCTGTTTCAAATGGTACTCAAAATGATCCAGTTGTACATGTATAAATTCCCACTTGGCTAAACCTTTTTTCTACAGCTGTCATAACCCCCACCAATATTCCTAACTTAGTCAAGTTTTATAGCAACATAGAAACCATACATTTGCCTTTTCCACAGCAGGGTGGTCTTGAGGTAGATTTTTGACCTTATTAACTTTCAAAAACTGAGAATAGATTTACATGGTACTCAAAACACAAAATTGTTTGTTATCTGATGTCCGAGGAAGTAGAGATGACTGCCGTCTGTCCATATTTCTACAGATCCGAATCTGAGTCAGGTATCTGGCAAAACTGGTCCAGTTATTCGAGTCTTCCAAAATCTGGTATATTTTTTTAATTATTTTACATGAAACTCCAAAGCTATAGCCTGAATTCTTTGAAAAACTTTCCTGAAAAAGAAAAAAACATTGTGAAAGTCACGGCAAAACTCTCATGACAAATCAAGAAGACATTTGGACATCTACATAAAAAAGATAAAACCAATTCTCACATTCTTTCCATAGTCACTACACAACACTCTGCCCGAAAAGACCGAACATTCGATATCTTCCAAAACCTTTTCCATGAAACATAAATTCATCACAATCAAAGTAAAATTCCCATACCATTCAACAGTTCAAAGAGATTACAAACATTCAGGACACATTCGAGCAGTTTACAGAAAAACAATTTTTCCTCAGCTTCACTTCATATTCTTGAGCAAAACATTTCCCGAAATTAAAGAATATTCAGACGAGAGTTGAAAAAAAGTCCTGTGGTGTTTTCAATTGCTAGATTATACGGATAGGTGGGAGGCTCTACAGGGTGTATGCGGTGCCAAAACTTGTCATCCGAAAAAAGTCAACGAAGAAAATACCCGTGACCTGCCACTCATTTTAGCGACAACTACCAACCAACAAAATGGGGAAAGTCGGGATGTATTCGGCCTGTTTAAGAGAAGGGTTTATCGTCTTATCAAGTGTTGATATGTTACAGGGACACTTATTCTAAGCATTTTGGTGAATCTTGCATCGAAAAATCTGATGTGAGATTCTCAAGATAGGATCAAGTAAAGTTGTCACATTTTTAACCGACAAAAAGTGAACTTGAACCAAGCACATATGATATCGTATCCCCACATTATTGGACAGTCTTTTGTATTTCTTTAAACTTTACATGCCATTTTCTCCTCAACAGGCCCATATTATCAAAATGTGATTACATAAGTGGCATAAGAACTTTTCAAACTTTGTAATCCCCATGTGGAGGTCCTGTTTCTTTTAATGTCAAGGTCAACTCAACAGTATGAAAATACAAAGGAAACAAAGCATGCATTGTAAATGTGAGGAAGTGATATAATCTCTGCTGCCCTCAATCGCACTTTGGGACACAAATCTGTAACTTCATTTTGCTGATATCTCGAGAAGTACATGTCCGATTTGAATGGAAATTTCACCGCACTGAGTAGTTTTAGTTCTTCTTTCGCATGTGAAAATTAAGGTTTTGTTAAATGTCCCCTTTAAAAGATTACGCCAAAGCAATTTGGCCGGGCACAGCAAGTTTGAAGAACGTTACCAATTTTGTACTTCAAAACGAACGAGTCTGCCTCATTAATATTTATGTGACTTTTTCTCTGACGTCATGGATCCACTTTGGTTTGAAAACTATGTCAACGGGCTTTTGAATAAATAGTTCGTGTGTGTGCTGCATTAGCATTGGAAACATGCCTATGTGCCACGTAGGGCTAGGGAGAGGATGTCACCTTACGGCATATTCTTATTTAAGTTCATCTGCGCAAGTGTGCATTCATTAAATTGGGAATTATTAGCCGTTTTGGGAAAGTGGCACCGTGCATGCACCTCACGTCCTCTCTAAACAGTAACGGATGTATACTTACGAGTTCACGGTACACAGTGTGTCCAAAATAGAAAATGAAGTAAACTGGCGTCCTCTCCCTTGCTGCAAGTCGTATGTGCCAAGCTTACGAAGTTCTGAGTTACGACTGTTCACACAACCCTCTCAAAATTGTCTGAAAGGTATCTTTGCCACATCCTCATAAGGAACCAGCAAGATACAGGGCATGGCTTTAGTTTTCGGCACAGGCAAATTACAGCATGCCGTGTCTTTAGTAAGGATCACTTTGGTGAGTTACTTCGATCGTGACTGTACGTGCGGGAAGGCCTAACGTTAAGTTAGGCCTGTACACTAGTACGAAGGTATTAAAGACATTTGCTGTTCCAACTCTTCGTTTACGAAAATTCACCGCTATCACAATCTTGGATAGGTGTGCAGTGAGGTATTCGGCTCATGAGAGTGCAAAAGAAACATAAAATTATACTACAGCACACTTCATTTGTAACGACAGCATATAGCAATATTGCAAAGAGGCTAACGTTATTGTTAAGCTTAGGCCTAGCCTTACGTTTTGTACGCACAGTCGCAATCTGCAGTATGCGTAATTACCGATCTTGCTAGATCGTACCACTAAGAGGAAGCGAATCCATGACGTAATGGCCTCATCGACCAACTCAAAATTTATTCAAAGTTTTCTTGTAGTTTTCTCCGAAATATCTTGAGAAAGTTTTCATAAGCTTTTGGGCTATTCTTTTAAGTCAGTATGGGGCAGGGCGGGAAGCATAAGCAGAAGGATGAGATTCCAGAAACAAGGGCAATAATGAGGTCAATAATTACTATGACCTCATTATTTGCATATTATGGTAGACCTTAAGTGTACCTTATGTCTGAAAATTCAAAAATATCAGATGTCACCGACCATCGCCTCACTATTATTAAATAATTTATAAAAATCATTAATGAAAATATTTTGTAGGCCGTGTGGTATTTGAAAAAGGACTGTCTGTAAGGGTCAAATTTGTAGGGTTCCTTTAAGCAGAATGACACTCATTGATTCTCCATTTCGTGAACTAACCTTTGACCAGTTTGGTCCGCTTTCGTCCCGGATCGTGGTAATCGGTATATTCTTACGCTTTTAGACTCTCCAAATCGCTTTTCGGAACCTGTTTCACTACCTGGTCGAGCATGGCAGCAATCGGCATTTAACAATGGCTAAATGCGTGAGGTGAGGCCTTAGAGGATTGCAAAGATTGTGTGCTTTGCTGGGGTTGCAAAATCGGGATATCAAATATGATAATGCGGTGAATTGATAGTTTTCAAATTAAACTGTTGCGTGTCGATTTAATTGGGTATATGTCAGTTTAAATAGCCTAGATATGGTTTTCGTTGATTTAAATTGGTACACGTCAGACTAGTTTAGATTTGCATTTGTCGAACTTAGTTAAAGTGGTATATACCACTTTAAATCTGTATAAGTCGACTTAAATTGATATGTGTCGATTTAAACTGGTATGTGTGTCGATTAAATTGGTTTGTGTTGAATTAAGTTAGTATGTGTCGATTCAGCTTGATTTGATGCAGATTGCTCGCCATAAAGGGAACGCTTTTACGATACTTGCAAGCTTGCTCAAGCAGAACTTGCCAAAGCTGGAGATACTATGATTCTAGAAAAGTGATAGAAAGTTCAAAACTAGAGACAAAGTAGGCCTACTAATCTTGTTGTCAACTGATAACGATAAGCTCAATATGAAATTGAAGGGTCCATACGATGTAGTTGAGAAGGTTGGTCAGAATGACTACCGATCGGTAGATCGAGGTGAACGGAAAAATGGAGTTTTTTCCGTGCAAATTAGCTATTAAAGTATATTATCAAGAAACTGAGCAAATGTGTAGTGAGATTGCCTCAGCAGGTAAGAGTTTTACGGCCCAGTTTTCAACCAGTTGGTTCAAGTCGAGCCGACCACAGCCCTTTTTCCAGTTAAGAGTCACTGGCTTGTTTTCCTACTCTTTTGCTTATGCTGAGCACCAAGAACAATGGCAGTGAGCTGAGATTGCCTCAACAAATTTGATGCTGGGTGAAGGATATGGTGGCCATGAAGGCGCTGAGTTGAAGATTTTTATTGCCACTTATTGATTCTAGGGCAGGGACCGCGGAAACGGGGGGCTAGGGGGCTTTAGCCCTTTTTTTGCTGTGGGTACTTTGGGCCGCTTTAAACTTCATTTATTTTATTGGACATATTGGGCCGCTGCGATGATTAGCCCCCGCACTTCAAAATTAGCTCCTCGGCCTCTGTAAGGAAGATATTAATGGTGTTAAAATTCCCATGAGTTTCAATAATATTGCAAGATCCCAACTGAATGAATTATTGCGCAGTGTTGCAGTCGTACTAACTGATGTACACGGGAGCACTTGTACCCTACCTCTTGTCGGTGATGAAGCTGTTGGAAGTAAATCTTACCCTGTACCATTCGGTACACAGAAAGTAGTCAAGCAAGAAAAATGGGAGTTTTTGAATGGTCTGATTCCGCCTACGCTTCCCCTGTAGTTCTAGGGAAGAAAAAAGATGGAACGCATAGATTCTGGGTCAATTTTAGAAGGTTGAAAAATGTAGCAATGTTTGGCCAAGGGCCAACCCCAGTCGCTGACAATCTGATGGTTCAGGTAACAGAGGGAAAGTAATTGATTTAACCAAGGGTTACTGGCAGATACCCATATCTGAAAAGGATTAGATTTTAAAAGATTACGAAGGTCATTATCATTTCAATGTAATGCCTTTTCGCATTACTAACGCTTCAGCAGTCTTTACCCAACTGATGCGCAGGTTATTTGACGGTTTTAATATTTAAATGTGATCGATTAGGCTTACATTGATGATATTTTTGATTTACTACCTTAAGGACTCGAATAATAGCGTGAGTTTAGTTGGCAAACTGTTGCAAAGACCGAGGGATTCAGGTCTGAACGCACGGCATAGCAAGAGTCATTTCAGACATTCTTCTGTCGAGTTTTTGGGACATGTGGTCGGTGACGGAATCCTGAGGTCACGGCCTGAGAAGGAAGGGGAAAATCTTAAGAAAACTGCCCTAACGAAAAAGGAGGTGTGGTCCTTCCTGGGGGTTAGTGGGGTGCTATAGTCGCTTTATACCTAATTATGCTGCCATAGTCGCACCTCTGTCGGATTTGCCGAAGGCCCCAATGCTAAGCAAGGTAAACTGGGGTGAATCAGAGCAAAAAAAAAAAAAAAAAAAAACATTTAAAACGTTGAAAAGAAAGGTAACAGCAAAACCAATCTATGCGTCTACCAGATTTTAGTAAGACAGTTATTTTGCGCATTGACGCATCCAATGTTGGTGTAGGAGCCGTACTTATGCAAGAGGAAAATGGTGTCAAACTCCTTGTAAGTTTTGGAAACTGCAGGCAAGAGAGACTAAATTTTCGACGAAAAAAGAGTGCTTAGTTGGACTGGTATGGGTGGTTGAATGGTTTAAGATTCAAATGTATGAAGTCGACTTATCCCAGAAGCCGACCATCGCCATCTCGTATACATCACGAAAGCTACAATCTTGGACAAAAGTGTTGGGACACTTTACATATTATTCGTCAATTTCAGTTAAAGTAGGCTGACATGAACCCCCCCCCCCCCGCAATGTTTAGTCAAGAAGAATGGCTCTTTGTCGTGAACAGCCTAACAGTGGTCAACATTGGAAGGGGGAGCGGGGTGTCCCAACAAAATTTTTCTAAGATTGTATGGGTTTCAAGAGATACATTTTTAAGACCGAAATTCAATGAAAATGTTTAATTTTTCAAGCGTTCTCTGTTTAAGAGCTTTTTCGGAAGCTAACTTTAGTTTAACTATACCGTAACTATAGTTTTGAGGATTTCACCATAATATAAAAGTAAAATTTGAAGTTGTATTTTTACAAATAAAGGACGACTATAGGATATATCACATTTCGAACCGAAAATATGCATTATTTAGACGCACAAATCAACAACCGCGACAGGTGAAATACTTTTCTTCTTGGATGGAAGAGTCGTTCTTTTACAAACCGATAGTTGGAAGACGAAAAATCAATTGAAAGAGCGCCACGATCTACCATTAAATGTTGAAAGTCACTCTGCTAACCAGGTTTTCTTTCATAAATTTGGTAGATCGTTAGGTACGGTTGGTTTGGGACAAATTTCGCAGCCAATTTTTTGTCTCTGGCTGTATTTTTCACGATGTATAACAGCTGGTGACCAAATTGTTATGCCTTCTTTTAACAAAAGCAGTTTCTGTACGTTTTGCGTTGAAAATTCCTTTCAAAACAAATGGTAGACCGTTTGGTTAACTAAGCCTACACCGACAGCCTCGTCAAGGCGGCATGCAGGCAGGACACAACAATTATATCTAAGAAAAAAAATAAGCCAAGCTAGTAGGACAATGAGTCATTAATGTCCCTTTGCTCAAAAGAAGTGATGCGACAGAAGAATTGGAGTTCTTAGGTCCGGATTTTCGGCGGCATTTACCTGGGTCCAAGAGTCCTCTCATTTAGGTCCCTCCCAACATTTGTGGAAAGGGTACAAAAAATCCGGGTCCAGGACCCCACAAGCTAAATCCGATGCTTGAAATACTTCCATCTAACGGCCAACATATCGTTTACCTGTCATAAAATAACCATAAGCAAAGCGTCACTTGTTACTGTGTACAGCGCACCTACCTGACTTCTGGAAATTCTCAAACAATCTTGGACAAAAGTGTTGGGACACTTTACATATTATTCGTAAATTTCAGTTAAAGTAGGCTGACATGAACCCCCCCCCCCCCCAATGTTGCGTCAAGAAGAATGGCTCTTTGTCGTGAACAGCCTAACAGTGGTCAACATTGGAAGGGGGGAGCGGGGTGTCCCAACAAAATTTTTCTTAGATTGTATGGGTTCCAAGAGATACATTTTTAAGACCGAAATTCAATGAAAATGTTTAATTTTTCAAGCGTTCTCTGTTTAAGAGCTTTTTGGGAAGCTAACTTTAGTTTAACTATACCGTAACTATAGTTCTGAGGATTTCACCATAATATAAAAGTAAAATTTGAAGTTGTATTTTTACAAATAAAGGACGACTATAGGATATATCACATTTCGAACCGAAAATATGCATTATTTAGACGCACAAATCAACAACCGCGACAGGTGAAATACTTTTCTTCTTGGATGGAAGAGTCGTTCTTTTACAAACCGATAGTTGGAAGACGAAAAATCAATTGAAAGAGCGCCACGATCTACCATTAAATGTTGAAAGTCACTCTGCTAACCAGGTTTTCTTTCATAAATTTGGTAGATCGTTAGGTACGGTTGGTTTGGGACAAATTTCGCAGCCAATTTTTCGTCTCTGGCTGTATTTTTCACGATGTATAACAGCTGGTGACCAAATTGTTATGCCTTCTTTTAACAAAAGCAGTTTCTGTACGTTTTGCGTTGAAAATTCCTTTCAAAACAAATGGTAGACCGTTTGGTTAACTAAGCCTACACCGACAGCCTCGTCAAGGCGGCATGCAGGCAGGACACAACAATTATATCTAAGAAAAAAAATAAGCCAAGCTAGTAGGACAATGAGTCATTAATGTCCCTTTGCTCAAAAGAAGTGATGCGACAGAAGAATTGGAGTTCTTAGGTCCGGATTTTCGGCGGCATTTACCTGGGTCCAAGAGTCCTCTCATTTAGGTCCCTCCCAACATTTGTGGAAAGGGTACAAAAAATCCGGGTCCAGGACCCCACAAGCTAAATCCGATGCTTGAAATACTTCCATCTAACGGCCAACATATCGTTTACCTGTCATAAAATAACCATAAGCAAAGCGTCACTTGTTACTGTGTACAGCGCACCTACCTGACTTCTGGAAATTCTCAAACAATCTTGGACAAAACTGTTGGGACACTTTTCATATTATTCGTCAATTTCAGTTAAAGAAGGCTAACATGAAACCCCTCCCAATGTTGCGTCAAGAAGAATGGCTCTTTGTCATGAACAGCATAACAGTGGTCAACATTGCAAGGGGGGAGCGGGGTGTCCCGACAAAATTTTTCTTAGATTGTATGGGTTCCAAGAGATACATTTTTAAGACCGAAATTCAATGAAAATGTTTAATTTTTCAAGCGTTCTCTGTTTAAGAGCTTTTTGGGAAGCTAACTTTAGTTTAACTATACCGTAACTATAGTTCTGAGGATTTCACCATAATATAAAAGTAAAATTTGAAGTTGTATTTTTACAAATAAAGGACGACTATAGGATATATCACATTTCGAACCGAAAATATGCATTATTTAGACGCACAAATCAACAACCGCGACAGGTGAAATACTTTTCTTCTTGGATGGAAGAGTCGTTCTTTTACAAACCGATAGTTGGAAGACGAAAAATCAATTGAAAGAGCGCCACGATCTACCATTAAATGTTGAAAGTCACTCTGCTAACCAGGTTTTCTTTCATAAATTTGGTAGATCGTTAGGTACGGTTGGTTTGGGACAAATTTCGCAGCCAATTTTTCGTCTCTGGCTGTATTTTTCACGATGTATAACAGCTGGTGACCAAATTGTTATGCCTTCTTTTAACAAAAGCAGTTTCTGTACGTTTTGCGTTGAAAATTCCTTTCAAAACAAATGGTAGACCGTTTGGTTAACTAAGCCTACACCGACAGCCTCGTCAAGGCGGCATGCAGGCAGGACACAACAATTATATCTAAGAAAAAAAATAAGCCAAGCTAGTAGGACAATGAGTCATTAATGTCCCTTTGCTCAAAAGAAGTGATGCGACAGAAGAATTGGAGTTCTTAGGTCCGGATTTTCGGCGGCATTTACCTGGGTCCAAGAGTCCTCTCATTTAGGTCCCTCCCAACATTTGTGGAAAGGGTACAAAAAATCCGGGTCCAGGACCCCACAAGCTAAATCCGATGCTTGAAATACTTCCATCTAACGGCCAACATATCGTTTACCTGTCATAAAATAACCATAAGCAAAGCGTCACTTGTTCCTGTGTACAGCGCACCTACCTGACTTCTGGAAATTCTCAAACAATCTTGGACAAAAGTGTTGGGACACTTTACATATTATTCGTAAATTTCAGTTAAAGTAGGCTGACATGAACCCCCCCCCCCAATGTTGAGTCAAGAAGAATGGCTCTTTGTCGTGAACAGCATAACAGTGGTCAACATTGGAAGGGGGGAGCGGGGTGTCCCAACAAAATTTTTCTAAGATTGTATGGGTTTCAAGAGATACATTTTTAAGACCGAAATTCAATGAAAATGTTTAATTTTTCAAGCGTTCTCTGTTTAAGAGCTTTTTCGGAAGCTAACTTTAGTTTAACTATACCGTAACTATAGTTTTGAGGATTTCACCATAATATAAAAGTAAAATTTGAAGTTGTATTTTTACAAATAAAGGACGACTATAGGATATATCACATTTCGAACCGAAAATATGCATTATTTAGACGCACAAATCAACAACCGCGATAGGTGAAATACTTTTCTTCTTGGATGGAAGAGTCGTTCTTTTACAAACCGATAGTTGGAAGACGAAAAATCAATTGAAAGAGCGCCACGATCTACCATTAAATGTTGAAAGTCACTCTGCTAACCAGGTTTTCTTTCATAACTTTGGTGGATCGTTAGGTACGGTTGGTTTGGGACAAATTTCGCAGCCAATTTTTCGTCTCTGGCTGTATTTTTCACGATGTATAACAGCTGGTGACCAAATTGTTATGCCTTCTTTTAACAAAAGCAGTTTCTGTACGTTTTGCGTTGAAAATTCCTTTCAAAACAAATGGTAGACCGTTTGGTTAACTAAGCCTACACCGACAGCCTCGTCAAGGCGCCATGCAGGCAGGACACAACAATTATATCTAAGAAAAAAAATAAGCCAAGCCAGTAGGACAATGAGTCATTAATGTCCCTTTGCTCAAAAGAAGTGATGCGACAGAATTGGAGTTCTTAGGTCCGGATTTTCGGCGGCATTTACCTGGGTCCAAGAGTCCTCTCATTTAGGTCCCTCCCAACATTTGTGGAAAGGGTACAAAAAAATCCGGGTCCAGGACCCCACAAGCTAAATCCGATGCTTGAAATACTTCCATCTAACGGCCAACATATCGTTTACCTGTCATTAAATAACCATAAGCAAAGCGTCACTTGTTCCTGTGTACAGCGCACCTACCTGACTTCTGGAAATTCTCAAACAATCTTGGACAAAAGTGTTGGGACACTTTACATATTATTCGTAAATTTCAGTTAAAGTAGGCTGACATGAACCCCCCCCCCCAATGTTGAGTCAAGAAGAATGGCTCTTTGTCGTGAACAGCATAACAGTGGTCAACATTGGAAGGGGGGAGCGGGGTGTCCCAACAAAATTTTTCTAAGATTGTATGGGTTTCAAGAGATACATTTTTAAGACCGAAATTCAATGAAAATGTTTAATTTTTCAAGCGTTCTCTGTTTAAGAGCTTTTTCGGAAGCTAACTTTAGTTTAACTATACCGTAACTATAGTTTTGAGGATTTCACCATAATATAAAAGTAAAATTTGAAGTTGTATTTTTACAAATAAAGGACGACTATAGGATATATCACATTTCGAACCGAAAATATGCATTATTTAGACGCACAAATCAACAACCGCGATAGGTGAAATACTTTTCGTCTTGGATGGAAGAGTCGTTCTTTTACAAACCGATAGTTGGAAGACGAAAAATCAATTGAAAGAGCGCCACGATCTACCATTAAATGTTGAAAGTCACTCTGCTAACCAGGTTTTCTTTCATAACTTTGGTGGATCGTTAGGTACGGTTGGTTTGGGACAAATTTCGCAGCCAATTTTTCGTCTCTGGCTGTATTTTTCACGATGTATAACAGCTGGTGACCAAATTGTTATGCCTTCTTTTAACAAAAGCAGTTTCTGTACGTTTTGCGTTGAAAATTCCTTTCAAAACAAATGGTAGACCGTTTGGTTAACTAAGCCTACACCGACAGCCTCGTCAAGGCGCCATGCAGGCAGGACACAACAATTATATCTAAGAAAAAAAATAAGCCAAGCTAGTAGGACAATGAGTCATTAATGTCCCTTTGCTCAAAAGAAGTGATGCGACAGAAGAATTGGAGTTCTTAGGTCCGGATTTTCGGCGGCATTTACCTGGGTCCAAGAGTCCTCTCATTTAGGTCCCTCCCAACATTTGTGGAAAGGGTACAAAAAAATCCGGGTCCAGGACCCCACAAGCTAAATCCGATGCTTGAAATACTTCCATCTAACGGCCAACATATCGTTTACCTGTCATTAAATAACCATAAGCAAAGCGTCACTTGTTCCTGTGTACAGCGCACCTACCTGACTTCTGGAAATTCTCAAACAATCTTGGACAAAAGTGTTGGGACACTTTACATATTATTCGTAAATTTCAGTTAAAGTAGGCTGACATGAACCCCCCCCCCCCCCCCAATGTTGAGTCAAGAAGAATGGCTCTTTGTCGTGAACAGCATAACAGTGGTCAACATTGGAAGGGGGGACCGGCGTGTCCCAACAAAATTTTTCTAAGATTGTATGGGTTTCAAGAGATACATTTTTAAGACCGAAATTCAATAAAAATGTTTAATTTTTCAAGCGTTCTCTGTTTAAGAGCTTTTTCGGAAGCTAACTTTAGTTTAACTGTACCGTAACTATAGTTTTGAGGATTTCACCATAATATAAAAGTAAAATTTGAAGTTGTATTTTTACAAATAAAGGACGACTATAGGATATATCACATTTCGAACCGAAAATATGCATTATTTAGACGCACAAATCAACAACCGCGATAGGTGAAATACTTTTCGTCTTGGATGGAAGAGTCGTTCTTTTACAAACCGATAGTTGGAAGACGAAAAATCAATTGAAAGAGCGCCACGATCTACCATTAAATGTTGAAAGTCACTCTGCTAACCAGGTTTTCTTTCATAACTTTGGTAGATCGTTAGGTACGGTTGGTTTGGGACAAATTTCGCAGCCAATTTTTCGTCTCTGGCTGTATTTTTCACGATGTATAACAGCTGGTGACCAAATTGTTATGCCTTCTTTTAACAAAAGCAGTTTCTGTACGTTTTGCGTTGAAAATTCCTTTCAAAACAAATGGTAGACCGTTTGGTTAACTAAGCCTACACCGACAGCCTCGTCAAGGCGCCATGCAGGCAGGACACAACAATTATATCTAAGAAAAAAAATAAGCCAAGCTAGTAGGACAATGAGTCATTAATGTCCCTTTGCTCAAAAGAAGTGATGCGACAGAATTGGAGTTCTTAGGTCCGGATTTTCGGCGGCATTTACCTGGGTCCAAGAGTCCTCTCATTTAGGTCCCTCCCAACATTTGTGGAAAGGGTACAAAAAAATCCGGGTCCAGGACCCCACAAGCTAAATCCGATGCTTGAAATACTTCCATCTAACGGCCAACATATCGTTTACCTGTCATTAAATAACCATAAGCAAAGCGTCACTTGTTCCTGTGTACAGCGCACCTACCTGACTTCTGGAAATTCTCAAACAATCTTGGACAAAAGTGTTGGGACACTTTACATATTATTCGTAAATTTCAGTTAAAGTAGGCTGACATGAACCCCCCCCCCCCTCCCCCAATGTTGCGTCAAGAAGAATGGCTCTTTGTCGTGAACAGCCTAACAGTGGTCAACATTGGAAGGGGGGAGCGGGGTGTCCCAACAAAATTTTTCTTAGATTGTATGGGTTCCAAGAGATACATTTTTAAGACCGAAATTCAATGAAAATGTTTAATTTTTCAAGCGTTCTCTGTTTAAGAGCTTTTTCGGAAGCTAACTTTAGTTTAACTATACCGTAACTATAGTTTTGAGGATTTCACCATAATATAAAAGTAAAATTTGAAGTTGTATTTTTACAAATAAAGGACGACTATAGGATATATCACATTTCTAACCGAAAATATGCATTATTTAGACGCACAAATCAACAACCGCGACAGGTGAAATACTTTTCTTCTTGGATGGAAGAGTCGTTCTTTTACAAACCGATAGTTGGAAGACTAAAAATCAATTGAAAGAGCGCCACGATCTACCATTAAATGTTGAAAGTCACTCTGCTAACCAGGTTTTCTTTCATAACTTTGGTAGATCGTTAGGTACGGTTGGTTTGGGACAAATTTCGCAGCCAATTTTTCGTCTCTGGCTGTATTTTTCACGATGTATAACAGCTGGTGACCAAATTGTTATGCCTTCTTTTAACAAAAGCAGTTTCTGTACGTTTTGCGTTGAAAATTCCTTTCAAAACAAATGGTAGACCGTTTGGTTAACTAAGCCTACACCGACAGCCTCGTCAAGGCGGCATGCAGGCAGGACACAACAATTATATCTAAGAAAAAAAATAAGCCAAGCTAGTAGGACAATGAGTCATTAATGTCCCTTTGCTCAAAAGAAGTGATGCGACAGAAGAATTGGAGTTCTTAGGTCCGGATTTTCGGCGGCATTTACCTGGGTCCAAGAGTCCTCTCATTTAGGTCTCTCCCAACATTTGTGGAAAGGGTACAAAAAAATCCGGGTCCAGGACCCCACAAGCTAAATCCGATGCTTGAAATACTTCCATCTAACGGCCAACATATCGTTTACCTGTCATAAATAACCATAAGCAAAGCGTCACTTGTTCCTGTGTACAGCGCACCTACCTGACTTCTGGAAATTCTCAAACAATCTTGGACAAAAGTGTTGGGACACTTTACATATTATTCGTAAATTTCAGTTAAAGTAGTCTGACATGAACCCCCCCCCCCCCTCCCCCAATGTTGCGTCAAGAAGAATGGCTCTTTGTCGTGAACAGCATAACAGTGGTCAACATTGGAAGGGGGGAGCGGCGTGTCCCAACAAAATTTTTCTAAGATTGTATGGGTTTCAAGAGATACATTTTTAAGACCGAAATTCAATGAAAATGTTTAATTTTTCAAGCGTTCTCTGTTTAAGAGCTTTTTCGGAAGCTAACTTTTGTTTAACTATACCGTAACCATAGTTTTGAGGATTTCACCATAATATAAAAGTAAAATTTGAAGTTGTATTTTTACAAATAAAGGACGACTATAGGATATATCACATTTCGAACCGAAAATATGCATTATTTAGACGCACAAATCAACAACCGCGACAGGTGAAATACTTTTCTTCTTGGATGGAAGAGTCGTTCTTTTACAAACCGATAGTTGGAAGACGAAAAATCAATTGAAAGAGCGCCACGATCTACCATTAAATGTTGAAAGTCACTCTGCTAACCAGGTTTTCTTTCATAACTTTGGTAGATCGTTAGGTACGGTTGGTTTGGGACAAATTTCGCAGCCAATTTTTCGTCTCTGGCTGTATTTTTCACGATGTATAACAGCTGGTGACCAAATTGTTATGCCTTCTTTTAACAAAAGCAGTTTCTGTACGTTTTGCGTTGAAAATTCCTTTCAAAACAAATGGTAGACCGTTTGGTTAACTAAGCCTACACCGACAGCCTCGTCAAGGCGGCATGCAGGCAGGACACAACAATTATATCTAAGAAAAAAAATAAGCCAAGCTAGTAGGACAATGAGTCATTAATGTCCCTTTGCTCAAAAGAAGTGATGCGACAGAAGAATTGGAGTTCTTAGGTCCGGATTTTCGGCGGCATTTACCTGGGTCCAAGAGTCCTCTCATTTAGGTCTCTCCCAACATTTGTGGAAAGGGTACAAAAAATCCGGGTCCAGGACCCCACAAGCTAAATCCGATGCTTGAAATACTTCCATCTAACGGCCAACATATCGTTTACCTGTCATAAATAACCATAAGCAAAGCGTCACTTGTTCCTGTGTACAGCGCACCTACCTGACTTCTGGAAATTCTCAAACAATCTTGGACAAAAGTGTTGGGACACTTTACATATTATTCGTAAATTTCAGTTAAAGTAGGCTGACATGAACCCCCCCCCCCCCCCAATGTTGAGTCAAGAAGAATGGCTCTTTGTCGTGAACAGCATAACAGTGGTCAACATTGGAAGGGGGGACCGGCGTGTCCCAACAAAATTTTTCTAAGATTGTATGGGTTTCAAGAGATACATTTTTAAGACCGAAATTCAATGAAAATGTTTAATTTTTCAAGCGTTCTCTGTTTAAGAGCTTTTTCGGAAGCTAACTTTAGTTTAACTGTACCGTAACTATAGTTTTGAGGATTTCACCATAATATAAAAGTAAAATTTGAAGTTGTATTTTTACAAATAAAGGACGACTATAGGATATATCACATTTCGAACCGAAAATATGCATTATTTAGACGCACAAATCAACAACCGCGATAGGTGAAATACTTTTCGTCTTGGATGGAAGAGTCGTTCTTTTACAAACCGATAGTTGGAAGACGAAAAATCAATTGAAAGAGCGCCACGATCTACCATTAAATGTTGAAAGTCACTCTGCTAACCAGGTTTTCTTTCATAACTTTGGTAGATCGTTAGGTACGGTTGGTTTGGGACAAATTTCGCAGCCAATTTTTCGTCTCTGGCTGTATTTTTCACGATGTATAACAGCTGGTGACCAAATTGTTATGCCTTCTTTTAACAAAAGCAGTTTCTGTACGTTTTGCGTTGAAAATTCCTTTCAAAACAAATGGTAGACCGTTTGGTTAACTAAGCCTACACCGACAGCCTCGTCAAGGCGGCATGCAGGCAGGACACAACAATTATATCTAAGAAAAAAAATAAGCCAAGCTAGTAGGACAATGAGTCATTAATGTCCCTTTGCTCAAAAGAAGTGATGCGACAGAAGAATTGGAGTTCTTAGGTCCGGATTTTCGGCGGCATTTACCTGGGTCCAAGAGTCCTCTCATTTAGGTCTCTCCCAACATTTGTGGAAAGGGTACAAAAAAATCCGGGTCCAGGACCCCACAAGCTAAATCCGATGCTTGAAATACTTCCATCTAACGGCCAACATATCGTTTACCTGTCATAAATAACCATAAGCAAAGCGTCACTTGTTCCTGTGTACAGCGCACCTACCTGACTTCTGGAAATTCTCAAACAATCTTGGACAAAAGTGTTGGGACACTTTACATATTATTCGTAAATTTCAGTTAAAGTAGGCTGACATGAACCCCCCCCCCCCCCCAATGTTGAGTCAAGAAGAATGGCTCTTTGTCGTGAACAGCATAACAGTGGTCAACATTGGAAGGGGGGACCGGCGTGTCCCAACAAAATTTTTCTAAGATTGTATGGGTTTCAAGAGATACATTTTTAAGACCGAAATTCAATGAAAATGTTTAATTTTTCAAGCGTTCTCTGTTTAAGAGCTTTTTCGGAAGCTAACTTTAGTTTAACTATACCGTAACTATAGTTTTGAGGATTTCACCATAATATAAAAGTAAAATTTGAAGTTGTATTTTTACAAATAAAGGACGACTATAGGATATATCACATTTCAAACCGAAAATATGCATTATTTAGACGCACAAATCAACAACCGCGACAGGTGAAATACTTTTCTCCTTGGATGGAAGAGTCGTTCTTTTACAAACTGATAGTTGGAAGACGAAAAATCAATTGAAAGAGCGCCACGATCTACCATTAAATGTTGAAAGTCACTCTGCTAACCAGGTTTTCTTTCATAACTTTGGTAGATCGTTAGGTACGGTTGGTTTGGGACAAATTTCGCAGCCAATTTTTCGTCTCTGGCTGTATTTTTCACGATGTATAACAGCTGGTGACCAAATTGTTATGCCTTCTTTTAACAAAAGCAGTTTCTGTACGTTTTGCGTTGAAAATTCCTTCCAAAACAAATGGTAGACCGTTTGGTTAACTAAGCCTACACCGACAGCCTCGTCAAGGCGGCATGCAGGCAGGACACAACAATTATATCTAAGAAAAAAAAATAAGCCAAGCTAGTAGGACAATGAGTCATTAATGTCCCTTTGCTCAAAAGAAGTGATGCGACAAAAGAATTGGAGTTCTTAGGTCCGGATTTTCGGCGGCATTTACCTGGGTCCAAGATTCCTCTCATTTAGGTCTCTCCCAACATTTGTGGAAAGGGTACAAAAAAATCCGGGTCCAGGACCCCACAAGCTAAATCCGATGCTTGAAATACTTCCATCTAACGGCCAACATATCGTTTACCTGTCATAAATAACCATAAGCAAATCGTCACTTGTTCCTGTGTACAGCGCACCTACCTGACTTCTGGAAATTCTCAAACAATCTTGGACAAAAGTGTTGGGACACTTTACATATTATTCGTAAATTTCAGTTAAAGTAGGCTGACATGAACCCCCCCCCCCCCCCAATGTTGAGTCAAGAAGAATGGCTCTTTGTCGTGAACAGCATAACAGTGGTCAACATTGGAAGGGGGGAGCGGGGTGTCCCAACAAAATTTTTCTAAGATTGTATGGGTTTCAAGAGATACATTTTTAAGACCGAAATTCAATGAAAATGTTTAATTTTTCAAGCGTTCTCTGTTTAAGAGCTTTTTCGGAAGCTAACTTTAGTTTAACTATACCGTAACTATAGTTTTGAGGATTTCACCATAATATAAAAGTAAAATTTGAAGTTGTATTTTTACAAATAAAGGACGACTATAGGATATATCACATTTCGAACCGAAAATATGCATTATTTAGACGCACAAATCAACAACCGCGACAGGTGAAATACTTTTCTTCTTGGATGGAAGAGTCGTTCTTTTACAAACTGATAGTTGGAAGACGAAAAATCAATTGAAAGAGCGCCACGATCTACCATTAAATGTTGAAAGTCACTCTGCTAACCAGGTTTTCTTTCATAACTTTGGTAGATCGTTAGGTACGGTTGGTTTGGGACAAATTTCGCAGCCAATTTTTCGTCTCTGGCTGTATTTTTCACGATGTATAACAGCTGGTGACCAAATTGTTATGCCTTCTTTTAACAAAAGCAGTTTCTGTACGTTTTGCGTTGAAAATTCCTTTCAAAACAAATGGTAGACCGTTTGGTTAACTAAGCCTACACCGACAGCCTCGTCAAGGCGGCATGCAGGCAGGACACAACAATTATATCTAAGAAAAAAAAATAAGCCAAGCTAGTAGGACAATGAGTCATTAATGTCCCTTTGCTCAAAAGAAGTGATGCGACAAAAGAATTGGAGTTCTTAGGTCCGGATTTTCGGCGGCATTTACCTGGGTCCAAGAGTCCTCTCATTTAGGTCCCTCCCAACATTTGTGGAAAGGGTACAAAAAAATCCGGGTCCAGGACCCCACAAGCTAAATCCGATGCTTGAAATACTTCCATCTAACGGCCAACATATCGTTTACCTGCCATAAAATAACCATAAGCAAAGCGTCACTTGTTCCTGTGTACAGCGCACCTACCTGACTTCTGGAAATTCTCAAACAATCTTGGACAAAAGTGTTGGGACACTTTACATATTATTCGTAAAATTCAGTTAAAGTAGGCTGACATGAACCCCCCCCCCCCCCCAATGTTGAGTCAAGAAGAATGGCTCTTTGTCGTGAACAGCATAACAGTGGTCAACATTGGAAGGGGGAGCGGCGTGTCCCAACAAAATTTTTCTAAGATTGTATGGGTTTCAAGAGATACATTTTTAAGACCGAAATTCAATGAAAATGTTTAATTTTTCAAGCGTTCTCTGTTTAAGAGCTTTTTCGGAAGCTAACTTTAGTTTAACTATACCGTAACTATAGTTTTGAGGATTTCACCATAATATAAAAGTAAAATTTGAAGTTGTATTTTTACAAATAAAGGACGACTATAGGATATATCACATTTCGAACCGAAAATATGCATTATTTAGACGCACAAATCAACAACCGCGACAGGTGAAATACTTTTCTTCTTGGATGGAAGAGTCGTTCTTTTACAAACTGATAGTTGGAAGACGAAAAATCAATTGAAAGAGCGCCACGATCTACCATTAAATGTTGAAAGTCACTCTGCTAACCAGGTTTTCTTTCATAACTTTGGTAGATCGTTAGGTACGGTTGGTTTGGGACAAATTTCGCAGCCAATTTTTCGTCTCTGGCTGTATTTTTCACGATGTATAACAGCTGGTGACCAAATTGTTATGCCTTCTTTTAACAAAAGCAGTTTCTGTACGTTTTGCGTTGAAAATTCCTTTCAAAACAAATGGTAGACCGTTTGGTTAACTAAGCCTACACCGACAGCCTCGTCAAGGCGGCATGCAGGCAGGACACAACAATTATATCTAAGAAAAAAAATAAGCCAAGCTAGTAGGACAATGAGTCATTAATGTCCCTTTGCTCAAAAGAAGTGATGCGACAAAAGAATTGGAGTTCTTAGGTCCGGATTTTCGGCGGCATTTACCTGGGTCCAAGAGTCCTCTCATTTAGGTCCCTCCCAACATTTGTGGAAAGGGTACAAAAAAATCCGGGTCCAGGACCCCACAAGCTAAATCCGATGCTTGAAATACTTCCATCTAACGGCCAACATATCGTTTACCTGTCATAAAATAACCATAAGCAAAGCGTCACTTGTTCCTGTGTACAGCGCACCTACCTGACTTCTGGAAATTCTCAAACAATCTTGGACAAAAGTGTTGGGACACTTTACATATTATTCGTAAAATTCAGTTAAAGTAGGCTGACATGAACCCCCCCCCCCCCCCAATGTTGCGTCAAGAAGAATGGCTTTTTGTTATGAACAGCAAAACAGTGGTCAACATTGGAAGGGGGAGCGGGGTGTCCCAACAAGTTTTTTCCAAGATTGTATGGGTTCCAAGAGATATAATTTTCAGACCGAATTCAATGAAATTGTTTAATTTTTCAAGCGTTCTCTGTTTAAGAGCTTTTTCGGAAGCTAACTTTAGTTTTGAGGATTTCACCATAATATGAAAGTAAAATTTGAAGTTGCCTTTTTAAATAAAGGGTGACTATAAGATATATCACATTACGAACCGAAAATATGCATTATTTAGACGCACAAATCAACAACCGCGACAGGTGAAATATTTTTCTTCTTGAATAGAAGAGTCGTTATTTTACAAACCGATAGTTGGAAGACGAGAAATTAATTGAAAGAGCGCCACGATCTACCATTAAATGTTGAAAGTCACTCTGCAAACCAGGCTTTCTTTTATAAATTTGGTAGATCGTAAGGTACGGTTGGTTTGGGACACATTTTGGAGCCGATTTTGTGTCTCTGGCTGTATTTTTCTCGTTGTATAACAGCTGGTAACCAAATTGTTATGCCTTCTTTTAACCGAAGTAGTTTCTTTACGTTTGCGTTGAAAATTGCTCTCAAAACAAATGGTAGACCGTTTGGTTAACTAAGCCTACACCGACAGCCTCGTCAAGGTGGCATGTGGGCAGGACACAACAATTATATCTAAGAAATAAAGTAAGCCAAGCAAGTGGGACAATGAATCATTAATGTCCCTTTGCTCAAAAAAAGGGATGCGATAGAAGAATTGGAGTACTTAGGTCCGGATTTTCGGCGGCATTTACCTGGGCCCAGTTACAGGGTCCTCTCATTTAGGTCTCTCCCAACATTTGTGGAAAGGGTACAAAATAATCCGGGTCCAGGACCCCACAAGCTAAATCCGATCCTGGAAATACTGGCATCTAACGGCCAACATATCGTTTACCTGTCATAAAATAACCATAAGCAAAGCGTCACTTGTTAGTGTGTACAGCGCACCTACCTGACTTCTGGAAATTCTCAAACAATCTTGGAAAAAAATGTGTGTTATAAACAGCAAAACAGTGGTCAACATTCGAAGGGGGTTGGCGGGGTGTCCCAACAAGTTTTTTCCAAGATTGCATTGGTTCCAAGAGATATAATTTTCAGACTGAATACAATGAAAATGTTTAATTTTTCGAGCGTTCTCTGTTTAAGAGCTTTTTTGGAAGCTAACTTTAGTTTTGAGTATCTCACCATTATATGAAAGTAAAATTTGAAGTTGTATTTTTACAAATAAAGGGCGACTATAGGATATATCACATTACGAACCGAAAATATGCATTATTTAGACGCACAAATCAACAACCGCGACATGTGAAATACTTTTCTTCTTGAATAGAAGAGTCGTTATTTTACAAACCGATAGTTGGAAGACGAGAAATTAATTGAAAGAGCGCCACGATCTACCATTAAATGTTGAAAGTCACTCTGCAAACCAGGTTTTCTTTCATAAATTTGGTAGATCGTAAGGTACGGTTGGTTTGGGACACATTTTGGAGCCGATTTTGTGTCTCTGGCTGTATTTTTCTCGTTGTATAACAGCTGGTAACCAAATTGTTATGCCTTCTCTTAACCGAAGTAGTTTCTTTACGTTTTGCGTTGAAAATTGCTCTCAAAACAAATGGTAGACCGTTTGGTTAACTAAGCCTACACCGACAGCCTCGTCAAGGTGGCATTTAGGCAGGACACAACAATTACATCTAAGAAAAAACTAAGCCAAGCTAGTGGGACAATGAGTCATTAATGTCCCTTTGCTCAAAAGAAGTGATGCGACAGAAGAATTGGAGTACTTAGATTTTCGGCGGCATTTACCTGGGCCCAGTCCCAGGGTCCTCTCATTTAGGTTCCCTCCCAACATTTGTGGAAAGGGTACATAATAATCCGGGTCCAGGACCCCACAAGCTAAATCCGATCCTGGAAATACTTGCATCTAACGGCCAACATATCGTTTACCTGTCATAAAATAACCATAAGCAAAGCGTCACTTGTTACTGTGTACAGCGCACCTACCTGACTTCTGGAAATTCTCAAACAATCTTGAACAAAAGTGTTGGGACACTTTACACATTATTCGTAAATTTCAGTTAAAGTAGGCTGACATGCAACCCCTCCCCCAATGTTGCGTCAAGAAGGATGGCTCTTTTGTTATGAACAGCAAAACAAAGGTCGACATTCGAAGGGGGGGGGGGGGAGAGGGGTGTCCCAACAAGTTTTTTCCAAGATTGTATGGGTTCCAAGAGATGTAATTTTCAGACCGAATTCAATGAAATTGTTTAATTTTTCAAGCGTTCTCTGTTTAAGAGCTTTTTCGGAAGCTAACTTTAGTTTTGAGGATTTCACCATAAAATAAAAGTAAAATTTGAAGTTGTATTTTTACAAATAAAGGGCGACTATAAGATATATCACATTACGAACCGAAAATATGCATTATTTAGACGCACAAATCAACAACCGCGACAGGTGAAATACATTTCTTCTTGGATGGAAGAGTCGTTATTTTACAAACCGATAGTTGGAAGACGAGAAATTAATTGAAAGAGCGCCACGATCTACCATTAAATGTTGAAAGTCACACTGCAAACCAGGTTTTCTTTCATAACTTTGGTAGATCGTAAGGTACGGTTGGTTTGGGACACATTTTGGAGCCGATTTTGTGTCTCTGGCTGTATTTTTCTCGTTGTATAACAGCTGGTAACCAAATTGTTATTCCTTCTTCTAACCGAAGTAGTTTCTTTACGTTTTGCATTAAAAATTGCTCTCAAAACAAATGGTAGACCGTTTGGTTAACTAAGCCTACACCGACAGCCTCGTCAAGGTGGCATTTAGGCAGGACACAACAATTACATCTAAGAAATAACATTAGCCAATCTAGTGGGACAATGAGTCATTAATGTCCCTTTGCTCAAAAGAAGGGATGCGACAGAAGAATTGGAGTACTTAGATTTTCTTCGGCATTTACCTGGGCCCAGTCCCAGGGTCCTCTCATTTAGGTCTCTCCCAACATTTGTGGAAAGGGTACATAATAATCCGGGTCCAGGACCCCACAAGCTAAATCCGATCCTGGAAATACTTGCATCTAACGGCCAACATATCGTTTACCTGTCATAAAATAACCATAAGCAAAGCGTCACTTGTTACTGTGTACAGCGCACCTACCTGACTTCTGGCAATTCTCAAACAATCTTGGACAAAAGTGTTGGGACACTTTACACATTATTCGTCAATTTCAGTTAAGGTAGTAGGCATGAAACCCCTTCCACCCCCCACCAATGTTGCGTCACGAAGAATGGCTCTTTGTTATGAATAGCATAACAGTGGTTAACATTGGAAGGGGGGAGCGGGGTGTCCCAACAAGTTTTTTCCAAGATTGTATGGGTTCCAAGAGATATAATTTTCAGACCGAATTCAATGAAATTGTTTAATTTTTCAAGCGCACTCTGTTTTAGAGCTTTTTCGGAAGCTAACTTTAGTTTTGAGGATTTCACCATAATATGAAAGTAAAATTTGAAGTTGCCTTTTTAAATAAAGGGTGACTATAAGATATATCACATTACGAACCGAAAATATGCATTATTTAGACGCACAAATCAACAACCGCGACAGGTGAAATATTTTTCTTCTTGAATAGAAGAGTCGTTATTTTACAAACCGATAGTTGGAAGACGAGAAATTAATTGAAAGAGCGCCACGATCTACCATTAAATGTTGAAAGTCACTCTGCAAACCAGGTTTTCTTTCATAAATTTGGTAGATCGTAAGGTACGGTTGGTTTGGGACACATTTTGGAGCCGATTTTGTGTCTCTGGCTGTATTTTTCTCGTTGTATAACAGCTGGTAACCAAATTGTTATGCCTTCTTTCAACCGAAGTAGTTTCTTTACGTTTGCGTTGAAAATTGCTCTCAAAACAAATGGTAGACCGTTTGGTTAACTAAGCCTACACCGACAGCCTCGTCAAGGTGGCATGTAGGCAGGACACAACAATTATATCTAAGAAATAAAGTAAGCCAAGCAAGTGGGACAATGAATCATTAATGTCCCTTTGCTCAAAAGAAGGGATGCGACAGAAGAATTGGAGTACTTAGGTCCGGATTTTCGGCGGCATTTACCTGGGCCCAGTTACAGGGTCCTCTCATTTAGGTCCCTCCCAACATTTGTGGAAAGGGTACAAAATAATCCGGGTCCAGGACCCCACAAGCTAAATCCGATCCTGGAAATACTGGCATCTAACGGCCAACATATCGTTTACCTGTCATAAAATAACCATAAGCAAAGCGTCACTTGTTAGTGTGTACAGTGCACCTACCTGACTTCTGGAAATTCTCAAACAATCTTGGAAAAAAATGTGTGTTATAAACAGCAAAACAGTGGTCAACATTCGAAGGGGGTTAGCGGGGTGTCCCAACAAGTTTTTTCCAAGATTGCATTGGTTCCAAGAGATATAATTTTCAGACTGAATACAATGAAAATGTTTAATTTTTCGAGCGTTCTCTGTTTAAGAGCTTTTTTGGAAGCTAACTTTAGTTTTGAGTATTTCACCATTATATGAAAGTAAAATTTGAAGTTGTATTTTTACAAATAAAGGGCGACTATAGGATATATCACATTACGAACCGAAAATATGCATTATTTAGACGCACAAATCAACAACCGCGACATGTGAAATACTTTTCTTCTTGAATAGAAGAGTCGTTCTTTTACAAACCGATAGTTGGAAGACGAGAAATTAATTGAAAGAGCGCCACGATCTACCATTAAATGTTGAAAGTCACTCTGCAAACCAGGTTTTATTTCATAAATTTGGTAGATCGTAAGGTACGGTTGGTTTGGGACACATTTTGGAGCCGATTTTGTGTCTCTGGCTGTATTTTTCTCGTTGTATAACAGCTGGTAACCAAATTGTTATGCCTTCTCTTAACCGAAGTAGTTTCTTTACGTTTTGCGTTGAAAATTGCTCTCAAAACAAATGGTAGACCGTTTGGTTAACTAAGCCTACACCGACAGCCTCGTCAAGGTGGCATTTAGGCAGGACACAACAATTACATCTAAGAAAAAACTAAGCCAAGCTAGTGGGACAATGAGTCATTAATGTCCCTTTGCTCAAAAGAAGGGATGCGACAGAAGAATTGGAGTACTTAGATTTTCGGCGGCATTTACCTGGGCCCAGTCCCAGGGTCCTCTCATTTAGGTTCCCTCCCAACATTTGTGGAAAGGGTACATAATAATCCGGGTCCAGGACCCCACAAGCTAAATCCGATCCTGGAAATACTTGCATCTAACGGCCAACATATCGTTTACCTGTCATAAAATAACCATAAGCAAAGCGTCACTTGTTACTGTGTACAGCGCACCTACCTGACTTCTGGCAATTCTCAAACAATCTTGGACAAAAGTGTTGGGACACTTTACACATTATTCGTCAATTTCAGTTAAGGTAGTAGGCATGAAACCCCTTCCACCCCCACCAATGTTGCGTCACGAAGAATGGCTCTTTGTTATGAATAGCATAACAGTGGTTAACATTGGAAGGGGGGAGCGGGGTGTCCCAACAAGTTTTTTCCAAGATTGTATGGGTTCCAAGAGATATAATTTTCAGACCGAATTCAATGAAAATGTTCAATATTTCGAGCGTTCTCTGTTTAAGAGCTTTTTCGGAAGCTAACTTTAGTTTTGAGGATTTCACCATAATATGAAAGTAAAATTTGAAGTTGTATTTTTACAAATTAAGGGCGACTATATGATATATCACATTTCGAACCGAAAATATGCATTATTTAGACGCACAAATCAACAACCGCGACAGGTGAAATATTTTTCTCCTTGGATAGAAGAGTCGTTCTTTTACAAACCGATAGCTTGAAAACGGGAATTTAATGGACAGAGCGCCACGATCTATCATTAAATGTTGAAAGTTACTCTGCAAACCAGGTTTTCTTTCATGACTTTGGTACATCGTAAGGTGCGGTTGGTTTGGGACACATTTTGGAGCCGATTTTGTTTCTCTGGCTGTATTTTCTCGTTGTATAACAGCTAGTAACCAAATTGGTATGCCTTCTTTTAACCGAAGTAGTTTCTTTACGTTTTGCGTTGAAAATTGCTCTCAAAACAAATGGTAGTCCGTTTGGTTAACTAAGCCTACACCGACAGTCTCGTCAAGGTGGCATTTAGGCAGGACACAACAATTATATCTAAGAAATTAAGCCAATCTAGTGGGTCAATGAGTCATTAATGTCCCTTTGCTCAAAAGAAGGGATGCGACAGAAGAATTGGAGTACTTAGGTCCGTATTTTCGGCGGCATTTACCTGGGCCCAGTCCCAGGATCCTCTCATTTAGGTCTCTCCCAACATTTGTGGAAAGGGTACAAAATAACCCGGGTCCAGGACCCCACAAGCTAAATCCGATCCTGGAAACACTTTCATCTAACGGCCAACATATCGTTTACCTGTCATAAAATAACCATAAGCAAAGCGTCACTTGTTAATGTGTACAGCGCACCTACCTGACTTCTGGAAATTCTCAAACAATCTTGGACAAAAGTGTTGGGACACTTTACATATTATTCGTCAATTTCAGCTAAAATAGGCTGACATGAACCCCCCCCCCCCCCCCCAATGTTGCGTCAAGAAGGATGGCACTTTGTTATGAACAGGAAAACAGTGGTCAACATTGGAAGGGGGGAGCGGGGTGTCCCAACAAGTTTTTTCCAAGATTGTATGGGTTCCAAGAAATATAATTTTCAGACCGAATTCAATGAAAATGTTCAATATTTCGAGCGTTCTCTGTTTAAGAGCTTTTTCGGAAGCTAACTATACTTTTGAAGATACCACCATAAAATAAAAGAAAAATTTGAAGTTGCATCTAAACAAATTAAGGGCGACTATAGGATATATCACATTACGAAGCGAAAATATGCATTATTTAGACGCACAAATCAACAATCACGATAGGTTGAATACTTCTCTTCCTTGATAGAAGAGTCGTTCTTTTACAAACCGATAGTTAGAAGACGAGAAATTAATTGAAAGAGCGCCACGATCTACATTAAATGTTGAAAGTCACTCTGCCAACCAGGTTTTCTTTCATAACCTTATCTGACTTCTCAAAATTCTCAGTCAATCTTGGACAAAACTGTTGGGACACTTTACATATTATTCTCCCCTTCAGTTAAAGTAGGCTAACATGAAACCCCTTTTCCCCCTCCCAATGTTGCGTCCAAATTTTGTCCAAGATTGTAGGGTAAAAATAACCGTGCTATGCGCTGGTCTTAATGTCTACGACCATTTACATCTGTTGGTGAAGCAATCAAAGGATCAGAGAACTATTGTACTGATTTTTGAAATAGTTGCACAAGTTTAATTTTCGATAAGAGCAATTCGAATATTTACCTACATGTGTATGATTGTAAAAATCTGATTTCATATTGTTTTTCAAAATATTCGAATTTCCCAGGAGAATGGCATATCCTCTAGTAGAAGAGGCTGTCGGACATGATCGCACCGATATTATCACATGTGAGTGGAAACGTCCAAGGTTTACATAATTCAAACTTACTTAATGTAATGGCACTTTTCAGGAATTCCCATCGTTAGTGTAACCGCCTAGACCTAGCCGTGAAAGTAGTGTCGTAGCAAAAATTGGTAGTTTTAAAAGGTCAAGCAGGGGGGTTACAATCTAAGCCAGCGGTTTTGGGCGATGAGTGTGACTATCCTTCAAGACGTACATCGATCCCGACTCGAAAGCAACAGCTCTTCGATGGCATCACTGGACACACTTCCAGGCCACCAAGGTATTTTAGCCGTCGTATTGTATGAAGGTTAGCTGCCTTATATGATGCTGGTCAGTGAGGATTAGAGTTCGCCCAATGTTTCGGTACCGAGTGTCAAGTTACGGGAATCTTTGATGTGATTTCTGATACTTTCGGCGTAAGGTGAACGTGTTGGCTGAAAGCACAAAAAGTAAAAATTTACTGTACATTTACAGGACAACAAAATAAAGAGTTCATTAAGGATTACAAGTTCTGGAAACTTATTACCAGAACTGTAACCTATTTGTTTCTCTTTATGTTTTGTTCTGTAAATTTACAGACCCCCACTTTTTTGGCTACGTTTTGGGCTGCAGAGTTAGGCCCGCAAGAAGCCACTCGCCCTTTGTCGAAAATGGCTCCAACCGGAAACTGTGGTGGGGCCAAAAACCGACTTTAGGTTAGGGTTATGGCCTAACACTTTAAGAGAGAAATGCCTGTGGGAAACAATCGCATACATTTTGGGATAATCTTCTCAAGGTCCCGTTTAGGTTTGATCTCAAGTTGCCCCGTTCTCTTCCCTGTAAAACTGTAGGACTGCACAAAGCTTCTTTTTGGGATTCTTATTTCTGTCCCACAGGAGCGGACCGGAGGTTGGAATCGATGTAAAAATGACCCCCGGGGCGCGCGTGACCTTCCTCCGTCACAGTATAAGACAGACAGTGACCGTAAATTTCGAGGACTGTTCGCGCAGGCTAATTTTCAAAGTACGGCCATTTGACCATTTTTGCGGCAAAATCAAGGTCCATCAATCAAAATACCGTAAGTTATCGTCGTTTTGTGTTTGTGCGTTGTGTTTTTAGCAATGCATCAGCTGAGCAGCCGAAAGTCTTTGTTAATCAAGTTGCATTTTTAGCGTTCACCTGATAAACGGGGAAAGAAAATTTGTGAACTTTTTCTTCAACCAAAGAACATTTAGATTAACACTTTGAAGAATGTACTAATAGAAAACTTACACTGCAGACTGCTGTCAAATAATGAATGTCTTTGGTATTTGGCTTTAGTTGCAACTGTAAATGTAAGCAATGAAAAAATGGTAGGTATAATTTAACAGGAAAAGTATAGAATTTTCGTTGTTGGTCTTGTTCCAGGGATTTTCCCTGTTTTTGTTTATTCTTTTGAACAACTGCCATGCCGGTCCATGTACATAAACCTTTACAAGATGAACATCGTTAAAGAAACAAAGGAGGAAAGAACTACAAGAGGAGGAAGGTATGGGAAAATGATGGGGCGGAGTATTTGGCAAATGATGTTGGCACCTCAAGAGTGTGTTTTAATATTGGAAAGTAATACAAAACAGCGTTACAGAAAAATGTAGACTGGAAAAGAATTTTTCGTTTTTTCTTTCTGTTTTTGTTTTCAAAATTAGGAATAAAGTTCTTGATAGAATTGCCGGGGGGGGGGGGGATAATGACATTTTCAGCACATGGTCGTAGTATAAGGAGACCCGAAAAAAGAAAAAAATACACAGACACAAACGATAGCACCCTTTTGCATCCAGCTGCAAGCCCTTCGAGACAGCGAAATTAATGTCGTTGTAACACTGCTGATAAAAATATTATTTAAAAAAAAAAAGTTCCCTGGCATTCCAGCTATTAAGGAGGGCCACAAGATCTCGAATATGTCCAATAACATTTCGCAGAACTAGGCTATTATTAACAGCAACTGCCATGTGGTGACATTGCAAGCTTCAAGAATAAAACTAACGGTGTGATGGCCCCTTAACTGAGGAGGGTGTACTACGTGAGTCAATTACACTCTTGAGAACAGAGTTGAGTCTGATAAGTTAAATCCCCACACATGGCACAAGTGTTAAAAATATAACCTAACAAAAGATGGTCAGGGACATTTCAACCTAAAAAGGGGTACAAATGACCATAAGAACTCAAATCGGGGCCCAAATACAATTTAACAGAACAACGCGGATGATTATGAAAATGATCGGCTGACATCGCAAGTTTAAAAGGTAATACTCAAGAACAAACGTCCAGCGCGATCGTTCCTCAACAAGGGTCCATTTTGAGATCTGAATAAGCTTTCGGTTACATTCTGAGAACAAATGAGAGAGATTATAGAATATCCTCAAACATTACTTATCACTAAAATGTAACTACAGACAGGGTTACTCCTTGTCAACAGTGCAGATAAAACTAGGTGAGACTTTTCTATGAGAAAGTCTTTCCAATGCAGGATCTCATAGCACTTCAATTTCAAAGGCTTTCTAGCCTTAGGATTCTTATGGGTTTTAACTATTTTCCTGCTCAAACAGAATATTCCTGTTTAAAAAGGGTATTTGTGGACTCGACTGGGAAACGTCAGGTCCTCTAAAACGATTCCTAAGCAAAAACGACCTAAGGGAATAACTTTTTAAGTTATGTTTTAGTGACGGTTTATGTGGTAAGATATTATCGCCGTCCGAACTGGTTGTAATATTGTAACCGTCAAAAGTATATATTATTTGGGTCCCGTATTGGATATTTAAATTAAAGGGTCATGTACATTTGACATCATGATACTTATAAATGTAAGAAATTTATTATTTCCGGTGAAAATATCCAAGCTGTAAAATCAGTTGAAATGAAAATTTAGTACCGCCTATTGGAATCATGGTTAACTTGAGCCCTGGGGTGAATCGACCCCCCCCCCCCAAACAGCCTACTGTAATAGCCGTTATATTATATGCCTTTCACTTGACGAATACTGCAGTCACCCTGTCGACTTCCAGAGGTGTCCCCCACTCGCCAGCCTTTCCAGAACACTTGTGCATGTGTTACTGCCGATTGATATTGTCGTTTAACTTTATTAAATCATTTCTGTTTTACTGTTTCATGCTAAATTGACTGTTTACAAGCATATGAGTTGCATTGCTTAGTTCGTATCTATCCTATTCTAATAAAAACAAGAAATATCCGTCGAGTTAGGATTTGATATATTCGTAAGTTTCAGGTGACGTCATAACTGGATATCCACGATTACTGTTGGCAAAAGAATGAACAGTGATCACGTCGGTCTTCATGTCCACTGCTTTTCCTAGCTTTCCGTACTACACAGTTTCTGTCTAGCAGTAAAGAAGAGTAGGGACTTGTGAAGTCAGTGAAGTCACTCTACAGTTGGTTGGTAAAACCACTCATTGTAAACAGGTAAACTCATCCAAGCAAAAAAAGTCCTTTCAGCTGGTGCAAAACTGACTAAAATAATATCAACGGCTCTAGAAACAACACAGCGACCCGACTCTTGTCCACCACAAATTATAGTCTCATTTTGTCGTTTGGAAATTTTGTCACAGTCACATACGTTCTTTGAACATTTACAGTCTATACACCTACTACCGGAAATTTCAGTCTTTTTATGAGAGTGTTTTGTCTTCATTCGGATCAGTGAACCATTCCTTGTAAACATTTTGATAGAGTTTGAGTGACTTTTGTGCTTTTTTGTAATGAATAAAGGCGCTACCATGGAAAACATTGTGATTCCCAAAGAGTGTTTTTTAAACGGCTGGTCGGTACATTGGAGTTTTACTTACGATAAGCATTGTTTTTATAATAAAATTACAAATGAGTGTGTGTACGATTGTCCTATACCTGTTGCTTCGGCGAGTAAATTGCAACAAACAAGGAAACTGAGCCGGTATTCTGAAACTGAAACTAAGCAGTCTACTCATTGCGTAGATGCTCGGCTAAAAGGCTCCGCTGTAGGCCTACAAAATGAGCAGCAGGAACCTTACCAAATTTCCTACAACAAAGAATTTCCTTTGCAACAGCGAAGTGACCCTTCGTAAGTATGGAAAGACAAAAAGGCAGGGTTTGTTTTGTTCCAAATTATTTCAGTCATTTTTTTTTTATTTCTAATATTTCGTTGCCGTTTTTCATTTGGTTCCTCTCTTATTTCGTTTTCTATTTTAGTTGTGCATCGTTCTGCAGTTTTTCATGGTTTCAAGTTGAAGCATGAATTCTGAGAGCAGAACAGATACAATTGTCCCAATTGAGTGGTTGTTTTGTTAGTCTTAGTCAAAACCCTAAACCAGATATCGAGGATTAGGGCATTTTAGCATTGGCATAAGCTATGGTTTATAAGCTAAACTAAGAGAGTTATGTGTTTGTTTTGATTGCTTTCAGCTGCACAGCACAAAGCCAACGCTTGTCTTCTTTTTGGACGTTAGAGATTGTTGTTACTAGGGTTGTCCATTGTTTAGAGGGACAACTGTGTGAAGGGCATTGTTGGACACTAAATTAACCAAAAATATATTGCAACGTTTGGTTATTTGTTCCTTTTTGAAAGAAAAGGGTGAGGCTTTCATTGGGTATTTCTACAGCCTAATTTTTGGTTCCTAAAACGTCAAATTTCGCCGCGGAAATACATCCACATGGACCGTCAGAAATATGTACCTTCTGTTAAATGTAGCAAGCTATATATAACTTTGAGTCATTAGTAGTTATTCATTACTTGGTAGCCGGGAAAAGCCAAATATTGTCATGTTTTTTACATAGTGACTGACCTTTATACATCAGAACTTTGTCAAAAATTTTGTTTCAAATTACAATGTAACTACCCTTTCGCCATGGTAAACTTGTACTATTCCGTCGCTATGACTTGTGAGGTAATTTAAGCCAAGATACAGTTTTTACTCTCAATTATTTAAGTGAAAGAAATTGTACCTTCTTAAAGGTCACACGTTCGACCGCACTCACGTAACAGAAACAAAATGCATGATTTCGGGTCAGTTTGTGGTTGTGACATTATTTGATAAGAAGGCAAGGTAAAAAATTGCCGTGTTTCGTACATAGCGTCTGACATTTATAAATCCATACTTCGACAAAAGTTTTGTTTAAAATCATGTTTATAAAGACTTGTCTTCCATTTGTAGTTTCAAAGATACTTAAAATAAAAGAAGAAGATAATGTATCACTATTTGACAGTAATAGCGCATCAGCAAGATGAATAGATGATAAATAGCCTTTACTGTATGTGCAGGTATGCAGTAGGTTTGAAAAAATCAGAAAACAATTTTTAACACTACCAAACCCCAAGTCCAAATTGATGCTGCCCCTGGTGGCCACAGTTAAAGGTTGGTCCTGGGGGTAAACCCTTACTCAAGAGCCCCTAGCCTTTAAAAGGTGGGTGTGTAATTTTCTGAAGGGTTTACTAAACGCGATTTAATCAAGTAACTTCGAACATTGCTACAAAGCTGTCCTATTAAACCAAGATACTGATATTTTTTCTTTAATTTACAATTTTGACAAGTTCTTCCATGACTGTGATAAAATACATAAATTAAACTAAGCTTAAGCTCTCCTTTGTCCTTTAATCTGTTGTGTTATGTTATTTTTTTTTTTATGAAACTGAAAAGGGAGATTTTGCTCTCCTTCTAGGTTGGCCCTTGATCTCCCCACCCTTGACAGAACCCCTGACTGGGTCAGGATTTTCAGCAGGGGGGGGCAGGCCTGAAGTCGAAGTTCTTTGCATGCACCGATGGTGAACGCGCACGGTGAAGGTCCTGGGGACTCAATGCGAATGTCAAGAATTGGTATCAACTAACATTTAGAGTAAAATCTGGGCTAATTTTTATAATTAAATTTAGTAGATAATAAAGAAGAATAGACTCGAGACTCAACCACCGCAAACAGTGGCTACATAATCTTTCCGGTACTGGAGCGGTTCCTGGAGACTGTGGATTCCTGGAATCCTCTCGCATTACGTTTAGTCCGTAATATTATACATAAGCTACATATTGAAAATACTAGATGCTCTATATACCGCACGGTGGACTATTAAAATGCCCCCTTTGCCTGGCGTGTGCACGTGCAAAGATACTATTTATAACTACAACGGTAATGCTAAATACTACACTGCTCGGTCTGGGTAGCTGTAATACTACATCCGCCCAAAACCGAGAACCTACTTGCAGTCCACGAAAAGAAGCTTCACTGACTGTATAAATCTGATGTTGTTGTATCCACGTAGAAACTCAATTTAAGTTATGAGTTCTTGGGCTAGAAAATCTGACAAATGAACTACCCTAAAAATTTTATGGGAGTTTGTTTCTGACTGTGTTACTTACAAAATATGGTCAATGTTGCACGATAAGTTGAATTGGATACTGTGCAAAATTTAAGACTATTTGACGAATTTTAATGACGCATTTGGATTCTTTTACTTCACACTGTGAAGTGCCGGCTTTGAGTGAGGATCTGGGCTGGAAACACGTGCCTGTTATTCAAGCCTTTCTGGCTCAAAATTTCAATGGTTATGGTATAAAAATGTGATAGTGGCATAATAACCCACATTATAAGCTTTAACTAGAGGGGTGGCATGTCCAGGTTGAAAACTTCTACAAGGAAATAGCGGGCGGGGAAGCAGCCTGACTTCTTGTGCAAGTTACTAAGGCAAGAAATAGTGGCCCGCTACCCTAAGAGGAAACTGTGTAGTTTTCTTAATTATGTAACTAGGTACTTCTCATTTAATTTAAAAAAAAAAAATCTGCTTAGTTTTTTCTTTATGAATCTTTGCACGACGTCATCTGTATCAATAGGGATCCGCCGGTACCTGTTAAGTAGTGCCAGGGCGCTCAAACGTCCCTCTCCCACTGTTGACCTTAACCTGTTCTTAATACGACGAACAGCAGAAAATGATCGTTCTGCTTCACAACTGGTGGCTGGTATCACACATCCGATCTGTAGTAAGGTATGAATGTTCGGAAACAGGTCCTCCGAGCAACATCTAAGGGCAGAAATGAGAGAATCTAGAGGATTTTCAGAATCTACCCACTTCCCTCGCCAGATTTCAGTCTCAGTGTAAAGGCTTTCAAGACGATCAATATCCGGTTCATATTCAGAAAGGTTTTCCAAAACTGTCCCTGATTTCCATATTTGCTTTGACCGCCGTTAACAACGAGATAAACTCTTGTACAACAGCTGCAGAATGATCAGAAAATCGATCTGCCATTTGGTGGTCACATCATCGATGAAAGGTATTACTATGGCTCGTTTAAAGTACTCTTTTGGGTTATCAGCTGGTTTGCGTAGCTCTGTAATGGCTTGTAATGGCTCGTCGCATTCCTTCCTCTGTCCCAAGTTATTCTGCAAGTGCCTTTATCTCTGAATACCACGCTTCATATCGATCGTGTACTTCTGCCTTCATTTTTTCCATCGTGTCTGCCCGAACAGATGACAGTAAAGAGTATGTTGTCCTGATGCCAGGATCTCTTTGCTTTAGCTTGAGAGTGACTTCCCTCAACGGAGCCAGAACGCTCCTTAAAGCGATGAGGGACACTAGAGCTTCGAACTGTCCAAAGTTTCCAAGTACAACCTGGACCCTGATCTTAATTTCCCACCCCAGCTCCAATTTTCGTCAATTACTGCTTTGATTTCCTCATCTTGTTGGCATAAATGGGGATTGACAATAATGTCACACGTTGTCATGACAGTGGCACCATGTCGATGACATTATCAAAAGCCTCAAATCTTTCAACCCATCTTGTCTTACAGAGTACCTTTTGTTTCTGCTGCCTTGAATGCTGTCCTTCATCTCTTGAATGAAGAATGACAATGACTTTCTCAAAGAATCCCTGACGCTTGTGCCAGTGTGATGCACTGAGGAACAAATGTGCCTCGTCAACGGCTGTGACACAGGCCCGTAGTCAGCCCATGTGGAGGGATGGGTCTTTTTTCCAAGATGTGGACCTTTTTCCAAATACGGAGGTGGCTGGCGCGTGCCGTAAGCATGCAGTTGCTATGGGCCCGGGCATGCTTCCTCGGAAAAGTTTGAAACCTGCAGATCTCCTGCAATCTGGAGCATTTTAGAGGACTTTTGAACACAACAGATGTCCTTTTCCCCCAGGAATTCTACACAGTACACCACTTTTTGAGAAGAAAATCATACATGTAACCTGGTAGTAGAATAACCTACATGTACTGTCAGACTGTCTGACTTCAGACTATAGTGATTTTAATATAAACCTTTTCAAAACAAATGTTGTTCCATTGAAACAATTTTAAGCACCAGGTAATAAACAGTAGGAATGATCATGCAGTGAACTTGGCTAAATTTCTGAAATAAGGTTTTAAAAAACATAGCTAAAAATACATAGTTACAGCCTGCATTATGTAGTCTACAGAGCACAACTAGTAGTATTGCAGAATTGCACACTCAAATATACATGTGAATGTCTGTTGTCTTTGTTGCTTTTGAAGTTATGGACCAGGAGTGAGAATACTGGCTAGTTCCAGTTTTCTAGAATGGATTTTCGAGAATATTTCCACCACCTCATCACCACCTCATCAAGGTTTACACTCATGTCATAATGAGTGTGGATCAGTGCAAGGGGTGACAGCTGCTTCTCCTTCATGCACGCAAAAGTGAACGGAAATTCGTCCTCAATATGTCAAGATAAAAAATATTTCATGGCTGACCCTTCAAACACAGGGCTGGAAAAATGGACCTCCCTCAAGTTGAGGTGGGTCGTTCGAACGCTCCGTGGCTACGGGCCTGTGACACAGTGGCGAATCTGTGGCAGTTTCGATGCGAATGCAATGACTAAGTTTAACTTTTGAATGTTGCATGGTGTATAAACTGCCCTTGGAACCTCTTTACGGAACAAGCCTTGAACTCCCTGTTTATCAGAAGACATGGCGGATGTGGTGTCGTATTACTGTCCTCGAACATTGTAAAGTTTTAGTTTGCATTCAAGAAGTTTTGAACGAATCTCCTGAACTAAATGGGCCGCTGTCTCCCTTTCGTTGTAGGAGAAATCTAGTCAGCCCTCTTGAATATTGACGTTCCCATCGAGATACTCTAGGAATTTCATGCAAAGTGACAAAATGTTTTTTGGCAATGTCGTCCGTCAGTTTATCTGCAATGATACTGGAAAACGGGCAGCGATCCTCCGATATGTTTTGTGCAATGGATTCCCGAATGATATCACCCAGTATCTCCAATATTTCGTTCTGAATAGTGTTGGAGACGTAAGTCGCATTTTTCGGAAATGTCTGCAAAAAGGTTTTGAGAACCTCATTCGTTCGTGCGCGAAGCTCAATCAGCCTGAGACTGCAGGTTTCCCTTGTTTGAAGAACGGCACTTTTTAATACGGCAGAAAGTACCGATGGCGGAATGGCACGGACCCCGGCCTAAGGGAGCACACCACCATTAATTTCTCCATTGACTTACACACTATTTTGCCTTCATTCAATGCCCCCCCACAGCCCAGTCAAAGTTCACACCTCACTAAAGCTACCCCTCACATGAAAGCCAGTGAGTTGGCCAATCATGGCATCACAAATTCACCATAGCATGACCGTTTAGATTTTGAGATAAAAGGGGATGAAGTTTTGGGTCTGTACACCCTACCCTATTAATCCGCAAGGTGACGGAAATACCTTTTTTTTTTCACACCAAATTTTTAAACAGTCTAAATCACCTTACTTACACACTATTTTGCCTTCATTCAATGCCCCCCACAGCCCAGTCAAAGTTCACACCCCACTAAAGCTACCCCTCACATGAAAGCCAGTGAGTTGGCCAATCATGGCATCACAAATTCACCATAGCATGACCGTTTAGATTTTGAGATAAAAGGGGATGAAGTTTTGGGTCTGTACACCCTACCCTATTAATCCGCAAGGTGACGGAAATAACGTCTTTTTCACACCAAATTTTTTGTACAGTCTAAATCACCTTCAATTCTTCCCAATTTGGCAACACTCACACATTTACACGTCCTCTTTCATATGCAAAACAAAACAACCGCATCTGATTAGCTTAACTTGAGCAATTCACACTTAAAGAGGACCTAAAACTGTGTACTTTGGAACTACTTTTCCCGGCAAGGCCGTTCTGCTAATGGTGGTGTGCTCCCCTAACGTTGGCCTAGACCGGACGTTAGCCTACATTGTACACAGTACACTGGTAATGGCATTGCACTACACGATTTGCAAGCGTACGCTGGCCTAGCAAGTACTCTTTCTTACAAAATTTTACCATCAAAAATATGGTTTGTATGACCTCTTAAATTTTAATTTCAAGTATACCACTAATCGGCCAGTTATTTCTTCCTTTGGCTGAGGGTTTTACAACCTTGTAGTACTGCGTGCTAGTAGTTACGTATAGGCTAGGCGAACTGTACAGTCAATTTATTGAAAAGTTGGTACACAGTACTTGATCACGCTCGACCGTTAATCGCCTGAGACTGTTTCTCACTGACTTTAGTAGCTGGAACGCCGTTAGGGTCATGTAGGTGTTAGAGCGGAGTAATATAAAAAAACCCGATAATTTTGAGAAATATATAAAATCACACACCCAAAAAATTAAGGCATTCAACAAATCTATTTGTTCAGCTGTCATTTTAGTGGATAAATCAAGACAACGAAATAGAGAAGTAATGGTACATATTTTTAATAAAACCTGTTTGTATTGACTTAACGTTTTAGTTAATTCAGACTAATTTCAATTCATGGGGCTTACACTCTTAAAACACCGCAGATTAAATTTAACCAGGATCGATGTTGTATTTATCCCCAACACAATCCTGGATAAGTTTCTTAGTTAAACTTACTCGAATCCTAGAGACTTCAACCAGAATTTGTGTTAGTTTAACCAGAATTTCATGGAAAATGTACCCACGGTAATGTTGGGGTAAATAGAACACCGATCCTGGTTATATTTAACCCCGGCGTTTTAAGAGTGTATATGAAAACGCTCTGAAGTTACTCAGTATTCTTAATATCTGCGTAATATTAAAGGCAAGTAAGTTCAAAGTTAAAAGAAACATTTACCATTTTAAAAAACCAAAGTGTAAAAAAAACCCAAAAGCTGTGAGATTTGAATTTGTCTCAACGAACTGTTCATAATATAATTATTTTTTCCTCTTGAGAGGTTAATAAATCAAACAGAAGAAAGTCGCTCTCCATATTTGAACGATGCGTTCATTTGTAGGATGTAAGGTAAAGCGAATCTTGTACCTCTTTTGCACATTCACATAAAATATTAGCGTTGTCCTATTGTAAATATCATTGACTTCCGTGGCAATTAATTTCGTTTTGAATGAGTTTTGAAAGAGTTAAGGACTTGACTGCCGGTTACTTAACCTAATTGGATTAGGCCTAATTTTGTTTATCATAGATTTTAAGCTACTAACACCATGAACTCCCCTTTTTAACTTAAGTATGAAATCGATGGTTGGCACCTCAATAAAAATAGTGTTACCAATAAACAAAAACGCTGCTGATGGAACTATGAAGAACCTTATTAGAAGCAAAGACAAATAGAGGCATCTGGAATACAGCAAATGACCAATTAACAGCACCAATTAAATAACTTAATATTTTTCATGCATACATAGTTGCTAAATATTTTCATAGAGATGGTGAGGACAGATATGCCGTGAACATGAGATGATTATTCCCCCATTAAAGTATGTCAACTATGGTATGACGGCACAAAACCACACTTACGAATGACTTTGTTGCTTTGGCTTATTTGCTCTGCAGATTTCATAAAATCTTATCGAGTGTGCACTCTGCAAATTGAAAGCTACACCTCGAGAGTCGAATTTTGAGATCTAAGAATACTTTCATGCCGCAAGGGAGGGTTATGCTCTTAGATTTATTCCCAGTACGTTCTTTGATATATCTGTGCACAACTTTGTGATTTACGTTGAATACATAAAATTTGCACCTTGTAGCTCAGTACACTGAACTCCCCTATTTACTGTACAAATCTGTGTGCAGAGGTATTTTCAATGGGCTTTCTGCGGTGGCTCTGTACTACCCTCAAGCAACATACATCGAACAAACGATATATCAATTTACCAAACAATTACTTTATTATTGAATGCCCTTCCAAGCAATGAACACCTCATAAGTCATAGGACATAAAGTTATTGGATACAGCAAAGGGATATAAGATAAAGAAGTTGAAAATTCGAACGGGTGTACTTTTGGTTGGCTATAAACTAGTAGCCTAACTATAACTTTGAAAAATAAAAGCATACGAAGGTAAGGCAAATGCAGTGAGAATAAGAAGTAACAAGAAAAAATGCGATGATTAAATTTTCACTTTATTCAAATTTAAGTCGCAGTTTATTTTCAAAAAGAACATTACAGTAATAACCGAAACAAAATACCCAATAAATCATTTGAAGTATACGGGGAAAACAGAAAACGGTTAAAAATAAGCTGTTGATCCGATTGCAATATAACTTAACATTTCTGTCTGAAGACGATGAATTGGTAACTTTTAAAATGTCCTCTAGGTCTCACACCTTGCATGTCAAATTACACAATTTGATGATAGGTAGACAATTTTGTCTTATTAATTGACATTTAATGCAGATGCAGGGAACCCTAGTCGAATCATGCCTTGCAAACAGACTGATTAAGGCTTGGTTACAACCCTGTCCAATCCACCAGGACATTCTTTGCAACCATAATGTTAGACCTCTGGCAATGTGGATGGACATTCACACTGGCATAGAAAATAGAAATTTACATTTTAAGCAAGCTCGTTTCAGGATGATAGGAATAGGCGCATATTTAAGACCACATTGAAGAAATTGTGGAGGTGGGAACGTTTTTCATTACAACAAAAACACACCCATTTGTACGTCGACCCAATTGCAAGGTTTTTAAGTGGAAAGGAAAGGTGAAATTGTCAGAATAAATGACGACATTATTCCGCCTTCAATTTAATGGAAACAAAGAAAATTTTAAATATTTATTAGCTGAAGATTTGAACACGTAAAACTGCAAAATCTTTTTATGTAGGTTCCCAGTTCCCATTCATTCCTTTTGATCTCATGCATTCATTTTTTGAATTCTTATGTGGTTTAATATGGGATTCTATAGGAATTTTCTTTTTGGTATAAAGTGCACTTATGTGACAACAGTTTAAATTGCAACTGAAATCAACTGGGAAACGAATAGAAAAGTCAGTTGGAGCTGTTTTATTTAGAGTCCAAAGCATGGAAATTACACCTAAAAAATCACTTGGGGGTTATTATTCAATTAAAATATTTGAAAATAGTTGAAATTAGTTGGAAAAAGTTGGAAATAACTGGAAATAGTTGGGACAAGTTGGCAACCGGTTGGTTTCAGTCAGAAGTGATCCATATTTTTTTGAAACAGTTGGGTATTCTTTAAATGAAGGAGTTGAAAATAACACATTATTTCAATTGGATTTTATACTTCAGCATGGGGATTACATCATCCCGACACTTTCTCCTGGTTGGTCCTGGACTAAAAAGATGTCCCTTACTACTTAAAAGTTTCATTTTTCTTTTTTATAAAATTTTAAGTACGTTGCATACTTCGACGATATGTCAATATTCTCTTCAAGGCATAAAAACATTATGTTCATTTAAGTTTAACAATACTGTAGAAATTTCTGTTCACGGTAGCTTCAACAACAGCACCTCGGTCACGTCACCCTATTGACTGAAGCAACATTATGCTTCGCACTGAGTGTCAACAGTACTGCAAAGTTAGGAGGGAAAAATAGCAATTTTTTCATGTAACCAAATTGTCCTTTTAAAGAAAGACGAAAGTCCATCATTTAACTACGGTTGGGAATATAAATTTAAAATGTTTTCCGAAATGGGGAGCGGGAGGTATTCCTCACGGACAATACCAACATGTAAAGATGTAAGTTATTTGCTCAGGCTAACTTTAGAGGTGATCTTGGGCACTTCTAAGTCGCTGCTAAACCTTCATAATTTGAAGACTGTGTTTGACTATGGGAAAGCATGGCTAGACGCAAGGGCGAACGCAGGTTTTGTCTCAAGTGGGGAGGGTGCAGCATTCACAAGGGGGGGGGGGTTGGTATGCAGTATGTTGAGTGAGTGGCTTGGGGGTATTCTAAGAGAAGGGTGTCCCCCTTCCCTTTGAAAACGTTTGGCCCTTTAATGAATCCTAGATGCAAACATGGTGCAAGACTTTCGACGTTGACAGGAATAGACCTGAAAATTGAAATTTTGGATTTTCAGGAACTAACAGAATTGCATCAATGAGTGGGCAGTATCTGAGAAGACAACCCCCAGAGTGATTTATATACAGCTCTGACAAACCTTCCCCTTTGAAAAAGTTTGAGGAATTGAATGCCCTTACATCAGCGCATGCAATCTGTGCCACATTGCTATCTTTTGAAGTAAAATTTGTAAATATTTTTAATGTTTTATATTAGCTTTCGTTTTGTGGGTTGGGCGATGCGAAGGGGGCAAAGGCCTAATGCCCTTTTCCGCACGCCACTTGCTAGACAAAATTTTGAATTAACACAGTTTCGTCGTGCAATGAGGAAGAAATGGTGTTCAGAGACAGAAGTAACCCAATTGATATTTTTACTGATGAAGAAGCGATCCAAACACGCGACCGCCAGAATCTAAATGACCGGGGGACCATTGCCATATCTATAATAGGGCATCTACACTGGCCTAGGCAAGATTTTTGTTCAGGGACTAGTCCAGGGTTCAATCGCCAGCATGGGGGTCTAAGCAGCTTAAGAAAGGAAGGGAAGAAGTTGCTCTCCCTTTGAGAATATTTTTTGGTTTTGAAGGGTGCATATAGTTGCAAAATAGGGCAACATTTGTTGGTCTAACAATGGTCATATTCTAAAAAGGAGTCAGTAGGCCTACTTTTATGCAACATAAATTAGCTGAGTGATCTACTGACCCCCAAACTTTGAGTCTTTGGATCATGAGTTGGGACTTTGGTACATTCGAAGCTTGAAACCGTTATGGTATTGGCCACAAGGACGGATTTACCATCTTGGGCCTGTACACAAATAATTTGGAGGTTTTGACTGTGAATTTTCCTCAAGGCTAAAGTGACACAATTCCCGAACAGAGGGCACAGTTTGTGATCATTTCCCAGCCCTTGCTACACGAAATGAACTCTATAGTCAAAAGTGGACCCAGGATTTGGATTCGGTAGGAAGCTGAGAACTTAGCAGGCTGCTAAGGTAAGTGGCTAGTTGCCTGCTCCTTAGCTTTCTGCTTTTTTTTAATTTACAAAACCTTGCAAGGAAAAATGTTAGCTAGTTGTCAACTAGTAGGATTTAGTCCTAGTTGGCTGCTACTTTAGCAGGCTTCTGTGAATATCGGTCCAGCTGGTTCTTCTTCCACGTTTGTTTGAAATTACCTTTCACAGGGAGAGTTTGCACTTTTTACTCAAAGGTAATCTTAAACGAAAGCTTTGGGAAACAGGGCCAATATTTAATTAAACCCTGATAGTTGGTAACTGTCTTAGGCCTTAGCTGCTAATAAGACTAGTTGGATACAAAATGTTATTTATAAAATGTCGCTAAGCTTAATTGTCTGCTAAGTTCTATTCTAACTTTAGAGGTGCCATGTTGAGCACTTCCAAATCACCAATTGACAGCTTTATCCTTCATCCTTCAAAACTATGTTTGCCTCTGACTTGAAAGCATGGCTAGACGATTTTTTAATTGACGCAATTGATTTAGACATGGAGCGGTTGAAGAAAGAAAGAGATGGGCGTAGTCCAGTTGATATTTTTTACTGATGCAGCCTTGATCCAGACAAGGGAACGCAAAAATATGAATTATTGGGGTGTGAATAAACTAACTCGGCAACACGGTATTAGGGGGCGTTCTTTAGAAGGACAACTCACACCAACGCAGAAACAATAACACAAGGAGACGTAGCTTGTTGTGTTGATTGAGATCACCAATTTATTACCGAAACCAGGATTTGTCTGGTCCCTGTCTACTTCCACGTCTGTCTGTACGACTGTGTACGACTGTCTGTGTAACTCTGTGTGCAACTATTTATGCCAACGTTTTGTGACTGAACATAAATAACAGAACATAATAACTGATTTATCCATACACTGACTTCTACAGCACATGAAAATACAAGGCCAGATTTAACACATTGGCCCCTGGACACAAACATTTTGGATACCTGGACTACAATATTTAAGACTGAAGTGACGCAATTTCCGAAAGGTAGGAAAAGTTTGTGCCTATTTCCACCAGTTCGACTCACGCGCAATGAACTCCATAGTCAGAAGTTGACCCAGAATCAGCACTAGGTGGGGGCTGAGAATTATAGAGAAGACTATTTAGGCAGAGCGTCATCATCAGTTAACTCAGAGCGTAATGGAAATTTTTTGGCAGACACTTCCCCAGATCACGGGCCAGTTTGAGTTGTCTTTCTATTTATTCACAGATCACACCCTCTTCATTTAGTACTTTTTCAAGTAATCATTTTCTTTTTTTCACAATACGATGAGAACATGTTCCCCCGCCCTCTGACTGAACACTGATTTCTGTAACCACACACACAGTGTGCGCATTCGAAGAAGTCTATTAATAGATACAAACATGCCATCGCCATTGAAAGTATATGATTTGTTGTTCGGGACTGCTAAGCTAACAACTAATTTAACCCTCGTTGACAAGTACCTGGCAGTGTCCCTAGCAGGGTTTCAAGAATAAAAAATAGCAGTGAATTATAGAACAGAGAACTTGCCACTCAGTAACCTGCTAGGGTGTAGATGGCTGCTAGTTGAGCAGCCTTTTATGAATATCGCCCAGAATGCTAAATCCTGACCTTCTATGCGAAAAATAAATTATGAAAAATGTGGGGAATAGTATCCCCTGAATTTTAACAGAAACATCTAACTTAAATCTAAAATAAATTAAAAAAAAAAAAACAAATTAAGGAATAAGAAGAATTAAAATAAAGGACATATCAAAATGAGAACTTTAGCAAAGTGATTTTTGAATTTTTATTGATTGCCATAAGGCAATTGAGTACGCTCTCATTACTATGTTTATGTACTCTCCTCAATGAACTTAATCCATCTTTCTTTCATCTTCACATCATTGTAAAAAACCTTTTAAGTGGTCATCCTGATTCTTATTTAGAAAACTTTTCGTCCTACGGTAGACCTCTAACAGAGGTTCCATGCTTCTTGAATGTTTTTTGTTGGAAATTTCTAACTTATAGAAAAGCATCATGGTTAATGAGAGCAAGAAAGAAATGTGACGAACCGACTTCATACCCTTAAACGTAGTAAGTGCCGTTAATGCTGTTCAGTAAATCATACAGACGTTGTGCTTGAAAACTGCGAAAGTAAAATTGGTATCTCAACCACAAAATGGTTTCTGGTAGTCCGATTGAGAAATTGGTCAAGTTTTCTGAATCTATTTAAAACTAACTGTGGTGTTACAAAACTTATAGAAGAGAAAGAAAGCGAAAGAGGCGTTTCTTTATAGGGGCGTATCAAAATAAAGGGACACTGTTTGTACGGTAATGACGAGAAGACTTCCTCTGCATAAGCTTCGATGCTTGATTTTTTTCTTAAGTCCTCCCGACTCTCTGACAAAGGGCAGTTCGGCGAAACCAAAACTTTCACTGCTTCCCGAAGAAACTATTACGTCCACTCAAGGATAGTACGTGACCGCTATCACGGCCCTCAGACCATTTACATTATTGGTGTGTCATGTATGGCTCCATTCTAGACTGGATGGAAAAACAGATACTACATATCATCTAAGCCAAAAGGCCGAGAAGCTATCTGAACATCTGTAACAACTTAGTTGGACCTCAACCGGTGGTCAACGCTCGACAATGGATTGAGGGAAAAGGCTCTGGGATTCCCTGTCGTATTAACAACTTTTTTTATCCAAACAATGAAGTATGTAACATTCTTCGAATGGTATTGCGCGCTTAGCAGTATGACACGTATATTCCCGTATTTGCTATTACACAAAATGAGAGAGGTGGTGACCATTTCCTGTTGAAAGCAGCCCTGATGCATCCGCAAACAGCTTAAAGAGAGGTGTTGAGGTGTCGTCACTTTATTAATTCCCGGTGTGGAGCCCTAGCCCGCGAGAAAAAGATATTTTATTTTATTCACATTTGCTCAAAGAGCCCATGAAATGACTAATTGCAAACGATTTTGGGTCATTCTCTGACACTATCTATCAACAAAAATAACATGTATTTTAAAGAAATATGCCCCACCAAAGAGAAATGCTCAGGAAAATGGCACCCCTTCCTGCAGAACAGCTTAAAAATGTAAAAGTGCATTGAACCAAAAATGACATCATCACGGGTACACAACTTAACAGTGTGTTTATTTTAATGCTATGTTTAAGTAACATTTCGCTCACGTCGGATTGTGTAGCACGAGACCGGCATTGCCACATAATTTCTGAATAATATCTGAAGAATGTCCCAGTATAAAGCCAAAAATGTATCTATCAAAATTTGAAATTTCTACCCTCAATTCCTCAAAAGAGGAATTTTGTCATTACCGGCTCAAGCTGTCCAATTCATGTTAGGTCTATCAGTTTGAGTTTGTGGTCCCGGCAATCTAGTCGACTAGACAGCAACCGGAAAAAGAAAAATATGTAATTCATGTTAAATCAGGTTGTTTCAGAAGAGTGATATCACACACCGATTTCTTTAAAAGATTTCCCTTGCAAGTAAATTTGTCACCAACAAGTCAATCTGGATACCATACAATGGATCTTGTACTAGACTCCAAAATGCTTACCGTTCAAGTAGTAGCTTCATGCCAAATTCTGATTAAAATAGAGAATACTTCCTTAAATGACAAAAAATCTTTTGGTCCCCTTTTCCACTATGATCGTTGTTCCCTTTCTTTGATCCAAGTCAAATTGCATCATTAGCACATACATTAAAAACAACATAGAAAGAACTTGTTGGCAGTATAAGCCACTGTGCAGAATCCTATTCAGTATTGCATATGAGCCTGTGTAATGAAAGAAACACTTCTTCCTCCCCAATAAGGATGATAGTTACACAACACTGGAGTATGCAGTTACATCCCCAGGATCTGGAGGTGTTTTTCTGTGCTTATAAAATCCTGCCAGGGAATTCCAAACACTTGTATGATGTATGCCAAACAATATGCTCCCATCTTGTTGGCTCATGGAAGATTGATAAGTCACAATAACTCCTTGTTACTTGAAGAGGGGTAATCCTAGGGGTTTAAACCCCCTTTTCACTAGTCAGGTGAATCAATCATAGGTTTAGGTTTTGTAGAGATTATTTGTTTGTTGTATCAATCATTTTAGGCTATATATAAATGCAAGATTCTGTAACAACAACAGTACAGGGTATACTTCAAGTGCATCATGATACACACACTTTGAAGTTGGGTACATGTTATGATGTCATTTTTGGTTCAATGCACTGTTACATTTTTGAGCTGTTGTACTGGAAGGAGTACCATTTCACTTGAGCATTTTTCTTTCGTGAGGGGGAGGGGGATTCTTTAAAATAAAGGCGATTTTTGTCGATAGATAGTGTCAGAGAATGACACCAAAATATTGATACTAAGTCATTTCTTGGGCTCTTTAAAAGAAGCAGCCGCTGACTAATATGAAATGGACTAATCGTTGCCATTGTTGTTTGGTGAATAAATGTGACAGACATCGCAATCTTAACCAGTTAACAGTCTCGAACATAAACTGAGATGAGAAATTAAATTGAATGCGTTTCGAAGTTCAAATTAGGAACGCAATGAGTTTTAATGACTGAAGTTTAGATGTCGGTTAGGGAAACTAAAGTCGAAAAATGTATTCAAAGTAGGGGCGCCGAAATTTTTGCCCTTTTAAACGAATATGTGAGAATATGTCGCTTGTTTTGCAGAGAACTCTGGGTTCTGGGTTTGCCGTAATGAAATTTGGAAATTTGAGGATTACTGAAAAATCTGCAGTTCCTATTGGCAAATCTGAGATTGCACGACGACCGCCTTGAGATCGTTGTCGACGACCGACTTGGGATCATTGTTGCTACACAATGTTACCTTGGTCATACGAATTGATGCCCTCCGACTTCATTTTAAACGTCAAGAGCTTATACTGGATCGTCGGGTAGATCTAGCGGCCGGTGAAAGACGATATGGAGTCCCTTGCTGTTTTCAAGAGTTGATGCTGGGGGTTAGGTGAGGTGTCGCAGACAGGTGGAGAACATACCGTAAAGGAACAGAAAAAGGGCGATCAAACCAGGAGTTGCAAATGCTGAACACCCTGGCCAAACATTGTATATAAAGAAGACATCCCATCACTGGTACCAGAATTAACTAACAGAAAATAGTTAAAAAGATTGCCTTGGGCTGGCACATAAAGAGAACACCCATATCCACAAAATGGTTTTTTCAGAGTGTCAGGAGGAGAGCCTCATCCACACCGTCAGAGGTCGACTATAAGGCAGGCCCATCGTCAGTCCGGAGGGCTTAAACAATACCAATACTGCGTACATGCAACAACATATCATTCAACGGTGATGTAACAGCTGAATGAAAACAATTAATAAAGCAAACAAAGTCATTTAAAGTCGTCTGACCAGAGCAAACTATAGCCTCCCAGACAAATAGTTGTATAATTTCTTGTACATAACAAATGAAAAAGACTCAAGACAGCAGTGTAACCTTAGCCCTTGGAAAAAGAAACTGAAATAATCATTCTACAACACATTTTCCAGTAAGGAATCACTTATAAAAGTTCACAAAAGTATATGTGCATTCTGTAAAAATTAGTTGGAAAAACCCGTACAACGTAAGGACTATGATTGCATGAAAAGGTGGCAGGAGTTTTAAACCTCACCATAAACTTCACGTGTTCAATTTTAACACACCAAGTTTCATTTCAGTATCGGGTAACTGAGGAGGGGCACTCAAAAACTGAAACAATGATAGAAATAAAAAAGTATGCCTTGGAAGTATCTGAAACCAGCTTATCGAGTGACATCAGTCAAGTACAGTTGAGTGCTATTTTTCCAAATGTTCGTTTATAAATCATCCAGATTTTCTTAAATTCGAATTTTCTCCTACATAAGCTCTACATTTTCAAATATTTGTCGATCAAATTCGGAAATTTTCCATATGTGACACCAGATCATCCAGTAACATCCTACAAGTCAAAATATAATGTGAGACTATAAGAAATTTCGTAATTGCAAAACTGTTTAAATAGCAATAACTTTCCCCTAACATTTTAAGCTTGGTCTGATAGTCTCAATCCGCATGCCCATGATATCAAATTTATTCAACAACGATCTTCAGTTGTCATGCAATCTAACAACAACGGGTAAATTCCTTAATGGTGGCCGAATGTTTCAAATTTTCTCACAAGAAACCCAAAGTTTTTGCTATAGAGTTCCATATTTTCAGTTGCAAAAGTTTCGGGGAGCTTTGGGTATCGCAAAAACGCGTTCTCCATACAGTGATGTTTTCACTTTTGGAAAAAATCTAGTGCTTGCGCCCCACCTGAAAACAGTTCTAGCTACGCCACCATAATTGGGGACCCTCTGGTCATAAAAAATGAACTAGGAGAAAAGAAGCTGATATGAGCCGACTTAAGATGAACTTATTACTAAAATAGTACTTGGCCTAACCTTAACGCATGGACATCACTGCGTTACACGCAACCGAAGTTAACTGGCTTATACATATTCAAAAGTAACTTCACTGAGGAAAACATTACCTTGTGAAGATTAAACTCCCTTTATTGTAAGCCCATACATGAGATTATGTTTGGGGGGGGGATTAGAAGCTAAGGAAGGATTGGGGAGGAATAATAATTAATCTCTTCTTAGTCTCCAGTTGTTCTAGTATGGGCTTTATGGTGATTTCTTCTCTTTACATGTTTAACGGATTTATTTTTCACATATTACAGGAAAACATCTTTTCAAGCGGGAAAACAGACCACTCAGGGGGGATGTTTTACAACAGGAAACAAAAATACCAATAAGGAATGTTTTCCTGTGGGGAAGCAGACAACCCTGGAAGGAGCTTCTAAAAGGGAAATAAATTCACGTAAAGAGGAAACCACTAATGAACGGAAAATGGGATATTGTCTTGGAGAAGAGAAGATCGATAAGAAAGAAAAGGAAGAAAAGTGTCAAAATATCATGCCATTTGTTTCAAAAAACCAGATTGATTTTCACGCTCTCAAAAATTCAGATGACTTTAAAAAATGTTTTTTTACAGGAAACAATGCAAAGGATATGATTGATGCCTTAAACAACTATTCTTTCCGGAGTAGCAAACTAAAAGGTAGTTTTGTTCGATATGAAAAGCGTCGCCCATATATATATGGCATAGTAATAAACAATTGTAAGCAAAATCATCCCTTTTGGAAGAATATTAAAAAACTTAAACTTAAGTTGATGAAAGTTGGCTACACACGGAAAGACACGACTAAAGGATGCAGAAACCGCATACAAGACGTTAAGGATAAAATATCGAAAGGGCGTTTTGACACTTCAGTCTTATTTAAGTTGATCATTGACTTAACGACAGAGCTGACATTTATGGAAGAAGAGCAACGCATTCGAAGTAAAGTAGGTTTAAAACTCGACTCGAAATTTGTTCGTGATTATTTACGCTTACCAGTGTCGTCGGAATGGGTGATAACGACTCAAAAATATATTGATTCCTTGAAAGGTAGAATAAGGCTGAAAAAGAATCAGGGAATAATGTACACAACCAAGGACGTTAAAGACTGCGATCGTAAGAGTATCGAAAAATTAGTGAAGGAGATAGATGTTCAAGACGTAGAAGTAAGTCTTGATGGCGAAGAGTTTTTACGTAGGAAAGGGAAACTAGGGTCAACTACCTCTGATAGAATGAACTGCTCCACATATCCACTTTCAAGGGAGCGAATTTGTAATGAAAGACAAAGGAACACAAAATACCACAATTAAAGAGCTGGAACCATATAGAGTGCACTTAAGTCATTGAGAGAAACAAATAACAACTTTTTCCTGACGTAAATGGGTCGTGTTGCTATATGAATACACGTCTCTGCGACTTGAATTGAAATATGCAAGTCGCTGTATGGAAGGAGAGAGAGGTCAATATATTTTTATCTTATTTAAAGCACATTGGCTAGAAGTATCGCCACATTTATTATAGACTGACTGATGTTATATTTGTTTTTCCTTATATAGATATCTGATGTCAAAATTAGGTTGTGATAAATTTTGAAGTAGATGTGCCCACCCACACACAAACACGGTCCGCAAAACCTATTTCTTTAGCAGACGTTTGAAAAGTAGGTAGCAAATTTTATTTTGGGCAATAGCATCCCACCATTGATCGAGGAAACAATCATTAAGTTTTCTTACAAGCCAACTGAACTTAATTTACTGTCATTTCGAAGTAAGGGTAACTTTTCTTGTCCACTTCAAATGGTGTACAATGGAACGACCATGAATTACTTTGGGCGAGTTAAAAATAACATGCTTAATATCTTGAAAAATAGCGCTGATAATTTAAGATGGACTTTGATCAATAATTTAAACTTAAGAATATATTAAAGGATAATTAGTTGCGTAACCAGACTTTTTTTTTGGTGGGATAAGCAGAAATATGACACCATCTAAGAGAAGCGCCACCGTCATCATTATCGTCGGCGCGTAGAGTACAGGGAAAATTTTGGCCAAAAAATGCCTCTCAGATCCATCCATGACACTTTGGCTTGTTTTATACAATTAAAATCCATGCATGACTTCCAGGGTATGCTTTGTGAAGCTCTTTTTTTAACACGTTTTTCCCATTTATTTCTTACATTTCACTTTGATTACGGAGGGGGCAAACGGTAGGCAATTCATTTGAATGGGGGTCTTGCCCCCTCTATCCTCTGGTTACGCCACTTTGGATAATATTTTCCCTGAAAACAGATTTTTTGCAAACAGTTCGACGAAATGGCTAACCGTATTTTTATCCGTCTTTTCAGATTGTCTGATTATATGTACTCCTGTGGAAACTAATCCAAACTACGTTAAACTTGAGTTTACTATATTGCACTGGTACCTTTACACGTAAAGACTTCCTGTTTTCCAATTGAATTGAAAAAAGCGAATGGCTTCGCCAGTTCCTGCTGACGTGATTTTTCTGGAATGTCAAAACTGGTACATTTTTTACAACTAGGTAAATAGAGTTCAATGCATGCATGCATACGTCAAGTGGGTATACAAATACTTTTTTCAAAAGGTTGAAAAGTTGTCATAACTAAGATGGTCGTACGATTCAATGATGAAATGGCTCAAGACCAAGGATCTTCAGCTGTTTATAATAATGCACATACTAAGTAACCATATGTTCCTGCCATTTTTGTCACTCCATCATCATCAATATCGGGTTATAATGAAATCCAAACAAGCACCCAGCAGTACAGCTGTTGGGCAAACGTGTTGGTACAAATTTTAACCATTTGTTAGGCAAAATTAGATGGGTAAAATAATTGGGTAGTTTCTTTTGTCCAACTAATGAGTAAAACACTTAACCAACTGAGCTGGACAGTTTTTTACCCAATTTCTGTCATGAGGCATACGGAACCAACGGTTGGGTAATTTTTTGCCCAGGTTGGGTAATAATTTTTTAGAATGCACTCTATTGGCATTATGACCGGACTTAATTGAACATATATTAATTCACTGTTTTTGAAAAGAAAAAAGGAATTGTTTAAAAAATTTGTTACGTTACTACATTAGGACTGTATTAATAATATTTTTGAGTACACTACTACTCTCTCAACACGTGTTGACAGAACAACTGGGAATTCAACACGCCTTTCAATTTATCTAAAATGTTGTAACCTTCCTAAGACCACCCGAAAATAGTTTTTACAATGACCAAGCATTGAAAGAATTTTTTCTAACTGGTGCCAAAAAGAACCTGCCAGAAGAAGTCCTATTAACTCCACTATTTCGATACGGTTGCTGTTGTTGTACATGACAGTAATTACGTGAGGTATATATAAAACGGAATTCCCCTATTGCATGCTTTTTATGGTTGAATGATCGTGGCAATTGGTCATTACAGTCACGAGAACAGCATGCCAGCACCCAATTTGTACGATAGGAGATGCATTCTGTCTAGCTTAATACTGTCAAATATTATACATTCCTAAAAGGTACTAAGCTTGAACGGTACATTTCACGGTTAAGAAATGCATTCTTTCTAGCTTAAGAGCGACGAAATCTGACACCCGTAAAGTGCACCACTTCAAGGGCGTTTCATTGTTATTTTGAGTGGAGTCATCGCCAGTTTCTGCTGATGTGGATCTTATGGAACGTCAAAAGTGTTATCTTTTTTGATATCTAGGCAAATACAGTTCAATGCATGCATGCATGCGTCAAGTGGATGGCCAAATACTTCCTTTTTCAAAAGATTGAAAAGTTGTCATAACCAGGGTGAGATCCTGTGTTTAAAGTGACAACTAAAATTGTGGTGCTATTTAATGATGAAATCTCTTCAGACGAAATTCCTTCAGTTGTTTTTTTTTATAATGTACATACTAAATAACCCCACGTTTTTGTCAATGTCAGCAAAATTGATTCTAGAAGTGCTGAAAACATCCAACAAGCTGGACTCCACTCTATTGGCATTGTGACAGAACTTGGAAAATATTGATACACTGGTATTGGATAACAAATACAGCTTAAAAGCGGCTACGTTACTACATTAGGTCGCAAACTTTCTTGGTGGTAATTTTGGGTAAAACGCTCTCAGTATGTATTGATTGTAACAAACAACTGTGACGCCAAGTACACGCAGATAAACAACAGAGAAGAGTTTGTTATTTGGACATATATACAAGTGTATTAATTGTTAAGTTCTTTTTCAAGTTTGATGTCTCTCAAAGTATCCACATGACGTCTTATTTTATCACAAGAAAAATATTCTTATACATAAGACTTCGTATTGTGGTTACTTTGTACGCAATTTTCCCGTCTTCCCATTCTTTGGCTTATTTTTGTTACAAAGGTTCGGCACTGGCTGGCCTCCTAAGAATACCGGCTTTAAGGCCATCTAGTTCACAAAAATTAGAAATAAAAAAGACTAGTGACCTTTGTACCTTTCCTTTTCACACAAAATTTATTACGTAAATAAAAACCCCATCTTATTAATGCCATAAAATCACAATGTTCCTTCACTCCTCAGTCACGGTCCTCCTCTGAAAATTTCTTGCCCCAACTATAAAACAACGCCCATCTTTCCTTTTGCCAAGTTTTCTCTTGACAATTTTGCAGGCTTTCTCCGCATAAATTTGTCACTTCTTTTTCTGGAAACACATCTCACTAGCCATATCATTATTTCAAAATTCTACCAATCTCCTTTATACATTTCCTTGAGAATCTCAAATTTCATAACTACCTGCTTATACTATAGGCCTACAGGTAGCCTAATATAAAAAACAACTTACAGACAGCAGGTTTGAGGTTGGCACTAAGATGCAGTAGACATCCAGTCTTTAATTCAGCTGCCCATCAGAATTCTCGGGTGTATGTACAGATTTTCCCTCTTGCCCTTTTCTGACTGATTCGCAAATTTCAAAGGCCTGAACCGGGGACTGAGCCACCCGGAAAAAATCACAAGTTAACACGCCGTTTTCTTGCCGTTCACTGCTTGTCTGTGTCATTGGGTCCCATAGCGTTTCTTATTGGAGACACTTTATTTGCATCCTATTTTGCCTAACAAAGGCCTTACATGCCTTCCCAGATTATCCCGGATTCTTACTCTCTACACATTCCTATCAACACATTCACGCTTGGTCAGGTGGCAGACCGTCCACTTCATAAATATTTATACTCTGCCGTGTATGGCCTGAAATAACCACAAACTAGGCCACTTCGTGACATTTCACTCCCCCCCCCCCTTACATGCGAAAATATCATATTTTCGAAGTAAAACGTATCTTTTTGGTACTAAACCACATGTTTATTCACACCTACTCAAAAAGTCTGCTACTATGATATCACTGCCTTTTATGGCACGAATCTGAATGAGATACGGTTGTAACGATAAAGCTTAACGCGTGATACGTGGGTTGACTACCTTGGCCTTATGCATATTTATTAATGGATGGTGATCAGTCTCGAGCATGGAAAGCTTCCCGTACAAATAAACTTGAAATTTTTGAATGCCCCAGACCAACGCCAAACATTCTTTCTCCATTGTAGAATACACCCTTTCTCTATCTAGTAGCTTTCTACTTGCATACCCAATGGGAAACCTGAAACCTTCAAACTCCTGTAGTAATACCGTCCCTAAACCTGTTTCGGACGCATCGGTCCGCAAAATGAATGTTTTTGAACAGTTCGGTAACCTCAAAACCGGAGCAGTGGTCAATTTTACCTAAAGTGTATGAAAACCCTGATTCAGGGCCTCTACCCCATTCAATTTGACCAGGCTCTTTGTTTTGTCGGTTAGAGGGTATACAATTATCACATTATTTGGGATAAATCGCCTATAGTAATTTGCCAGTCCCAAGAACGAACGCAAGTTTGAGGACGCTTCGCATCTCGAATATTCGTAATTTCGTCTGGCTGTGGAGCGAGACACCCTTTCCTAACTGTGCCCTTAAAAGTCAATCTTCTTCCATTCAAATGCATACTTAATTGGTCGAGCAGTGAGATTAGCATTTCGTAGTCGTTGCAATGTGTTTTCGAGTATCGTTAAGTGCTGGTCCCATGTTATCGTGTGAACTAAAATATCGTCAATGTAATTGTGAACGTCATCAATTCCGTTTAGCAAAGTTCTCATGGCCATACTAAACGAAGCTTGTGAATTCACAAGGCCGACAGGTATCATCCGGAACTGAAATAATCCTTGTGGGGCAATAAAGGCTGTCTTCATCTTGTCCTCTGGTCTCGTTGGCAACTGCCAATAACCTTTGCTCAAGTCCAGTCGTGAAAAGAAATTGTCTTTTGCTAGCTGAGCGAAAATTTCCTCAGGGGTAGGGATTGTTGCAGAGTCAAATATCGTGATTCTATTAGGTTACCGAAGGTCTACGCAGAATCGATTTCTCCCGTCCTTTTTCTTAACAAGTACTATCGGGGAGGAATAGGGTGAATTTGAGGGCTCCACCACCCCAAGTTGAAGCATACTTTTAACTTCTTAATTAACTGTATTGCGTAACGCGTACGGGAGTAGGTAGGGCTTAAGTCACACCGTTTTGTCTGATGTCAGGTGGATTTCGTGTTGTCCAGGTGACGTCTTACCAGGTTAGTGGGTCATAATATCCTGATACTTACTCAGAAGGCCCACCAAATCATTGAACTGGTCTTCCTCTAATGTCAAGCTAATTTCAATGTCAGCAATTGTCTCCTTTGGTTTCATTGCCGGCATTAGCAGCACATCTTCGTTAGCAAGGTGTGAATCTAACTGTGTCATTCTGATTATCGGAGTGTGAAGGCTCGCATTCTACAACAGCAACACTCACTGTTTCGATCACGCCCATTACATTATCTTTTACCCCATCCCTTTCATAATACCGTTTCAATAAATTTGCGTGAAATGTTTTGATTCCACTCCCGACTTTAATTTGGTACTTCAGTCCTCCAAGATTTTCATTTGTCTCAAAAGGTCCTTTCCACTGAAGTAGAGTTTGTTCGTATCTGTAGGAAGCAAAAGTAACACTCTTTCCCTGACCTTAAAATTCCTTTCTTTTGCTTCCCTGTTATAGCGTACTTTTGTCGTACCAGTAGCTTTGAGCAACTCCAGCTGAGCCACTTTGCACGTGCCCTCTAATAGTTGCAGTAAGTCTGACACGTACTCATAAGTCGTTCGTGTTTCCTCGTCTGCTACTGTACTTGTCCAGTCCATAATTCCTTAAGTATTGTCATTGGTCCCCGCACGGTCCTCCCATATAAGAGCTCAAATGTGGAAAATCCCATACTCGAGTGGGGTACCAACCGGTATGCAAAGAGGAGAGGGGCTAGATATCTGTCCCAGTCCTTTGGCTTCTGTATGCATAATCTATTTAAAATTTGTTAAAATGAACCATTAAATCTTCCGACAAGCCCGTTACAGGCAGGGCGGTAAGGTGTCGTTGTCGAATAGACAATAATCGGCTCACCTCTCGCATAAGGTCTGATGTAAATTGTCCCCTTTGGTCTGAAAGAACCGCCCTTGGAATTCCAACTCTAATGAAGACTTCTACCATTGCTACTGGTTTCAATGCTCGGCAGGGATACCGCTTCCGGATACCGCTTAGCGAAAACGACAATTGTCAGAATGTATTTAATACCCCTGTTTGTGAGGGGTTGAACGGGTCCTACGATGTCAATACCAATACGATGCCACGGTGTCTCAAATAAACGCATGTTTCCCAAGGGTACCTTTGCTACACGACCCTTCCGAAATCAGTACATGATCGTATGCAATCATTGTACATCATCGTAAGCAGTTAGAACATGAACGGGTACTTTTACTACATCGCATGAGTTTAGATGATCATCGTATGTCGGTGAGCCTTTCGGCGGACTTCTGGTACGCCGAAAGGCTCTCTCAGTATGACATGCGGAAGGGACAATAATAACACGATGATCTTACGTTTTTACATGTAAAACACGTGTTTTCAGATGTACAACGTGTGGTTTTCAATGTACATGGTAACATTTAACATGATGAACTTATGGTTTTAGTACATGATGGTGTAAAATTACATCACGATCGTATGAAGTTAGTACATCATCGTATATTTTGGTACATGAACGTTTAATTTTAGTACATCATATAAGGTGAGCCTTTTGGCGTGTCATACTAGATATCTGGTGTCTAAATTAGATTGTGATAAATTTGGTTTGCACAAACCTACTTCTCTAGCAGCATTTGAAAAGTAGGTAGCAAATTTTATTAAGGGCAATAGCATCCCACCATTGATCGAGGAAACTAGGCGGCCTACTTTTATGTTTGCTTATACGAGCCAACCACTAATAAACTGCATTGCGAAGTACGGGAAACTATTCTTGCCCACTACAAATAGTGTACAATGGAACGGCGATGAATTTATATGGGCGAGATGAAGTAACGTGTTTTTAATGTGGAAAAAAGCTAATAGTTCAAGTTGAACCTTGAGCAATAACATAAACTTAGAATGTGTTAAAGCATAATCACTGGTGTAACCAGACTTTTTCATTTTGGCCGGGGGGGGTGGCAAGCGTCGGCTGGTGCCAGGCCGAAGCGTACCGGGAGGGTTTTAGCTAAAAGTAGCTCTGAGATTTTAGGGAATGACACTTTCGGTCTATTATATACAACCAAAATCCATGAATGACTTTAAAGGTATGCCTTCTTTCGAAAAGCTTTTGTCTTTTACAGGTCTTGCCCAATTTTGTTACCTTAAAATTTCATTGGAGGGAGGGGGAGGGCAAGCGGTGAGCAATGTATTTGACTGCCTCATCTGGTTACTGACATTGACAAAAATGGCATGTACAATAGGGTAATGTAGTCTGTACATCATTGTAAACAACTGAAGACACTTCTTCTGGAGCCATTTCATCATTAAATTGTGCCATCATTGTAGTGGTCCCTTAAAACCCAAGATCTAACCTGGTCATGACAACCTTTCAACCTTTTGGAAAAGAAAGTATGCGTGTATCCACATAACGCAGGAATGTATCCATTGAAGTCTACGAGCAAAACGCACTCGCAGGAATTCCCCTATTGCATCTTTTTAGGGTTGAATGATTAGGCAATTGGTCATTACAGCCACGAAGAATGCCTAAAAACATGGACGTGCTACTTCGGATAGAACTTACATGCTTACTTGGCTTCCATGTTTTCTTTTTTACTTTGTACGTGAATTCTGCGTTGGAGTCACCTTTTGTAAGTTTTCCTAAAAAGCTTTTGTTAATCTTTATGGTTTGCTAGTTGGCTCAAACTCCTAAACAATTAACAAAAGACTCGTGTAACTTTTCAATACATAACATTTTTGGAAAATGAATTATTGCTTTACTGTTAGTTTGTGTTACATAATATTTTCAGTTGATATTGCCTTAGCATTAAGGATACAATCACCTATGTTGTTAAATAATGATTACCCGATTTCTATTTAATTTATTTCTTTGCAATGTTTTATTTCTTTGTGTTGGAATGTTATGAACGCAATATTTCACTTTAAGTGGGTAGAAAATGATATTTCATTATTACATTTTATTCCAAACAGGAGTACAAAACACCTTAACAAGTAAAATATTGCGTAGGCCTATGTTAGGTACAACTAATTAAACAATATCGTTCAGCTTTGCATTCAGTTACAACTTGTTCACACATTCATTCATAAATATACATGAGCTACAGAGAGCAGCCTTATGACGCCAGGACTACTGACCAATCACCAGTAGCTGCATCGAGTTTCATGTAGATTCCAACACGCCGGACAGCATGCTCTCCTGAGAATCACTCTCTCGCGTGCTCAACATCTACTTCTAGTATTACTACTCTAGCCAACCACAACACAAGGATCCTGAAGTAAGCCACCGGCTTCGCTGTAACCGTTTACCTTCGTGGATATTTTTACTTAGCCAACTAGGCCCATTTTCTACTAGAAGTCTACTACTTGAAATCTCGGAGCTACTTTCACCGACTACTCGTATTCGTTTCAAAGCACGTAAAAAGCACCCTATTCGTTCCACCAACACGGACAGTTTCGTGAGTCGGGCAGCAACTGGCAGCTCGACATTTATTACTTTTCAGGGAGTGTAGTGTTGAGTGGAGACATAGTGCCGTTTTTTTGTCCTCAAGAATCGTTCGCGAGGACACGAGGTTCCGTTGTGACGCAATATTGTCCGGGTTGGATCTAGGATTTTCCGTTAGGGGGTGCGCGCTGACGGTCGATCATCTGCCCGAACGAGTATCTAAGCGGAGCGCCACCATCAGTTGGCGCGGGGCGTACAGAAAATTTTGAAAAATCGCGACCCCTCAGATAGCCGGAAATGGCTTTTCCCAGCCTGGCTTGAAAGTAGAACCTAAGCAGTCGTGACTTTGAGTTTTTGTGCGCCAAAAAATATTCCCCTCAATTAAAATTGAGAAAATTGCAAAAACTTGCTTCATGAACTAAACCAAAATTTAGTAGATCTTGATTTTAAGCTAAGACCACTCTTTAAACGCTTTTGATAACATATCTTTCCAAAAATATTTCGTAATGTTATAGGTCCGGAAAAAGTGGTCTAAAGATAAGGGGATCCTCAAACAAGGTAAAGGGAGAAGAATCTTTCCTTTTAAATTTTGAATAAAATTTCGTTACAACCTATAATTCTATGAACGTAAAAAAACTGAAAGAATTGAATTTTGGGTTCTCCAACAGCTTCAAAGACCATGGTGAAAATATCTGACCAATGGCGTAGCTAGGATTTTTTTCGTAGGGGCTTAGGGGGGCTGGATGCTTTTGTAGGGGGACTGGAGTTTAGCATATAAGCGCAGCGCCACTATCGGTTGACGTGGAGCGTACCGAAGAAAATTTTGAATTTCAACACCTCCCAGATGGCTGGAAATGGCATTTGCCCGGCTTAATTGTCTTTAATTCTGTTGAGGAAAATTTGTGATTTTTCTCAGATTCAAACTCACTTTTGAGATACTGATTAGCTCAGTTCATTACTCCGCTGAACTATGTATCCTAGGATTGCAAATCCGGAATCCTGCTGTATGTTGCAAGCAGTGTACTCCTCAGTAAGGTATTTCCATAGGCATAGGGGAAAATTTCAGTTTTGGGGCAGAGTATATTTGTCCGAAAATGTAATTCTGCCCGTAGGACAGGCAAAGCTTACCGCCACCACTGGTTGGCGCGGAGAGTCCAGGAAATTCGAAAATTCGTACCTCTCAGACAGTCGAAAATGACATTTCCCAGGCTTATAAAGGGGATCCAAGCAGTCGACATTTTAAGTTTCAATTGCAGATAAACGTTCATTAATTGGCGCGAAGAGTACGGAATATTTTGAAATATCCGACCCCTCAGACAGATGAAAATGTCATTTCCCGGGCTTATAGGGGTATCTTAGCAGTCGCTATTTTGAGTTTCCACTTGCAAAAAATGTTCACTAGAAACTTAAATTCTATTCTGCTTTGAAGCGGTCTAAGTGGAGCACAACCACACGTTGGGGCGAAACGTACAGGAAATTTTTGAAAAATTTGACCCTTCAGACAGTCAAAAATGTCATTTCCTATGCTTACAGGGGGGTTTAAGCCAGTCGCTATTTCGATGTTCCGTTTGCCAAAAATGTTCACCTGAAAGTAAAATTCTGCTAGGAAGACTTCGGGGAGCTTCACCACTGGTTGGTGCGGAGCGAACAGAAAATTTTGAAAAATCAGACTCCTGAGACAGTCGAAAATGACATTTCCCAGGCTTACAAGGGGATCCAAGCAGTCGCTATTTGATCAGAAAATTACCAGATAAAATGTATCACTACCAATCGATGAAATGGTCCCGCAAATTTTCGGGGGAAAGCTTCAAAACGGAATGGAAAACATGGTAATGAATTTCACTCTTTTGGTATTGGGACTAAATTCAATATATATTGATAAAGTTGTGTGACTGCCCGAACTTTCGACTATATTCATGATTTTTTTTTGAAAAATGTTATATTACAAGGTGTGTTTTAATTTTCAAGCAGACTTATGGGAAGACATTCTCACTCTGCATCATTAAAGTATCGAAAAACAAATTACCCGATTTTTATTTCCTTTGCCCGTAATTGGTTGTAGAGAAGGATAGATGACAAACTCTTGGGTACTTCAACACCCTCCTGTCTGTCCATTGAATTAATTTGGCAATTGAAAACGTCCAAGCATTTTTTAACCTTTGCCCGAATATTTGACCATTTCGGGCATTTTTGCAAGACTACAGTATGAAGTGGGGATGATGAAAACCTTTTTCACATTGTGTCACAAATCTTTGTTATTTTTCATGAAAATTTTACTTTAAATATAGCGTTTTTTGTTTTTCGCCAAAAATTTGAAGCTATTAAAATAATCGGCCATTTAGGGTATTGTATGTTTCACACAGGATTTAAAAGCAGGCCCAAGAATGATTGTTTCTTTTAACTGTTTAAGCCACAGGCTTCCCAAATGTGTGGCGATTTTTTATCTGTTTGATTTTTCGTTACTATGTTACCCTAACTATGATACTTTTCCATTTTGGGGCAAATGCTTGTCCGAATTTTTTCCAAATTCCTGCCCGAATTTTTCCCAAATTCCTGTCCGATTTTGCGGAAATTTCGGACAGTCTCCCCCTGCCTCGTCTCGTACGCGACTGTATGTCCACTCTACCCAAGATCTAAGTGAGGTCCTGTGAGGTAATAGTGGTAAGGTTGCAACACTTGAGACTGCATTGACCCAACATGGATTTGGTTGTTGCACTGGCCAATGACTGGCAGCAATGACCGTGCAAAGTGCAAATTCCTTCCATCAATATTTGACAATGATTTCAGCTACTCCAAATCTGCTAGAAAATTATTTTATCCAGAAACCCGACGAGTAAAAATTCAAGAGATTCCGAAGATATGAAGCTTGTTACAATCTTCCGAAATTCAGAATGGGGCACAATTGCAGAATACTCTGCAACTGCGTGGATCTATCGCAAGTGCATGTATGTCATAATAGTCGGGTAGCCCGGATTGAATATTATCATCGACCAGTATGAATATAAGTTTTTCCCAGGTCGCCAGTGGGGGGTGCTGGGGGCTGGGCGATTCAGTGGGGACTCGATCTCCCAAGCCCCCCTACGTAGCTACGCCACTGTATCTGACCAAGAATACTAAGCACTGCTGTGAGTTCACATTTGAGATCGCAGTAGCTTTCAAAGTCTTTTGCTTGGTGAACTTTACCACTTTATTGTCATTTGCATGATAGATAAACATTGTTAAACGCTTTGTGTTATCATTGATTTCATTAGTGGCATTGAGATTCAGTCTCCACTCCCTGGGGATAGCAGAATTTTTCCATAAAATAATGTAAAAGGAAAAATACTAGTTAAATTACATTTATGGCAGAAAACATTCTAATATGCACTCAGACGACTCTCTCATGAAAAAAATTTATTAATTTTGTCAATATTCTACATTTCCCGAACTTGACCAATTTTCCCGAATTCCTCGTTATTACCTGGAAAGGAATGGGATTGCAACTGATAACATAATTTACATTTACATACAGTTGGAACTTCCATTATCGAAGGTGCGCTATAGCCTATGGACACATTTTCGCGGTTCTTTTGTTTTTCCATGACGAGTGTATGATAAGCATTAACGAGGATTTCCGTTGATTAAAAAACTCCACATCTGATAAACCCAAATAGCAAATGGATTGTAAGAAAAAGTTTAGTGTTCTACATAAAGCGTGGTACGAAATAGGGTTGAGACCTTTGATATCACTCTACTGACATTTTATCGGAAAACTTGAAACTGTGTGCTCTAAATTGCTATTAGTTTGTAGCAATTATAATGACATAGTTTGAAAATTATAAGATAATGGAACGTTATGTAGAAAAAAGTAGGCTAAATGCTCTATTTAGTGAAAGTGAAAAAAAAAAAATCAACTTTGGAGAATTTTAGGGGGGCGCGCGCCGGGTGCGCCCCTCCTAAATCCGCCACTGATTGTTTTAACGGTATTGGCGGAGCTGCACAGAACACAACCTGAGGTGAGACTACCCAACTTAATTTGTTATCTCTCACGCCTCTACAAAAAATAAATGTGAATAAGTGGTCATTATGCTTGTTAATATTTTTCAATTGTTCTCAATGTACATTTTAGGTACTCGTGTACATATTGTAGTCTTCATGTCATTTTTTACCTCGTAAATTTTTAAAGTATCCAGTATATTAATTTTTTCAATATGACGAAATAGCTCCTTCGAAGTGATTCAGTCTTGTAACACTGTACAGCATTTCTCCTTCTTAGTCAAGTTAATAGAGTTTTATTGATAATCGTAATTAATACTTACCTGATTTGTAAAAAGGAACAGTTTAGTGTTGTAAATGCATAGTTGTTCTGAAGGTGATCTGGTCCCTTCCGATCCCATACCCGACATATAATTATCCTTTTTCTGTATGTCTCGAACCTGGTCTCGAGAAATCAAGCGATTCATGAGTCCTTGAACAAAAATTCAGTTTACTAGAGACAAACAACATCTATGAAGGCCCAAATTTTAAGCTATTTAATTTGTATTGATCTACAATTTATTTATAGAAAATAAAGTATATTTATATAATAACATCAACCTTGTTTCAAAAATAATTCCTATTCAAAGCTATTTAGTTAGCTAGATAAGACTTAACGACACACTAACACGAATGTGTTATGCCAATGTAGTGTACTGTATGTATTCCCCATTGTCATAGTGACGTTGTTTGTAGTGTTACTTTGTTGTGACATGATCTTGCCACAGAGCGTAACTCAACAGGTTTTACTGTCGTGAAAGTATTTCTACTTTGCACAACACACTACAGGCTTGGTCCCACGGCCTCCGCGAAACTCGGTGTTACCTCGTGTTCACAATAAAACAAACCTCATGTTAACCCCGTGTTTTGCAGTCTGTGTTCTCACGTACCCCGCGTTTGGTTGATTGGGTAGTGCTACCATAGTAACGAGGTCAAATATTTTACATACCAAGTACTGTAAAACGTTAAAAAATACTTGTCATCAGCGCCATAAGCACCTGTTAAGCTTTATTGAATACCACAACCACGATACAGTGTTTAAAACCGCAGAACCCTACGTTCGGAGGTGGATCGAAATTTAAACATCGAACCCTGCGTTAACCCGCGTTCTCACGTAACACGGCGTAACCTCGAGCGCGGAGTATGTGACACCATTGGTGTGAGCTAAGTGACACAAGCGTTATTAAACCGTGGGAAGATTTATGTCAGTCTTATGTCAATATTTAAAGCGAAGATATCGCTAGTGAACATGACAACCTTTCAGTCCTTTAAAAACAAAATATTTGCGTATCTAAGTGACGCATGCTCCCATCTGCTCATAAAATAGTACGGTGTCATAGTCATAATAAAGACATGTAACACTCTTAGTGCATTCCACAAAATACAAAAGAAAATATATTAAAAGGAAGTGGTGATACTCCATGATTTTTTTTCAATACATGTACCATATTGGAAAACGAGAAGCTTTTGCATTAGGCCTAAAAGGATGCACCGGTTGAATTTTATCTCCAAATTTAACTTGGGCCTCGACTTGGACTTACCCACATTTGCATTAGTTTTGGCTTTTGCACAAAGCTAAAAGGTGCAACTTACCAGCTCACATTACAAAACGAGCATGGGAAGCGTCCTGATTACGGTGACCTTGCACTCATGCAATGCCAGCTCAGGATGTGAGAAATGAAATACGGTATGGGGGACAAAGTGGGACTCAAGAAAGATTTGACGAGGGTTAGAAAAAACTAAGGGAAAATTTAAATGGCTGGGGCGAGAAGTGGAACGTTTTTCCGTAAAACCCAAGCTCTATAGCTCTGCATTCAGTATATGAATCGAAATCATGAGTTAAGTAATTTCAATGTTTCTTCAATAGACGCCGAATTTTGGGAAGCGCTCAGCGCTCCCAATTGTTCGTCATTTTTGATGCAAACCGTCTCGCCCACACAGATGGTGACTTTTCAAGCGATGCCTCTTTGACAAGTGTCGGTACATTGATTATATGCTGTCGGCAGATTTCCGTTATTTTTCTCCCCACCCCTCAATTCTGAAACCCCAGTTACGCTACTGATTGAGAATTAGTATCGTAATCTTGCACACTCGCTAATTGCAAGAAATGTTTGAAAACCGCCAACAATAATTTAATAGTATGTTAAAATGTCTTAATAAGTGTAGCAAGTTGCAAAATTTTGTAAAGAAGTGAACGATGAAATGCTTCAGAATTTCTTGTTGTAAATCCATACACGCAGTCGTGGTTTTAGTACCTTTCGCTTGTTTTGTGAACCGCCTCAGGGTTCCCTGTTTTGCCACAAAATGTTTTTTATTGGAATATTATACGCAAATTCTGAGCAAAGTGCACATTAACGGGGAAAACCGAGCAAAATGGGTCATTTTAGCCCTAAAAATCCCTCTCTTCGACCGATGGCATTTGTTGTCTGACATGTTCATAGGTGTCGAACTATTTTGAAGAGTCACACTTACGCACTTTTAGCCATGATGTAAACACAACATGAATCACCATGCATTATCGTCGATCTCGTCGTAATCACAGCACGAGTTATAAAGAAGTTATCTTAGCTGCATGTTCGAAAGGATACTTGTTGTAAGTCGTGAAATTCCATTTGATTAATCATGAACTCATCGGTTATGGACATGGGAGCGTTTGAAGATTACACCCACCCCCAGACCGATAGCACACCGCAGGACCAAATATTCTTTCGGAGTAAGCAATTTTTCTCCTCTGACTTTTCTACTAGATCCTTTCATATGTTAGTCACTTGTATTTCGTGTCTTTCTTTCAATTCCTTGCCCAAAATCTATACAGAGGTCGAAAGTTTCGCCTTGCAGTATGTGCTATGTGGTTTTATTCATAATCACATTGTATGGCTTAAGTAATTTTATCGCCATATTACGATCTTAAACTTTAATAGACGTGTCCACTTTGGATGCACCGTAAATAATAATTCAAATTTAAATTTCATAATTCTATCTAATCTTATTTTGGCTAGAAAACAGTCATCGAACTTCCGACAAAAGTGATCACTTTCAGATATTTCTTAACACTTCTTAAAAGTGTTAGATGTAATAAGAAGGAAACGGTGTGTATATTGATTTTTTTCATATTCTCATAGATGTTCGTGATCTATGTTTTCCTATGAGACGTGTCAAAGGTAACAACAGAAAGAAAAGTTTGCCATGGATCACATCAGGGATATTTCTCCCCATGATCAGAAAGAAAAGTTCGCCATGGATCACATCAGGGATATTTCTCCCCATGATCAGAAAGAATAAACTTTATGGACAATATAAGAGGAACCCATCTGCTGAGTATAAACTTACGTAATCAAGTTTCGAAATAGACTAAATCATGCCATTCGCATTACAAGAAGGACTTTTATATTGATAAATTTCATAAGAATAGGAATGGCGTTGAAGGGGACTTGGAAAATTGTGAACGAGCTTCTAAATAACAATAATTATGCAAATTTACAAAAATTAACATTTTTGCAAGAGGAGATAGTTATGCCAAAAGCAAACACAAAATTGGCTATTACTTCAATGATTATTTTGTTACTTTAGGCCCTCAAGTGATCTGTCTGCCAAAATTCGTTCTGCTAAACTTCCAATGATTAACTTGGTGATGCTTATTCAAGTCAAGTTCTCTTTTCAGTTCTTCCCTCTGAAGATGAGGTTAAAAAGATTGCAACTAATTGTACAGATCCTCGAAAAGCAGCGTGTGCCGTTAATCCTTAGGCCAAATATAGTAAAGAAAGTCCATATTATACCCTCATTTTGGGGCCTATTTTATTCAATTTGTCTTTTGGCACCGGGACAGTTGCAGATAAACTTTTAGTAGCCACACCCATTTCTCTTTTTGGTTTCCCGAAAGGAAATACCTATTGAGTCATTCAAACATAACCTTTACAAAACAAGTGTAGGATCGTGAATTTTAGTGTTGGCATAAGCTATGGTTTATAAGCTTAACGAAGGAGAGTTAAGTGTTTGTTTTTCATTATTTTCAGCTGCATAGTACGAAGCCAACGATTGTCTTCATTTTGGACGTAAGAGATTGTTGGATCATTGCTAAGACGGACATCTGTGTGAAGGGTATTGTTGGACTCACACTAAATTAAACAAAAATATAATGCAATGTTTGGCTGTTTGTTCCTTTTTCAAAAAGTTTGAGACTTGCATTGGGTATTTCTATAATATTTGGTTTCATGAAGCTTAAATTTCGCCTCGAAAATGCGTTCACCTGGGCCGTCAGAAATATGTGTACCTTCTGTAAAATGTTGCATACATACATACTTTTGTGTCACTTAGTGGTTTTACATTGCGAAGTAGCAGGGCATATCAAATATTGTCATGTTTTTACATAGCGACTGACACTTACACATCAGTACTTTGTCAAAAATTGCATTTAAAATCAAAATTTAACTACTCTTCCGCTATGGTAAACTTGTACGATACTTTCGCTAAGAATTGTGAGGTCATTTTAGCTAAGATACAGATTTAACTCCCTGCTATTTAAGTGGAAGAAATTGTACCTTCTAAAAGGTCATACATCGGTTGGCCTTAGTTACGTAACAGAAACACAGTGCATATATGTGGGTCAGTTAGTGGTTGTGACATTATTTGATATGAGGGCGAAGTCAATATTGCATTGTTTCGTACATAGTGGCTGACATTTGTATATCAATAATTCAAAAATTTTGTTAAAAATCATTTTTTAGAGACTTGCCTTCCATTTGTAAACTTCAACGATACTTTTGCTACGAATTCTTAGGTACTTCTTACTCACGATACAGTTTCTACTCCCTATAATTTAAGTAGAAGACACTGAACCTCTTAGAAGGACACGCATCCGGTCGGCCTTTCGACTTAAGCAAACGGAATCAACAAGTTCAATTGTCCCAATTTGAGCCTCCTCACTTTCGGGAAACCTTTTCTTCGGTTTTGATGAAGAAGGGAAATGCCAAAAACAAGGTTTCTAATTATCGACCTGTCTCAGTTTTGCCCTGCTTTACATAAATCCCCGGAAGATTAAATTTAATAGACTGACTACATTCCCAGGTAAGTTAAGTATATTACGAGAATACCAAAATGGTTTCAGACCTTAACTGAACTGACCCTGTTCGACACTATTACTAAGCTGTTCGGAGCTTAATACGGACGGCACAAAAATATTTCTGACAATTTAAACAGTTTCAAAAGGACAGTGTTTAATAAGCGTCAATTTTTTATCATTGTTTCGCTTCAAACTTGCTGTGGATAAGAACGCACTTTGCCATAATTAATTACAGTACCATTCATAGTAAGATGCTTAATAATAATATTTCATGTACTAGTTCCCTGCGTAGACAAGCAAATGGAAAAGGCTTTCAGTTATAGCGAAGGGAAGATTTAAAATGTTACTTTTTAATTTACTTTATCAACTACATTTTCGTGCAATATTTACTTCAAGAGGTGCTCTGTTAAACTTGGTACTGGGTTACACTATCACAAGTCTTCTTTACGTTCATTTCTCAACCTGACTGACATTATTCAGTAACATTTGTGGTTACAGTAGAATCCACAAACTGAATCGTTTCTTGACGAATTGCAAACTTGGCTACAAGCAGGGAATTACGATTGATCGTGAATTCTAGCAACAAATTAACGTCCAGGTTGGGGGAAATGACTGTGTACCGAATTCTTGCATGCATTCTGTCCCTCTGTTTTACAGAAATACTCAATTGGCACAGCTCTTTCATTGACAGCAAGTTAAAAAATATATAGTAGTATGGTCTAAAGTAAATGAGCATGTACACCACGGACTCCCTATATACATGGACAGAGCATGTAATGCGCACGTTCTATCCGTAGATTGTTGACACCGACTGACTGGGACAAAAAGGCCCATCAAGATGGCGCCGTTATACTGTAATTTGTATGATTTGACGGTGACTCTGTAATATTTTTAACAAAGGTTTAGTTTGAATTAGAAACAATATCATACTGAAGCAAGTAGGCCTACAAACTTTCGCACGCAGAACCATAACAGACAGTCATTTTGCTACGCCTGTACTCAAACGTACTGTAGCGACAATCTAACGAACAGTTAGTTTAGTTAGATGGATTTTATCCGCCCAGTTTCCAACCTATTGGTTCAAGTCGAGTCGGCCACTGCCTTTTTTTCCAGTTGTGGCTCACTGGCCTGTTTTCCCTACTCCATTGTTTATGCGGAGCATCACGCACAACGGCAGTAGGTTCCTTTTGTTAGAGTCTTTGGTTCGACTCGACCTGGGAATAGAACCCGTGCCTTCCGCCTCAGAGGCGGATGCTTACCGTTAGACCAAACACGCGGTCTAACGTGAATTATGCTCTTTCAATGCATAGGAAGTCCGTAATGTACACATACTGAGATTGTTTTGATTACACATTGGGGTCTTGTATACTCACCTTGAAGCAATAATATATTGTGTCTGGACGAGGATGAAGTTTAAGACAGTTGTGGAAGGGGCTTAAGTAAATAGGCTTGGAGAATTGGAACTGTTTGGGGTGATCCAATATGCTGTCAGGAGTAAAGACTGAAGAGTCAGCCACTCACCTAAAGATTTGTACATATTCCAGGTAACGGCGTTTGATTTCATAACTAATGTGCTAAGTTATCCTACCGTACCCCATTCATTTATATGACTGTTATGATTAGTATGAATTGTCATTCTAGGCTAAGATAGAAAGGACTTCATTGAGAAAAATTGAGGCCGAAAGACTAGGTGATTTTTGTGTTTGTAAATGCCATGACGTTTCTCCTTAAAAATGAAATAAAGACACCCCGGTAGATCGAAGGCCGTGTACGGTGTAACTGGTAGGTCTATCTGAGTGTTACATGATCTGTGCCCTCAGGCGAACTATACCCTCATTCGATTCACACTGAGTGAACAGCAATAAACACATGCTTGACTAGCAGACCTGGCAAATGTTACGTAACTTTTTGTGTATCTCTGTATATTTGTTACTTTCAATCAACTAATCAGATGTGAAATCTACTATAAAAAGGTGTATGTATATTTATTTCCTCCCTGAGACGATGAGAAGAGACAGAAAAGGAAGATGTTTCAAAGAGTAGGAAGGAAAGTTTTAACTTTGGGAGCTTTTTACAAGGAGGTTCTCCTTGGTTTTATCATTTATTCTATTTAGAATATCATGGTGACGGGGTTTTGACCTCTGCTGACCAAAAATGTTCTTTATGTCCACAAAAAGATGGTAATCATCTCAATTAATCAATATGGACAATAATCATGCTTAGTTTGAGATCCTGAATACTTTTTCTTCTTGAGATATAAATATTTAAACCTTTTGATCTCTGGCCATCATTAAAACCTTGACGTCGACCATAACTATCCATAGTCATCTACTTCATATAGAAAATACACATGCTAAATATGGGATCTCTGCACACGTACTTTCTTGAGATACTGATCTTAGAAGAGTTACAATCTTTGACCTTTAGTGATATCAAATAACCTTTGACATCCACCAAACATATCAGCAATCATTTTCGCAATATAGGCAATGCAAACGCGACGAAATGTATGTGCTATTAACTTACATCTCCCTCCTGTCGATTACGTGTTTACAATGTTTTAAACTCTTTCGGTCTGTTGACTCTAAATCACCTTTGAGTTTCTGAGGCTCTTCGAAACATTATAACAACCATTTACACAAACCGACACAAATTAGGTAAAGTGACATGATTGGTCAATGTAACATTAATGAACAAAGGAACGTTTCAAAGAAAATTTTATGGAAGAATGCAAAGAGCGATGATTTTATAAAATTAATTACGTACTGCTAAAGTTAGCGATATAGTTTTACGTCTTAGTGCCCCTAACAAACGCCTCCCAAAATGAAATCCATGGTACAGTTTCTTCACTGCAGAATGTACATACTGAGACTTCGGATAAGGTTGGAATTGCTGCTAAATATGCAGTTGCTAGCCCTAAACGGTCTACGAAAAAACACCGTTTAGGTTTAATAAAGTTGTAAATCGATGCGATCTCACCATGGTCAGTTAAAGGGGGGATGATAAAATCAACTTAAGTCTGACCAAAGAAGATCACTAAAACCGTGTTCATGCTGCAACTACACCACGACCACCACCCACCGCGTCGGCTGGGGTCTTGGAGGTGTTAACACTTCAACGACTACGACTTTGTCGGGTCGTCTGCCCTCAGCCAGATTAAACATGTTCAATCGTATGCAGAAGTAGTCGGTGCGTCTTAGTCTTCGTCACACTGCCAAGACTACTAAAGAAGTGTCTGCGATTTATGCTAATTGTCTACGACGGAGAGGAGTAGTGGTGGCAATGTGACTCGGGCTCTAAGGTAGCCTCCGTGATTCTAATCATTGTAAAAGTACCTTAAAAAATGCAAAGAAAGAATATTGCGGTAATTTTAGACAAATGCGTACTTCCAACTCTAGGCATTGGTAGACCACTATGAAAAGTCACTTTGTAGTAACTTCTAGATGAGAAGAGGCGTACGATAAAGGTGACCGTTATAATAGGCTCTTGTTTATTCATCATGTGCACTGAAATGTTGTCTTAGAAACTAAGTGCAGCTAGTTGTTAGCATGCTTTAAAGAAGATGACGGATGAATAACACGATTTTAAGATCTTAATACGCCGCTGGTAAATAAACAGTATTTTTCTCGACAGTTGTAAAAATCGGCCCGTGACCTTGATTCTATTGAAAATTTTGGCCAGCATCAAGTGTTATTGGTTTTGACAAAAGAGGATCCTACAAAGTATGCAATTGTGATTAGTGCAGGTGTGTGTGTGTGTGTTTTTGAGACTCATCTTGTGCACATAATATCTTTTAAACAGAAACTTTTAACGATGAAAATCGAATCCAATGTGTGGGTAAGGCCATAACTCATTGGAGTAGGAGACGGGGGGGGGGGGGGCTGCAACCCCCATCTACACATGTCTGTAAAAATTCGGACAATATGTTGAGGATGTCTCGGACACTTATGGAGGAAAAATTAAATTACAATTATGTAATTGATGCCAATGAAGCCAAAAAATAGTTTGAAGAATCTTTAAAGTTTGAAGATTCTTTAATTCCTTCGAAATTAAAAGTAGTAAGCTTGCCCGACAAATTAGCCATTACTAGTTTGTACAAATTAATATTAAAAATGTTTGGTAAAATTGATTTACAACTAGACAATGTAGTTGGAGAGTGTTTTAACCTCGACTTAAATATGAGGGATTATAAACCGTGGATAAGCCACTCGTATTAAATATTCACCATTTGGCATTTCTGTTTACTGTTATGACTCTGTGCTGAATTTGACTATTCAAGACACCTTAACTGAAATAGCAAGATTAGGCAATGCTCTTGGGGGTGCGTATGGCCTTTAAAATTTTCTAGAAAGAAGTCGTAAGCAAGATGCAGAATTTAGTCACATAATTCTTGCAGATTTCGCGTTCCATATATATGAGAGTCTGCCTTGCACCATCTGTGACTGGTGGGTTTGACGGCCATTTTTTCAAAATAGCGGATAATAAAACTTTGATAGAGCACCCTATCAATACGGGTAAGGTTTCATACGAAAGACAATAACAAAATTTGCTATCAAATGATACCATATTTGATGGGTTTCGGGTGAATATAATTATATTTTAGGGCAAAACGTGTGGCTTTTAACCACTTTTGGTTTCCCAAAAGGGAAAACCTATGGACTCGTGCAGACAAGACTTTTGCGAAACATGTGTAGGACCGTGCATTTTAGTTTACTATGTTTCATCGACTTTCTTAACAATGATGCACAAGTGCTACGCGACTATATACATATTGTTCACTGTCTGAAACCAATACCCTGTTTTATCGAAAATTGGTTCTGATGACTCAGCCAGACGAGACCATTTTAAACGTGGGCAAGTGTGAGCTCTGTTTCTACAAAAATAGTATTGTTTGGAATTTAAGGGAAAAAATCCGAACACTTTTTATTCTGTTTGATTCGTTTTATACACTTTATATTAACTAGAGTTTTACTTTATAGTTTCAAATTTGAGGAACAGCAAATTTTAAAGAGAGAAAATTTTTTTTACCTACTTTGACATGTTTCTAAGCTTATTTCCGCATTGAGTTACGTAATAGTCTAATAGGTATCTATCGAGTTTCAAACGAGATTTAGAACGTGTGGAAGCCGAGAAAAAACTTACAGAAGAGAGGGATATGCATAAGCACTTTAGGGGAAGACATTCCCTTAGCAGTAATTCAAAGACCTTCTGGTGGCTTTTCACCTGGTTTTGTAATAAAAAAAAATTCCACACCGTGTCCTTCAAACCCTGCCGCAATTTTGTTTCCTTACTCAAGATATCTTATTTTAAAGATTGGTTATATTTGTTACAAAATACCTCTGCTTTTCAACAAAGCTACAAAAAGGTATGTGATGAGGGCACATTTTCTCTGATTCTGATTTCTTTTGTTTTCTTTATCAATTAAAGTCCTTTTTGTCCTAGTTGAAATTTTATACTTTTGGAATATTTAAATATCTTTGCTTGTAGATCAAGCATTACCCTTCGCCATACGTAGAGCAACCATCACTGTTGCTAAGTATTGTCTGCAGTGACATCAAAATTACAAATAAATTGAATGCAATGTCAAATTAAAGTGCCGCTATGATATCACAGATTTCCATGATTCACCAAATCAAAAGAAAATTGCATTAAGTTATAAATTTGTATCTTCCGAACGCTATATGCTAATGAGATGCAGTTTTTGCCCCCTAAAGAGAAAATTTTTCTGGCTATCCTTAAGTTGATGAAGTTCGTCTCAGGAATATGCTTTTGATTATCCTTTCTGGAAACGTTTCACAATTCAGTTTTGATTTTAAAAGCGGAGGCAATAGGCGGATTTTGCAGCAAACAGCTAGAAGAGACCAATATTTTAACTCATTTGCTGAAAAAGCTGGTCGATTTATTATTTCTTTTTTGTTAACAATTTTTTCCAATTTTTTCACCTTCATGAACGCATGATGTAAATTACCACGTTCTTGTTTTGAAAAATGAAGGCGATTTAAAATGAGGAAAGAAAGCCACATCTCAAGTTAAAAGGTGTGTCAGCATTCACAGCACAAGGAATTTACACTCTCTAACAAAATTAACAAAATAATTATAAATAAAAAAGGAGAAGTGTTTCAGACTTTCCATGTGCAGAAGAAAAGTGTATACCCAGCCTGGACCTGAAATCATGTATAGGAGGACTAAACAGCATTACCGACAGCAATTTCAAACGATTTTTAGGGTTTCACCAAATAGTGAAAGGCTCAGGCTGGTCCATGTCTCTACAGTAAGCCTACTAAAGTATGAAGTTCATTATAATTACTTCAACCGTTGTATGTGCTCAGTCTTTTTCTTTTTGACTCAACTATATTAAAGGAAACTGCAGATATATCCAGGTATATTTCTCAAAAAGCAACGGTGACTCACTCGTCATTTGCGAGACAAAACAGAAAAAATCACACAGCTTCCGTTCAGTCTTAAAACTGGTTCTTATGGAATTCAAGCAAAGACTAGCTGAGCACCTTTGCAACATGTCCTAAAAATTGTATGTATCTGACCAGATGTTACGCCATGGTGTGACATTAGGTGTAAATGATACGGAAAATATAAAACAACAACAAAGAAGTTTGCGAAATGTTTCTGCAGTAATGTTCTATTGCTAAAAAGGTCCAGTTGAAAATGGTCAGAGTGGAAGCCGGGAAATGCTACTCAAAACCTGATCCCCGATGTAACAACCATTTGACTCTGCCCAGGAAGTTTGTATGTAGACTTTATAATTCAAATTTGGAACATACCCCTTCCGTAAGTCAGGTTCCAAATTTTTAGTGACTGACTGTCAAGATGGATTGTACAGACCAGGATTTTGGTCACTCTTCAGAGGGGAACACTCGGGGCCTTCAAGGTATTTGGTTCGGACCCGGACATCAACTTCTACCTAAAGAGGTTGGTTTTCTTACTTTTTAAGCAAATGGTTCATTCTCATTATGTCTGGGCCAACTGTGTCTAAACATATGAATTACTAATTCAAACTTTAAAGACTCTAAGGGGAGGGGGGACTTCGTCACATAAAGTTTTGTTGACTCAAAGTGGATCACATCAAATATAATGGCTATCTTTGCAGTTCTTGAAGTTTGGAATGCAAAAATTGCTAGAAGGGAGGGCTAGAAACCCACTTGCGTACTGGCGTACAATGTTACAAATGACATAAGAGACGTCAGCGAGACATTTGGCTGGCTGGCTGTTTTTAATGGTTGTCCATTGAAAGGAGAAGGAATGGGATGAGAGCCATTAATTGCAGAGATCAAAGAACTAAAAGGATATGAGACTTTGGGGAAATGGGACTTGAAAATGAGTATGGCCCCATCGGATTGTCAAGGCATGGAGACAAAATATACAACACTTGTCATTCCGGTTAGGACAACTACCCCACATGAAGTCCTTCATAAAGAGTTGCGCATATCCTTTCATATACTTAATACATACAAGAATATCCACCCTGTTTCAAAAATAATTTCTATTCAAAGCTAGTTTGTTAGTTAGATGAGATTTAAAGAACACACCAACGCAAACGTGCTGTCAATGAAGTGGTTATAGTTATATGTACTGAACGTATTTCCCCATTTGCGTATTGCCATGATGACGTTGTTTTTAGTCTATTCTTGGTTGTGACATTATCTTGCCACAGGGGTTACTCAATAGGTTTTACTGTCGTAATGATATTTTTACCTAATTGCACAACACAGGTGACGGGTGTGAACTATACGACATCCAAGCGTTATCACACCGTGTGAAGATTTATGTCATTCTTTCATCAATACCTCAAGTGAATAGACGTATAGTGAACATGGCAACCTTTCAATCCTTAAAAAACGAAATATTTGCTTATCTGAGTGACGCATGCTCTCATAAAATACGGTTTTTATAGTCATCACAAAGAAATATAACTCTTTTACTGCATTCCACAAAATACAAAAGCAGATATGATAATAAGATGTGGTAATGGTCTGTGGTCTTTTCAATACATATATCAGATTGAAAAACAAAGAACCTTTATATGCAGGCCTAGGGTGATGCATCGGTTGAATTTTATCTCCAAATCTAATTTGGACCTAGAGTTGGACTTACCCACATTTGCATTATTTTTGGCTTTGACACTTAGCCAAAAGGTGAAACGTAGCAGCTCACATCACAAAACATGCAGGGAGAGCGCCCTGTTTACAGTGAACTTGCATTCATGCAATGCCAGCAAAGGATGTGATAAATGAAATAATGTGTGGGTCCGTCTGGACTCAGGATAGGTTTGACGAGAGTTAAGAATAGCTTAGTAGGGAAATTTAGATGGCTGGGATGAGAAGGGGAACGGTTTTCCATTAAACCCAAACTTTCAAGCTCTGCATTACATGAATCGATTTTCAATATTTCTTCGATAGAGCCCCGAATTTTGGGGCATCCTTTGCGCGGTCAGTTGATCGCCATTATATTTAGGCAAACGGTCACTTATAGCGGGTATCGGGTTACTGGATCCAACGCAAGCTTGGCCAACTCGTCGGATTTATCCTTTTATTACCCCTTGCCGACCTCGTTGAGCAAGTTCCACTACGTCAAATAAAGTTATACCCCCTGTAACCAGTTCGAAAACAGTAAACTAGTACTCTAGCCAAACTAGTGATCGACTAAAAATTGTTTGATGTTCATCATCAAGTGGTTTTCCTGCAGTAGACTTAATCCATGATGAACATTTCCCGGTGCCGGTGCCTCCTATTTCAGAATTCCCACTTACGGGCCTGCTGTGGAGGAAGGAAGGGGTCATGGTCACGACCACACTGATGGGTGACTTCATGGGTGACGTCTGTAGATTTCCGTTATTTTTCTCCCCAGCCCCTTAATTCTGAAATCCCACTTACGCTACTGATCGAGAATTAGTACCGTAATCTTGCACTCTCTCTAAAATGAATGCAAGAACTGTCTGAACACCTCTAAGAAAGTGTATTTTATAGTATGTTAAAATGTCTTAATAATTGCAGCAAGTTGTAAATTTTCCTAATGGAGTGAACGATAGAGTGCTTCAGAAATTGTAGTTGTAAATTCATGCAATGCAGTTGTCTTTGTAGTACCGTTTTAGATCGTGGAGCTGTACGTCACACTTTTCCCTTGTTTTGTGACCCATCTCAGGGGGTGCCGGTTTTGCCACAATATGTTTTCTTATTGAAATATTTTACGCAATTTCTGTGCAATGTGCACATTAATGACAAATACCGACCGGAATGGGTCCGACTCATTTTTAGCACTACAGATCTCCTTCTTCGACAGTTCGACCAACCGAATTTGTAGTCTGACATGTTTCGACGTGTTGCACTATTTTGAAGAGTCAAAGTTTGCGCACATTTAGCCAAGCCATGATGTAAACACAATGTTAATCGCCATGCATCATCGTTGATGTCGTCGTAATCACAGCACGAGTTCTAACCCAGCCAACATGCCCAGCTGGGCCCCAGCTGAAACCCAGTTGGGGCCCAGCTGGGCATGTTGGCTGGGAAAGAAGTTACCTTGGCAGCATGTTCAATAGGATACTTGTTGTAGGTTGTGAAATTCCATTTGATTAATCATGAATTCATCGGTAATGGAGAAGGGAGTGTTTGATGTTAACCACCACCCCGGACCGATAGCACACCGCAAGACTAAATATCCATTCGGAGTAAGCAAATTTTTCTCCCATGCTTTAGTTTTTGGACTCCTCTCATATATTAGGGTAACTACACTTACATGTCTTTTTGGTTTCCCGAAAGGGAAAACTATGGAGCCGCTCTTCAAGTTCACCGAGGCAAAACCTTGCGGGGGACCGCGGATTGCAAAGTCGATATTGACTATTACAAGTCATCCATACAAATGAGCGACGACGGTTACTTATACCGCATGCTTTTACAATATTGCTCGACACAGTGTTTCTACAAAACAAAAGTCAAAGACTTTTTTCTTACTAAAAATTTTTGGGGTCATGAAGTAGTTAATAATTTAAAAAGTCGTAAATAACTTTGAAGTTTACTGCATTCTTGGAGAAAATCCTCTAAGCCTGCGATTATAAGCCACATTCGTTGTTGTGTTGAATCAGACTAAAACGATGTACACAAATAGAGCAACTAACGATATAGCAATGCGCAACCCATCCGCTTTGTACTCCGTATTTTACATATCTGTAACGCATTACGACTACAAGCAAGTCGAAATGCTTCTCATCTGGCGACAATCGCAATGGAGTTTTACTGTGTAAACTTTCTCCACATACAGTTAACTCAATGAGGATTTACAGTACATCCTGTGTATAAAACAAGAGACAAGTCGATTCTTTGCGATAGACGAGCTGTAGAGTATTGTGAGGGTGTCATTGTCATGAAGTATCGTGTGGCCTGTGTAAAGCTGTGTTTGCAGTTTGTGGATTTGAAATCGTTTATTCTGTTTCAGAGATGTTTTCAGACTTCATTTTTCCTTGTGTAATCAATGTTGCTGCTGCTTAGAGGCGATTGAATTAGCGGAGGTTCCGTAGTAGCTGGTCTTGTTTGTAAGAAGACTTCAAAAAACTTAGTTTTAAACCTGTAATAACCATTGGTAGAGGTAGTTTCATGTTGCTTGTAGAGAACGGCCACAATAAGTTTGAGTTTGGTTCGTATAAGTTAAGGTCAGGTTAGATGAGTTTTTCATGGCTTAAGTTTGTTGGTTAAATCAGGCTGGCCAAGGCTATATTCAGTGGCGTAGCCAGGATGCGATTTTTGGAGGGACCTAGGTAACAAGTGGGGGGGGGGGGGCTGGTACCTCCGAGGGTCAGACACGGCAAGACTATCTAAGCGGAGCGCCACCATCGGTTGGCGCGGAGCGTACAAGAAAATTTTGGACTTTAAAACCCCTCCAGATGGCCGGAAACGGCACTTCCCATGTGTTTTAAACTGGATGTATCCAGTCTTGAAATACGAATCTCATGTCTGCGACTTCTCAAATAATGAGAATAAAAAATCAATCTATGAAAAATGGTAATACATACACTTTTTAGGGCCCCCGAAACTGGGCACTTCTGATCTGTGGCCTGGGGGATGAGACTGAAAGGAACCGGTATCTCCCTTTCCCTTGGGAAAATTGTAAATTTCAGGACGTAGATCGCAAATGCGGCAATATTTGAATCTAAGCGGAGCGCCACCATCAGTTGGCGCGGAGCTTATACAAGAAATTTTGGGGCTTTAAAACCCCTCCAGATGGCCGGAAACGGCACTTCCCACGTGTTTTAAACTGGATGTACCCAGCCGCAAATGCGCCAATATTTGAATGGATTTCAGCTTACCTCAGGCAGTACCTTACCCTTTAACAGGAAAACCAAAAGTAGTTGTGTCCCCCTCTGAGAAACTTTCTTTATAGATGCAAAATGGTGCTATGTTTGGCAAAACTTTGATTACAGGCCTAAGTTTTAGGATTTTCCCTTTTTGGGAAGCATGAAAAATATCAAAATATTTTTAGTTTTTGTAGAGATTTTACAAGAGACATACATACTGCCAAAGAAACAATTTGCAAAATGGTGCAGTATTTGTTCATCGGTACATTACATAGTCAAAATTAAAATACTACGAATAAATCTCTCAGAATAATTGAACCGCAAAGCAGAAGGAAACACATGAAATCCGGATCTTGTGGACATTTTACAAATCCCCCGGACGCCAGTGCCAACTAGTAAAAAGAGGACTTGTCGAAAAAATCGTCCTACAGTGGCACTTGTCATGGGCAGGAGTGAGGCACGACGTATGCCTACATGTTAAGGATGGAAGGGAAGAATTATCCGAAGGCAGTACCGTACCCTTACCTGCTTACGGCATATTTTGTGTATGATAAAGTATAGGAATGGTCGTGTAAGAGTGGTCTCCAGTGTACGATTGCCTTATTTTCAGTAAATCAATCAGCAATCCGAAAGGCAGAAAGGGTCTTAACCTAACAAAGTCATATTAAAGTTTATCGTCGAGACTTTCGTTTCATCTTCGAAGTGAAATGCAATAAACGACAGTGCAGATCACAAACGGTATCCAGTTTAGTGAAAGTAGGCATTTTGAAGTTATTACTTGATTTCATACGTGCGCACAAAATGTGTTTTACACACATTCATCCATTTTTTTTTTTTAATTTTTACACATTTTATTTATTTACTGTTTTGAAGGATATACTTCAAAGTTTATTTCCGTTCAAACATTTTATTTTTTTTCAATTACTTTATCAGGACGCAAAAAATCTGGGGGGGCCTGAAGAAAATCTGGGGGGCCTAGGCCCCCCCAGGCCCCCCGTGGCTACGCCACTGGCTATATTTCAGTTGTGGCTCACTGACATGTTTTCCGGCTTATGCTGAACACCAAGCAGTTTTCCGGCTTATGCTTAGCACCAAGCTTAATGGCTGACCTAGGCCACTTGCTACTTGATGATGAGGGACTTGTCTAGACCCTTATTCATAGGCTTTCTTCTTTGTAGGTCTATATTTTCAGTAGGCCTATGCTAATTACTTGTACTTAGTAAAGTAACCTAAAGAGTGCCTTTGCAAGAATCTTGGTAGGGGCCGTTCAGAATTGGTTTGATATTTTTATATACCTCCGGTAATATGCGGTTACAGCCCTATACTCTACACCCTCATATTCCGACCCCCTTTTGTTCCGATATTTGATCGTAGATGAGCACATGGGTGTCGGAACATATAGGGCTGTCGGAATATAGGGCAGTCACCGTAATATGCTATATAGCCTAGTTCCCGCTCGTAGCCAGAGTGAGAAGAAAGCAAAACCCGGGAAAATTTTCAAGGTGACAAAGTGTGTGGGCTACTGCAAGTAATAAGTCAATGAAAATAATCAAATTAGGCCTATCTGGGGAAAATCATGGGGGCTTAGCCCTCTTTGGCGACCCCTTGCATGACTACGGATCTGCTAACATACATGTTTTTTATTAACTATAGAGAACTCTTTGTATTGACTCTCTAAGAGAATTTGCTAGTAGGCCTATAATATTCTCAGTTATTGCCACAGGTGAATACCATAGCCTATTCTTTACATACTGGAATGGTTTCGTGGAGAAAATTAACACGCGCAGTATCTTAAGTTGTCAAGTGTCGTTGAGATACTACCCTTAAGGAGATTTTCTTCATTGCATTGCTTTTCGTGGGGATGTTTAAATTGCCAAGCTATCCAATATTGAACCTGGTAATGCCCCACTCAGATGCATGGACATTTTGGTCATAACTTGCGGTGCACTATCATTCCTCAAGGACCAACGGTGATCTCTAACAGTATCCTTTCGGGAAACGGACATAACTGTGGTTTTGATTTGATTCCTTGACAAGTAAATTTATGCAGAGTTCTTAATTTCGGCCTAGTAGTATGTGCTATTCGGTTTTATTCATTATCACATAGTTTGGCTTCAGTACTATATCGCCATATAATGATCTTTTATTTCTGTAGACATGCCCAGTTTGTCTTATCTTTGGCTTCACCATTAATTTTAATAATTCAAACTTAAATTTCATAGTTCTGCCTAATCTTATTGTGGATAAAAAACAATCATCGAACTTCCGACATAAGTGATCACTTAACGATATTTCTTAACACTTCTTAAAAGTGTATGATGCCATAAGAACGAAGCGATGAGTATATTAAAAGTGTTTCGAAAAATAACATTAACAGTCGTGTTTGCGTGAAGTATTACTGCCGTTAATTGGCATTGTGTACGAAATGATGATAACACAAATACGGCCATTGATATTTGTGTAGGATATAACTGGTAGGTCTATCTGAGTGTGTTACATGATCTGTGTCCTCAGGCGAACTATACCTTCATTCTATTCACACTGAATGAACAGAAATAAACACATGCTTGATTAGTCTGCTATCCAACCCAAATGTTACTTAACTTTTTGTGTAATTTTGGTATATTTGTTACTCTCAATCAACTAATCAGATGTGACATCTGACTGTAATAAAGTGTATGTATATTTGTTTTCTCCCTGGGACGATGAGAAGAGGCAGAGAATGAAGATGTTTCGAAGAGAGGGAAGGAAAGTTTTATCTAGGAGGTTTTACACGGAGGTCCTACCGTCCTTGGTTTTATCATGTATTCTATGTAGAATGTCATGTTTACGGGGTTTTGACCTCTGCTGACCACAAATGACTTTTATCTCCACAAAAAGATGGTAATCATCTCAATCAATCAAAATGGGCAATGAACATGTTAAGTTTGATTTCTTGAATATTTTTTTCTTCTTGAGAAATGGCTTCCACTACAAGGTTTGAACCTTTTGATCTCTGGCCATGGTAATACCCTTGACGTCGACCAAAACTGTGATAGTAATTCTACTTCATATAGGAAATACACGTGCTAAGTATGAGATCTCAACACACTTTCTTGAGATACTGCTCTTAGAAGATTTACAATCTTTTACCTTTAGTGATCTCAAATAACCTTTGACATCCACCAAACATTCCAGCAATCATTTTCGCAATATATATGGCAATGCAAACGCGGCGAAGTGCTATTAACCTACTAACTTTGACCCTTCTTCGTCTATTCACCCCAAATGACCTTTGAGTTTCTGAGTCTCTACCCAACATTTTAATAACCATTAACACAAACCAACACAACAAAGGAAAGTTTCAAAGAAAATCTTTTGGAAGAATGAAAGAGGTATGATTTTATGAATAAATGACGTACTGCTAATGTTAACGATATTGTTTTACGTCTAAGTTCCTTTAACAAACGCCTCCCAAAATGAAATAAATGGTGTAGTTTCTTCACTGCAGAATGTAAATATTGAGACTTAGGATAAGGTTGGAATTGCTGCTAAATATGCAGTTACGACGGTTTAGTTAGACGGGGCTACGAAAAGATAGCGTTTAGGTTTAATAGAAGTTGTAAATCGATGAAATCTCACTATGGTCAGCACAAGGGGGATGATAAAATCAACTTAATTCTGAACAAAGTAAGAGGTCAATTTTAAGCCCGGGTCACACCGCCACTACACCACGAAGACCACCCATCGCGTCGGCTGGAGTCTTGCAGGTGTGAACAATTCGACGGCTACGATTTCGTCGGCCAGATTAAACATGTTCAATCGTAATCAGATGAAGTCGGTGCGTCTTAGTCTGGGTCACACCGCTAAGAATACCAAAGAAGTGTCTACGATTAATGCAAATTGTCTACGACGGAGAGTGTTTAATATTGGTGGCGGTGTGACCCGGGCTCTAAGGGCAGGCTTTCAACAGGGAGTCGCAACTCCCCGATTCTAACCAGTAAAGAAGTACCTTGAAAAATGCGAATTAAAAATATTTCGGTAATTTGTACCCTCAACTTAGACAAATGAGTAGTTCCAGCTCTAGGCAGTACTGGACCACTATGAACAGATCGTCTTCACAGAGTGCATATAGCTTGTAATGTATGGTCCCAATGGAGTTGCTTGCTAATCATTTTGATTTAGAGGAGGATTTGAGTGAAGAGTTTAAAAGGTCCATCAAAGTTCAAGATGTTTCGAAATTCATTTAAAAAGTTGAAGAATAACAAACCCACACGGCTGGATATGACTTTGAACGAATTTCTTATATACAGCCCAAACTATTAAACTCATGTTAGTGTGAAGCTTGTCAATATACCATCCTTTCCGCAAGTACTGTTCCTACAAGCTGCTCAGTGGGGATTTTAAAACCGATTAACACATGGAAAGAAGTAATTACTCAACTTACGATCTAATTGTTCTTTTACACACTGTCATTGGCTATTATCTTGAGTAAAAGAAGAAAAACGATTTATTGTGTCTTTATCGAATACAAGAAAGCATCAAGTTGACACAATAAACAGGTCTTTCCTGGGTTGTAAATTAACTGCAAACGACAGATAAGGATTAAATGTTATTTATGGCATGTTTGAAAGAGTAAAGTCGGGGGTGTCAAACGACGGAGATATTGTTTTGCTTTAACTGTTAAATTGGAGCACTGTAAATAAAATTAGTCAGACTGGGTTCTGAATTGACTAACCACGTCATTCACTCATATTTATGATATCTGACTGATTTCGTAGTAATGGACTAAATCAAATAGGTGCTGTCAATTTTTTAAACTCAATTGACAGCACTTTTACTTAATCTTTATGTATCTCTTTATTTTTTGTTCTGTAAATCTGCCGCAACTTAACAGTGTCCGCTTCTTTACAAATCAATTTTACATTGATGTCCCCGGACTATTATCGAGAGGTTGCCTGTTTGCTTACTCTGTCATCACCTAGTTACAGAACAAGTTGAAGCTCATGTTTACGGCTACTTTTCTAAATAAGTGGCCCAATTTATGACATTTTGGGTAAAAATGGATATTGCATTAAAAAAGAAAAACAGGAGAAGCTGTATGCCAACTAAAAGATAATATCACTCCTTAGTAAATGCACTGAAATTAGAGCCTGATTGCATAACGAAAATTAAAATATTGTATTAAAATGGCATTTTGTGTTTGATGTGTAAAGGGGACACCAAAGTCAATTTTTAGAATTTTATACAATATTATGCAGCTTATGGGATACATGTCCTTCCAAGCTCATATTTTGTTCATTACCACAGTTGCAAAAATCACGTGAATTCTGGTTATCGCAATTTTTATGGTTTTGTGTATAGCGGAACACCATTTTTCGGATTTTGTTTAAACGTGAAACCCATGAACTCTGCTCCAATTTAGCTGCTCAGCTAAGCAAACTTATTACGAGAAAATGACAAATGTACCTTCATTGTAATAATGCAAAAAAATTGAATCAAGCATATGAAAGCTTTCCATACACTTCAAAACATAAAACACAGTGGCAGTTGATTTTTCATGTTAAAGCTTTGGTGTCCCATTTACACGTGAAACTTGACAGTATATTGTAACATAAAATCTGAATGCGAAAAGGAAGATTGTTTTTTTCATTGTTTGAAAGGTACCAACAGATACATGTATCTTAAGTTATTATTATAAGATAAAGTTTAAATCTTTATACAAAATCTGTTGTGACATAATATCACAATGTAGATGGGACACCAAAAACCATTGGTACCCGAAAAATGATCCTTATCTACATAAGAGAATCCACTTCCTTGAAACTTTGACAAACTTATCCTGTCCTTAAAGTCCCTGCTGGTTCCACAACTGACAAAAAGCAACATCGTTGCAGATGAAATGGTTCAGTAACCGCTTATTGTTGTCTTCAGTTTCCCATTGTTGAAAAATCGGCCAAGTCGTTACACTATCGGCCAGGTCATGGACGTCCCCTTTCAAGGGGCAAATTCTCTGATGAAAACATTGAAATCGTTCTCGAAGACCACCAGAAGTTGGCTTCTGCAATTGCTAAGTTTTCACAAAGTATTTTTCTTGTTAGTACCAAGAAGAACCTGCCAAGGGTAGGTCTATCAGCTCTGCGGATGATTCAACACACAGGAATTCCCCAATTGCACCAAATCTTTGAAGTGGAATAATCACGTGAATTCGTCATGATATTCACGTGCAAAGCGTGCCTTGCAGGGCGTTTCCTTGTATTTTAGTACAGAACTCTGTTTGGGCCACACCATGTGAAAATTCAAGCAATATATCACATATCGTAGCGATAAATAAATAGAAAATCACCTCTGCTGGTGGCTACAATCCTCGACAAAAGTACATGGGACAAACCCCGCTCCCCGTATCAATGTTGAAGTTTCAGGACGCCTTGAGCTGCCGCAACATTGAATGGGGGAGTGGGGGATGGTGTTCCGTACATTGCTTGTTTTGCTTGTTTTGTCCCATCATTTTTGTCGAGGATTGTCGGAAGCCTGTACAAATGTATATGAAGAAGTTTTCGGTCATAGGCAACGTAATGACAGTTGGTGAATAAAGGTTGTGTACTTTGAAAGGAGTGATTAGAAGACAAATGTCACAGTGTTAGCATTATGAAGAGCAATTGCTGCATGACAAGACAATAAAAGCGGCTTTTAAATATTTCACGGGAAGAAATGTAACTTATCACGCATTACGGACTTCTGTCCATATTCGGTTTTTCTAATTAGGACCGGGAAGTGATCAAAATAAGGTACCCATGGCTGGTTTAACGTCGCTTATTTTGTCATTAACCTATTCAGAAGACCCGTTGCCGCAGGGTACCGAAGGGAGGGGGGAGGGGTCGCTTTCAAGCCAGAAATATTTCTCGGGGAGGGGGCAGATCAAAACAACCTTGGGGAGAGGGGGGAACAGATATTGCAGATAAAATACAGGACGAACGCGGAGTTTTAAATTTTTGAAACCGAACTGCTACAGCAAGCTCCGAAAGTAGCTTTATAACGCTTAATTTATTCGTTATCCCTATGTGGAACTCGTCACTGCTCCCCATTGCAAAGAATATTTAATTAGCGCCACGGTTTACCGTTGACCTCACCACGATTAACCAGTGACCTACACACTATTTCAATGACTGTCGAGGGTAAATCGTGCAAATAGAAGATCTCTCTATTTATAGGGAACTTTCATTGTGCAAAAATGGTTAACCGTTTCATTTTCGAGAAATCCTGACGTTAATTGTCACGTTCACTGCCCCTAATGCTTACATATAATTTCGTCTTTAACCAGATTGTAGTTTGAATCATCATTCAATGTTTATTTATGAGAAAAAAGAGAGAATTTTGTGGTTAACCGTTGGGTATATCGTGAAATGTGTTACCCCCAACCCCTAACACGAAAAATAAGATGGAAAAACTTCTTTCTTTTGTCCCCATTACAGTACATGAAATTTCTAAAGTAAATTAAATCTCTCACCAGGCAGAGTACTATTTCCCCCTCCCCCTTTCTCGTATGAGCTACTTGAAGGAGACAAATCTTTATTCGAGCGCCCATCGCTAATCTAACACGCCAGTAAACTAGTCGGACAAATTCAGCTGTTACTACTTTTCTGTAGCTTGAAAAGTAAAAAGGCAACTATACTCGTTTCAGAGCATTTGAAACGAAAATTTGGAAATTCCTATACCTTTGTACAGGCTTCCGACAATCCTCGACAAAAGTACATGGGACAAACCCCGCTCCCCGTATCAATGTTGAAGTTTCAGGACGCCTTGAGCTGCCGCAACATTGAATGGGGGAGTGGGGGGATGGTGTTCCGTACATTGCTTGTTTTGCTTGTTTTGTCCCATCATTTTTGTGGAGGATTGTAGCTATAATTAGGTTGATTTTAACCCGGCAGAGAGTGAAGGTAATATTATGACACCTATCTGTTTTGAGGCATAGATGCGTTTTGATGTAAAACAGAGTGAGCTATTTCTTACTGATGTACGATGTTGAAAATTTTTGTACCTTAACCTGAAACTTATATTGGTTGCACCAAGATGGTGCATTGTATTGTTCGGAAAACAAGTATATGTTTGCGTTTGGTCCTTAGGAATGACCACAGTTTGGAGATACGTGAATGTTCTGCTAAACATTACAGGTCAAGAGCAGTGACCTCAAACTAATTTTGAAGCAACAGCTAAATATCACAATTTTCTTCTTATTTTTAAGGTATGCTTTATGACTTCAGTATTGCATGTTCAAGGTAAACCAAGCAATGACTCCTTGTAAATTTCACATGTGAGGAGAAAAAATACTGTCATATGGCTCCCAACAACCAATCACTGCACAAAACCCAACTCTACTACACTACTTCAAGTTGGGGAGACTGCTCTTGGGCTATAATAGGCTACATTTCTTTGAAACACCAATAAAAATTTTTGTTCCAGCACTTTTCTTTCCTCTTTTAACCGACTGATTATTTACCAGAATATACAGACTTGAAGAGGTCTCTCAAGTGTAAGGAAACGCTAATTATGAGTAAATTACTGTTAGGAATGGGAATTTTGTAATTTTGTTTGGGTAACAAAAGGCCACACAGATGCAAAACTAGGCGGCCTCATCCATTTGGTTGCCAGTCACAATATCATACCATAATGACAGGTCATTATTTTCTTACTTTTAACTTAATTGTGGTGCAGTCATGGACAAATTTGGCAACTCTGTCAATTGAGAGTTATCCGTGTCAATATATATACCAAAATCATCAGTATTCTCCATCAAAGACTACCAGAAAATAAAAAGGTCAAATGCTTAACCATACATTGGTCAAATTTATAACTAACCCTAATCTTTTCATTGGTGCAAAACCTGGCAAAGTATGTTTTACTGCCTTAAGGCTTAAGTTGCTGTTCTGCACAGTTCATTAATGGCAACGGGCATAGAACGAACAGAAAATAGCGCACGGGAATTCCACAACTGAATCAAATTTTGTTTGTGTAATTGTGTACGAAGCTTCAATTGTCTGATTGTGCCCTATTGAAAATTCAGTTCAACAGTATTCGTTCAATATTTTGGTAAGACCTCTTTGATCCACGATAAGGATTGACACAAACCGTGGGCTGGTTGTAGTCGGTCGGGACAAATGGTTGGGAGGAAGGTATAATGAGCAGTGCACCTGCTCTGAGTTCATTAGCAAAATGTGGGTGCAATCCCAATGAGAATAGTAACACCTTGTTGGTCCAAACTGTAGAAGCGAGTGTGCTGTTTTTACTACAAATATCATAGTGTAGAGTACATTGGGTGCCACGTACTTTACTGTGTGATATTGACAATTGTCTGAATGATTCGATTCTGTTTGTGTATATCGTAAGAGGCCTACTGTTTGCATAAGTTCACAACTTCTCAGATAAAAGGGTAGACATCTTAATAACCTTGCCAAATAAATTTAAATGAAATAGTCAGGCATGTGTCCAGGGGTTCCCTGCTCTTGAACACCAAAACATGAAACTGCAGTTTTAAGCATGTTGTTATGTTAGGGTTATGGTTAATCTTCCCAAGTCATTGTGTCGTTTTATCCAGCCAAATGAACAATAGCGTGCACGCGACCTCAAAAGTTACTAAAGTTTTTAATTTTTTTTCCAAGTGGTCGTGTATACATTAGCCTAATTAAATAATCTTGTGTGAGATACCGTATGCGCCGACGAATTATTCACGAGTGCGAAGAGTTTCGAAAGCTTAATAGGTATGTAGCGCCATCACCTTGTCGTCGCTTTTGACGGAACTCAATTTAAGTTTAGGTCGTCTGTGTGAATTAAGTTCCACATTAAAGTCTTGATAACCAATGCTTCATGGACCAAAGGTGACGGACTAATGCCTGTGGTTTAAAAGTTTTAGATATCTATAGCTTAAATATGACTTAAATAATTGAAATACGGTAAGGTGTTACACTCCAGACCGTGAATCTGTCACGTTGTATAGGAAAGGCTCGAAGCCATCATTCAGGATTCCATTAGAAAGATTTGTTGGCCTTATTATTTGTCGCCACAAAACCATTACTTCGAATGCTCATCCGCCAAATCTGTACCCCTCCTAGATATAGTGCCCAAATGATTTAGGGAATGGCTTTTACAATCTAGTGTGGGTAGTGAGGGAATATACTTTTGATTTCATCTGATAGAGCATAATCAAAACAGGGTTAGTATCATAGCAATCGGTCGAAGTCTTCGCAATTTAGAAATTTCATAGTTATAATTTGGGGTGTGCAGCTGCCAGTGAAAACTATGGGTTGATTAAAAGTATACCGTTTTGCCTCTACCAATGAGGCCAAGAAACCCCCTTTCGATTCCTTGCCTAGTGCTGAAGGCAGGCAAGGAATCTGTGACGCTTTTGCTTGTAAACATGATATCTCAAGAAGAGTGAATGTGACTAATCGCATTCTGGTGTGTGAGTTGACCATATTAAGTAGATGATCCCTGTTTTTTGTTTTTTTTTTGGTGGAGATCGAAGGTCAGTTCAGGTCAAGAGAGGTCAAAAGGTTAAAGCCTTGTATATACGATATCACAAGAAAGGTACATGTGACTATGCTCATATTTGGTGGCCGTATAAGTAAATAATCCCTACTGATTTTCGAGTGGACCGAAGGTCATTAGGGGTCACTAGAGGTCAAATGGTAAATTCCTTAGTAATTGCTAGTTAACACGGTAACTTAAGAAGGGAAGTGTGACAAATCCTATATTTGGTGTGTGTGTTGGCCATATTGAGTATATGATCCCTCTTGTTTTTGGTGGAGGTCAAAGGTCATTTTAGGTCACGGAGGTCAAAAGGTCAAAACCATGCAAACACGATATCTAAAGAAAGGCACATACCACTATGCTCATATTTAAATGTGTGGGGTGGTGGTATTGAGTAGGTGATCCTATTGCTTTGGTGGAGGTCAAAGGTCAATTGGGGTCACGAGAGGTCAAAAGGTTAAAACCTCGTTAACACGGTTTCTCAAGAGAGGCACATGTGACTGCTTATATTTGATGTGTGAAATGGCCATATTGAGTAAATGATCCTATTCGATTTTCGTGGAGGTTAAAGTTCATTTGGGGTCAGCAGAGGTATAAGTCTGACAAACTTATTTGCACAGTATTACAAGAAAGGCAACTTGTGGGGTCCTCATACTTGGCATGTGGGTGGTTAACAGAGAATAAATGATCCCTTTAGTTTTTGGTGGCGGTCAAAGGTCATGTGTGGTCACCGGTCGTTGAATTCTGAAAACCTTGTTTAACATGATATCTGAGGGTAGGAAGCTTGAACAGATATCATACTTGATTTGTGGATAGGCTGTACTAAAGGACAGAGATTATTGTTTTTGTGGAGGTCACCAGTGGACAAAGTCTAAAATTTTTGTTTACAAGATATCTTATGGTGGGAAGCTTGGATAGATTTCATGCATGTTATGTGGATGCATGATGGTGAGGAGCAGAATTCTCTTGTTTTTGGTGGAGTTGAAATGTCAATTGGGGTCACAAGAGGTTAAGGGCTTAATGCCATGTTTACACATTTTCTCATGGTTGGAGTCTTGGAAACTGCAAAGCTTCACATATGTTGATGCGATGTAGTGAGCAGAATCCTAGTTCTAGGTGGTCATATGTCATCCGGGATCTCACTGTAGGAAGCTTGGATACTTTTCATGCACACTTTGTGGATACATTACGAAGCACTGTCAATTTGAAAACCATAATGGAGCACTGTCAATTAGAGAAAAAAAAATAAATTTCAGTGGCAAGAAATTGCTAAGCCTTTTGGCGTTCTGGTTTATTTCCAGGCCAAAATTTGCTCAATACATATCTATTTTCACTGTAAAAAGTTTTATCATTTCAAATGCTAAAGGAGCAGCAATTCGCATTTCAGTACCTTTAAAATTACAAACGTATACTTCTTCCAGGGCGGATATCACTTTTCAACCTCCCCCCCCCCCCCCGCTGGAAAAGTCTTGTATCTCCCCGTAAGAGTTATTGTAAAAGAGAGGAAAAGAAGAGGACAGAAAGTGGAAACATTGAATTGAAACCCAACCAAACGCCTTAGTAACATGACTGGAAGGATAATTTATCAAAATAGGGATGGGTGGTAAAAAACTAAGAACACGGCCCATGAGTCAAAGTGGTACACTCCAAATTGCACAACAAACAGGTACATCATGAGGCTAAAATATCTACAATGCATGAACAGCCAATAATTATACAGAGGTGAAGATCCAGATGTGGCGGTTATATCCCGCGAACCAATTTAAAACCAACTTCCGAATTAGCTTATAACTCTCTATCGTGGAAAACATGTCCTTATTGTTCGGAGTCAGTACTCCGTACTTACTACAATGCAGGTGGGGCTTCATATGAAAGACATAACAAGGGGGGGTGGGTTTACAATCATTGAGCAATCACAATACATAAAACTGGGAGTGAATGCTGATTGTGTCTACTTAAAATTGTCTTTTCAGCTAGAAATTAGGCCCATGGGAGGTACGTACATGTTTCTATATTACAGTGCTACTTAATGTGCTCCTCTCAGCAGACTTATCTCAATGCCGTAAGAAGGCATTTTTAGCTGAGGAGCAAAATTCGGACTAGTTCTGATTTGTGGCCTAGGCGACGTCTGAGGCAGGAAATGTTATTTCATAGGGACTTACCTCACATCACATTGAAATATAAGCATGAACGATCGAATTTATGGAAGAGGAAAAAGAATAGTTTGTCTATAACGACCTGTAAAAGTTGTTGGTAATCGCAGGTTATTAGTGGTGGCGTCCGAATTTCTCTCTTGAGGACTCTCAGTCAATCGATGGCCGCCAGGTTTTACGCGAAAAGGGTAATTTTTGTCGGTAAACGGCGGTTGAAAAGTGTCAACGATCACTTCTCTTGAGCTAGTCACTATGCCATTTGATGTATTGCTTTCCGTTTATGTCGCGTCGGATGCAAATAGGTCAATGACTAGACCTACCATTTTTTGATGGCAAGAAAAAGTAAGGTTAGCACCTTTAGTTCGTCTCATTTTTTCTAAATATCGGCATAGTTTTGCCGATAAGAAAAGAGAAAGAGAGGTAATTGTCACATCATAAGTCCTAACACAAATTGTGTCAACCGCTGCTTTTAACTTCGTGGCAGCTTAACAAGCGATGGCGCCCTTTTACTTTGTGTAACGACGTAAAAACGAAGTAAAGACAGTTTGCAAGTGGTGACACGAAACAAGATGATCACAACTTTTAGTGAGTTACATTTGAGTGGCGATATTCGAAATTGTCAATGACTTCTTATATTGCTTCAAACAAGAACACTTCTTAAGATCCACTACCGTCGTTTGTGCTAGAAGTAACATGTTCGGCGCAATTTATACAAAATTCAGTCCTACAGATAGCATAATGGGCCTACAATATCAAAACTGTTACAATAGCTTTGGAGGTTTGAAGGATCTTTTAGGGCATTGAAGGATTTGCTGTCGAAGGTCCCACATGGGCATTTCGGCCAATTGGGGAAAACATGAAAACTGATTTTCTCTCATCAAGAAAACATTAGTGAATGCTTTTCATTTCTCACACCGTACGGTAGTAAGACTACCTTTTGGATTGGTCAGATATTTAGAGTTCAAGATCTCACATGGGGCAAATGGCCTATTTGATGAAACTAAAACATTGCCATTAAATGGGAAAATGCAAAAACGCTTTCTCATAGGATGAAGTATGAAGTATGAATAGTCCAAGTATGACTCTTTGCCCCAGCAGCATTGAGATGGCGTTGCATTCCATGTGTTCAAAAATTTTAGGCCCAGCTTCCACGTGGGCTTTGTAACATCACGCTGAATGTGTCTTTTACGCAGCGTCATTACAGTTGCCATCACATGAGGGTCTAAAATTTGAGTGAGAGGGTCATGAGGGATTCATAAAACCTTATTTTGTTTTGGGTCCGTATGAAAAACGTGCCGCACATTTCTATGCAGACTATGCACAACGGTGTACGAAGTTGTAGCGTCGTCTCACGATGCACTGTGTAAGGGGCTCTTCAAGTTTAGAGTGACCTCTTATGGATTACATTGGCCTTTGAACTCAAATTTAAGACCTCACCTGATGGCCCTAGTTCCAAGTCTGTTCGAAAAGATACATTTAGCATATTTCTTTGAAAGGACCATGTAGGCTTCTGTGGAAGCTGAGCTCAATATTTCTGATCACATGCAAGGAAACACCATTTCAGTACTGTTGCGACAAAGTTTCATCATTGGACCATACAATCCATGGGGAAAAGGGGCGTTTTGGCATTGTCTCATTAAATGGGCCAATGAATGTAACGGCGTGTCTTTGTGCTTGCTGTTCTGCATACGAAATGAAATAGGGGAAATAACCTAGCGACATACAAATGAAAAGGGATTTTGACACTGTTCTATGAAACCAAATGGTAAGATGTTGAAACTGAAACTTCGACAAACTAAACCACCCCAATTGGTTCCTCTACCATAGTACTACTGAAACAGTTTTAGTAATGCACCGTATATATTTTGTAAGGTGAAGGGGTAATTCCAACACCCCAAAAGGTACCTTTACCACAGTGCACTGTGACAAATCCACATTATTTGCTACTGCACTTTGTATGAGGAAAATCGTTTTTCATCCAAAACGCTTTATGGCACATGTGGGACCTTGGACTTCAATTCCTGAATACCCTAAGGTAATCTTACCACAATGTATTGTAAAAATGTAAACATTCAACCTGCATCAAAGAAAAACTTTTTGCTGAATTTCACCAAAAAGGTCCTAGGGCGCATGTAGGACGTTGGGATTCAAATTCCTGAATTAGTCCCCAAGGTAGTCTTACCACAGTGTATTGGGGCATGGCAACGGTGTTCGCCAGTAATCTTTATGAGGAAAAAGTATTTTGCATAATTTTATCAAATGGGCCCCACGGCTGCACTGGGACCAAGTTAGACTTATAATATGGGAAGACATTCAAAAGTACCTTTACCACAATTTATTGTGACAAAATGACAGCATTCACCACTGCAAGGTTTTAACAGAGACATTTTGCATAATTTCATCAAATGATCCCTCTGGAACATGTGGGACCTTGACCTCTAAATCCCTAGCCAAGTCAAGGTATCTCAGTGAACTCTTACAAAATTACAACATACACTTTTGTGATCGGAGTGAGAAGAAAAACATCTTGCATGTCTTCATCTAAGATATATAGGTCTACCCTCTGTGACCTTGATATTCAATTCCTGAATGTCCCAAAATACCGTTGCCACAGTCACGCAATACATTGTGACAAATTAACATAATTCAGAGTGTATCTACCAGGGATCGAGGGGGCACGGCGAGAGGTGTTCCACTGACGATCTGTAAGAACAAAATCAGCTTTAGCAACCTCCTTGAAAAGGGGTAATTAAGTAAAGAAGAAAGGCAAATTAGACGTGGAGAAAGGGTAAGAGAGTTGGTGAAAGGTTATATTTGGATTCAGAGCAAAGATACTGGCAATTTCTACCACTTTTCTTCAAACCTGTCAAAAGTACCAGTAAAATTTCCTTCCTTAGAATGTCGAGTACGAGTAATTCCCTGCCTATGTATGTCGTCGTGATTAACTCAGCGAAATGTAATTCTCATCCTTTTTTGTAACGTACCATATACACTTATGAGATCCAACGAATGGTACTTAGTTAATTTACGCAAGACCTAGATTTCGGGCAGAGATTTGGCAAAATTTGAGTCTCAAAAACCTATTATGATTCTAATTAGAAAGACATCTCTAAGTCTGTCCATAATCTTCAAAAAACCCTAAATAATGAGACACCAACGATAAATTTTGAAAGGTTTGGTGACATGCCAGCAAAACCTCTGATTTTACCTGCAAGCTACAGGCAAAGATCGTTTAGGGTTTATGTTAATATATTTAACTGTTCTCGGCAGGACATACTTCTTCAGAGATTGACAGTTTCAGGAGTAACTTGCTGCCTCTGTGAAATAATGGTGTGAAGTGCAGCACAGTGAAGACATCTCCTTTGGTTAGTCTATGTTATCTCCATCATCAGAACGTTTATGGTTTGGTAAGTGATACTGATTGTTTTCAAGGACACACTTTGAACTTGCAAATAACACCCTCGGGACATACCATACTGCGTTCCAAAGTATTGCTGAAATAAAACCTGAAAAACATAGGGTAACATTAGCCATATATCCTGTCCCTCATGTTCAATTTTATGCGTGACTATGTGGAAATCAGAAAATTTGCGCACATGGTCAATTTTAAATAGATTTTGATGGCAAATGTCTCTTTTTTAGGTTTTAAATGCTTTTTACATCCAATACCCATTTTTTTTTTATTTTCATACCCCATGCCATTTGAGGCTGCTGTAGATATCTCTGTACAGGGAAATGTTATTGTCATCGGTGCTTCAGCGATCTGTTCAGCATCTTCTATTATACTAATCCTCGTCTCTCTACAATTGAATGCTAGCTTTTTACAACTTTACTTCAAAATTAACATCATCGGATGACCATAACTATTTCTTTCCATGTTAATAACTCGTCCGGGCTGTGTTTCCTCCAGGCTTTCCTGGCACACCACCATTAGCGGAACGGTCTTGCCGGGAAAAGTAGTTCAAAAGTACACCGTCGATTCGAGGTCCTCTTTGAATGTTAACTGCTCACATTTGGACAATCAATATTATTACTCCTTATTCGTGGTATATAAGGGGAGATGTTTAAGAGAAGATCTTAATAAGTTAGGGATGCCAAATTGGGATGGATAGAAGGTAATTTAGACCATTTCGGTACTCGGTTTACGGGTGGGTGCAGAGCCCATAAATTTCTTCCCCCTGGAGCTCAAATTCCAAACGGTCATGCTATGGTGAATCTGTAATGCCATAATTGGCCAACTCCTTGGCTTTCATGTGAGGGTAGTTTTAGTAGGGTGTGAACTTTGACAAGGCTGTGGGGGCATTCAATGAAATCAAAATCGTTTGTAAGTCAATGGAAAAATTAATGGTGGTTTGCTCCCTAATGTTTTGACCAAGATTTACACAGCCATAGCCTAGCACACGAATGAATGCTTCACATCTGTTCCGTGTTTGCTGTGTGCGGCTTAAGTTCGGCGTTTTATACTCCGAAACGGGGGTAAACCATGGACTCATTTCAAGAAGAGGTTGAAATGAAAAAGCTGAACCAGTTTTTAACATTCATTCACAACGATTAACAACCCTATTCTAATAAGTAATGTGGTCCTTACGCACCACCGTACACTTTATTGCAGATGCAGCCATCGTGAAGCACACGATTGTATGATATTCCACATTTACTTTCTAGAGGCACAGACTACAGCAAACGTTAGCGCTCAAAATTTAATATTCTAAAGCAACGGTGAACTATGGATACGTTTCCAGGAGATCTAAAAAAGTTCATCGAATGGTTTTGGAGAGGGAACAATGGAAATCAGCTAATCCATTTACTCAACGCGTACTCCCGTAATGACAGAGAGGAATTGGGATTCATAAGGAGGGAAGAAATTCCGCCCACTATATACGGAATAACCATTAAATTTACACCATCCGCACAGGCACTCCCACGTCTTAAAGGAAGTGTTAATGATTCAGGACAATGTCAACTTATGAAGGTTGGACTTACCCGAAAAAGGGCAAGCCCAAGTGCGGATAATCGTATGAAAGAAATTGAACGCGAACTAAAGAAAAATAAGGGCCTACAAGACTTGGATATAGATGTCACATTCGCGTTGCCGATCGACTTTATAAATACCACCCATAGCTTACAAGTAGAGAAAGACGTAAGAGAGAGGATGGGAGTCCCTGTACCAACAGATGTAGCAAAAGAAATTGGTTTAGATGGGCCTACAGAATGGGTCTTTGCATCCGCAAGAGTAATTGCGAAAGTGAAAGAAGCGATTGAAAAATTCGAAAAACACTACCAGCAAGAAAATGAAAAACAGAGGCGTGTAGTGACCACAGAGGTGTTTGATTTTATTGGTTTCGACTACCGAAAATTTGATGAAGATGGAAGTACTACCTCAATATATCCATGGTCTGAACATTTAACAGAGGACCGGTAAGTATTCACAGTTCTGCCTATTTCTCCTCATAACGGGTGATTTTAGTTATACATGTGAACAGGGTGTCAATTTGATTTTCAAAAGTGTGTGTTGGGGGGGGGGGGCATCTGGCCTAAATTGTTCTCCGGTCCTGGTAAGGTGTGTACAGCGGCGTAGCTAGACATCTTTGCGGGAAGGAAGGGGGCGGGCATCCAAATTTTTCGATTTTTCTACGTGTGGACACCACTGAACTAGATGCGCAATTTGCGCTGAAATTTTTGCCCCTTTTCAAATATTTGAAAGTATGGGGATTGTATTGCAGAAAACTTTGGATTCTGGGTTTCCTGCAAAGGAATTTGAAAAGTTGCGGGATTTCTGAAGGATTTGCATTTCCTATTGGCAAATCTGAGTTTGAGCGGCGACCAAAGATCGTTGTTGCTAGTAATGTTATGCAACCCCTGCGAAATGAGGTTCTTCGACGACATTTTTGGAGTTAAGAGCTTCTATTGGAGAAAATTTGGAATTTTATGAAAGGAAATTTTTTGGATACAACATACTGCTGTCACTTGATGATCTGGGGTCACATCCAGCAAATTTCCATTTTTTCACTTACGAAGGTCACAGCTCTTTCCATTTTTTCACTTACGAAGGTCACAGCTCAGAAAAATTTACTGGGGGTTTGAGCGAGCACTTCTGCTTAAGAATCGCAATTTGTGGCGCTCAAAGCGCGCGGAACGTTTTGCTTTTTTGAAACAAATAATGACGAATGTGGAGCTTTTGCTGTAAAGATTTCGGAATTTCATGAGTTATCAAAGCCACACAGTAGACTGGTTTCACAAATGACAAATTCCCGAATTCTTCTTTTCAGAGCCGCCTGCTCCCTGTAGCTGCGCCCACCGGGCGTCTAATAAAAGGGGTCCAGATGCAAAATGGTGCTTGATGCTCCAATATTTACAGTTACTAGGAAACCCCAAAGTTTTCACAACGCGATGTTTAAAGTATGGGTAATTATTTCAACGGACTATACGGTCAGTGTGAAACTAAATACCGGGTGTACTCTTGAAGTAATTAGATTCACAACGAATATTTTCATAGTTTTCGAAGGATTTATAGAAAAGTTCTAACAGTAAGGAACCATTTGTAATAAAAAATAAATCAAAAGCACATTTCAATCTACTACGTGAAAGTCACAGATCGAGGGGGGGGGGGAAGGAGTGGCACCCACTCTTGCTTCTGAGATAACGTTGCATAGGTCTATTGGTGAAAGATTGTTGAAACAAAAAAGACAATATATGATTTTTCAAACGACGACTCATCATACACTTTATGTAGACAGCTGTACTGCTCCTGGTTAAAGTCTCTAATCTAGCAAACGACAGTGTGGTTTTACTCCTCTCATATAGTAATAATGGTCTAAATACGAAATTGTCGAATAGCTATACAAATGTGTGATGTGCGCGTGTCGAAAGTTTGCATTAGAAATCATATATTTTTCTAAGAAAGTAGCATGCAGACTTTGCACTGAGACATTTTCAGTATCCTTAAAACGTTTTTGTCAATCAGTTCAGCCTGCAGGCTGGCTATTCTCTAAAGACTGCAGCTTTCATTAAATCATAGTAGGCGATTCCTCTTCTTCAAATTCTCACACATTGTGCTCCTTCATAACCACACCTGCTGCAATGGGCGTCCGCAGGTAAGGGCAAGGGGGGGCACTTGCCCCCCCCCCCCGGAAAATCAAGATTTGAAAAAACGTATAAAAATCAAAGCAAAAACCCGAACAAAACGTGTTTTCCAAGTTTCTATGCCAAAAATAGGCTTTAGAAATGCCATTTCCGGCGATCTGGGAGCCATTTGGGGCTGAAATTTTCGCACGTTTCATGTCAATTCATGGTGACTCGGAGGTTTTGCCCCCGTCTAGAAATTTTGCCCCCCCCCCTCCCACTTTTTTCTGCGGACGCCCATGCCTGCTGCTCTATGCACACAAACAATCAACATAATCATTTTAGGGATTTGCAAAGTAATCCTGTTGATACAGAAAGTCGATCATAATCGGTAGAGGACACCTTTCATAACCTGCATATTTAGTCTTTTTGGTAGTACATAACTTTCAAGTTTCATGCACAAAAAGTAGGGGGGCTTTTACATTAGTGTCCCCCTCCACTCAAAAAAGTGGGGGACACGTTCCCCCTGTTCCCCCGTAATCGACACCCCTGCATGTGCAAAATGGAACACATCAGTTCAGTTCAGTTCAGTAAGACATTTATTCCAATCTCTTACCATAATAGAAAATACATAACAACATTTTGAGAGAGGTAAAGGTAACGAAATTACGGTATGTAAGAAATCATGCTAAACACACCACAAAATAATTACTTTACATAACAAAACAAAGTAAGAGACTGAGGAGTGACAACTAAAAGCTCCTAGGAGCTTGTGGGTGTTGACACCCTTAAAAACAAACAGAATAAGCGACAAGAGGAAGAGAAACACAAAAACACGGAACGACAAAGACGGAAGTTCAAAGGTAGTTTGCAATAAAATGAACTTTAAGCTGCTTTTTAAATGCATATGGTGTACATGAGTCAGTGGAGTCTATAAAATTCTTTTAGCCTCTAGTAAGAGGTATATGTCACATCAGACTTTTCCTTGCTAACACTTTTCCGAACTATAAATTGCAAGTAGGCCTACCTCAGAATAACGTGGGCTAGCTATCAAACTCTTTAGCGTAGGAAAGCGAGGGAAGGATAATCGCCTTTACTTCTCCCTTTCACACCACTAAGGAGGAGGCAAGCTATGTTTTCTCTCCTAACATTGTCACACTACGAATAAAATTAAATGTGATACCAACACCTGCTTATGAAGAGGGCTTTTTGGCACCCCTAGAAGGTTAGGTAGTTAACTTAGTACATCATCATTTTGATTTTCATAAAAGTTTTAACAAAAATTTTAATTAAGTTAAATGTTCTGAATTTGATACTGTTGTGCCGATCAACTAGTTTTCTCACCACCAAGGCAAACAATCTCACGGTGTTCCTTTGACTTTTTGCAATTCTTATGTGCTGTGGTCTCACGTACCCCGCGCTCGAGGTATCACCGTGTTACCCCACGCTCGAATAACGTGGGAACGCGGGTTAACGTGGGGTCGGTGTTTAAATTTCGATCCACCTCATATCGCAGGGTTGAGCAATTTTAAACACCGAGTTTGTTTTTATCAAGCCAGGTCACAGGTGTTTACGGCACTGATGACAGGCATTTTCTAACATTTTACACTATAATTTGTATGTGAAATATTTGTACTGTCCATGACGTCATGGACAGTACTTTGGCACGCTTCTCATTTTTGAGGGAAAGTTCTTTCGTTCAATGTTTCTTGATATGAAGCGATGAAGCTTAGCAACCGGGAGGTCTGGAGTTCGATTCCTGACTGGGTCAAAGTAGGGTGGGTTTTGCATCCAAGAGCAATCTACGGTTTTCCTATCTGAACTGGCCTTTCAAAAAATACCAAATTGTTGAATTCGTTACCACCCGACGTTAAGTTGTAATTCATAAGCCAATGGCCTCTCCCACATTGGTGGTCGCTTAGCGTCATTAAACAACTGCCCTCCAAGGCCTTGATTCTCAGTTAGTGGTTTGCTCTACAATCGAGCTCATTATGTAGAGTGAGTCATGTAGACGAGAACGAGATTTCATGGTCACTTTTGGTTATGGCATGGCCAAAAATGAGCGGGTTTTATTTTGGCATTTATGTATTTTATTGTTTTGTAAAAGAATACTTGAGTAAGTCAAATTTGTTGGCCAATATCCAATACTCGCTCATCACACAACATAGTCGGCGGAAGCGGGGTGGGGGATGTGGCAAAATAAATTTTTCAATAGTAATTAAACGAATTTAAGTTGCTTTTATTACATTTCGGTTATTCTTTGGCTCAAATATTACTTTTCAGAGTGCAAACGTTGCAAAGCTTTCGGGGGCTTCGCCCTGGACCCCTACATTAACGATAACCTGTAGGAGAGTTTATTTTCGCCCTTCAAACAGTCGTAGGGTATTCTGCAATTGTGCCCCACTCTGAATTTTGGAATAAGTTCAGGTAGACTGTGACAAGCTTCATATCTTCGGAATCTCTTGACTTTTTACTCGTCGGGCTTCTGGATGGATAATTTTCTAACAGATTTGGAGTGACTGAAATTGGCTAACTTGGTGTGGATTAAACTGTGCTCCTGGCATGTTTCTACCTCCTGTAGGGATTTTTTCAATTCCTGCGGATGCACAAAATCATTCCAAAATCATACTTGGTGTGGTGGGTAGAATATTTGGGTCTATTATGGTTGGAAGGAATTTGCACGGCCATTGCTGTCAGTCATTGGCCAGTGCAACCACCAAACCCATGTCGGGTCAATGCAGTCTCAAGGGTTGCAACATTACTGCCTTATCACTATTACCTCACAGGACCTCACTTAGCTCTTGGCTGAAGTGGGCATACCCAGTGGCGTACGAGACGGGGCAGGGGAAAGACTGCCCCAAATTTTCGCAAAATCTAAATTCGGGCAAGAATTTAGAAATAATTCGGACAGCCCTTTAATTTTGAAAAAATGGGATGGTTCTTCAGAAAATTCCTAAATGTGGACGAAATATCAAAAAAATATACCGGTAAAAAGGAAAGAAACGTCATAAAGTCGCAATAAAATTTTCATGAAAAACCAAGTCAAGATTCCAAAAAGTCTCTACACCTTCGGGCAGCTCAAAAGTTATTATTCGTGGCCGTTACTCCACAGATAATCACAACACAATGCCCGAAATTGTCAAATATCCAAATTCTTTCAAGCATTTGCCCGAAAATGGAAAAGTATCATCGCAAGGGTAACATAGTTTCGAATAATTAAAGAGACAAAAAATCGCGACACATTTGGAAAGCCTGTGGCTTAAAAGAAACAATTATTCTTGACATTTTTAGGCTTATAAAGGGGATCCCAGCAGTTGATACTTTCAGTTTCAATTGCAGATAAACGTTCACTCCAAACTAAAATTCAGCAAGAAAGACTTAGCGGAGCGCCACCATTAGTTTGTGGAAAGCGAACAAAAATTTTGAAATATACGACCCCTCAGACAGTTGAAAATGGCATTTCCCGGGATTATAGGTAAGCAGTCTCTATTTTCAGTTTCCTTTTGCAAAAAATGTTCCCTCAAAACTTAAATTCTGCTATGAAGCGGTCTAGGTGGTGCACCACCATAAGTTGGGCGAAACGTGAAGGAAATTTTGAAAAATTTGACCCTTCAGACAGTCAAAAATATCATTTCGTATGCTTTTAGAGGGTCTAAGCAGTCGCTATTTCTAGGTTCCGTTTTCTAAAAACTATCTACGCCGAGCTTCACCATTCTTTGGCGCGGAGCGAACAGAAAATTTGAAAAATTGGACCCCTGAGACAGTCGAAACCCAGGCGTATAGGGGGATCTAAGCAGTAGCTATTTGATCAGAAAATTACCAGATAAAATGGATCACTACCAGTCTTTGGAATGGTCCCTCATATTTTCGGGGGAAAACCATTAAACGGAATTGAAAACATGATAATGAATTTTACTCTATTGTGAATCTTGCCTAAATTTAATATATTGATACAATTGTGTGACTGCCGGAACTTCCAACTATATGATTTTACTTTTGAAAAAAATATAACATTACCAGGAGTGTTAAAATGAATTTACAAGCAGACTTATGGGAAGACATTCTCACACTGTCTCATTAAAGTATCGAAAAACAAATTACCCGATTTTCATAACCATTTCCCGTATTTGTCTCTAAAGCAGGATTGATGGCAAACTTTTGGGCACCTGAACACCCTCCTGTCTGTCCGTAGAATTAATTTGGCAATGGAAAACGTCACAGCATTTTTTTAAACTTTGCCCGAATATTTGACCATTTCGGGCAATTTTTGCAAGATTACAGTAAGACTGTAGGGATGATGAAAACCTTTTTTTCATATTCTACCTAAATGGGTCGCAATTCTTTGTTATTTTACATGAAAATTTTACTTTAATTATAGCGTCTTCTGTTTTTCGGCAAAGATTTGAAGCTATTAAAATAATCGGCCATTTCGGGTATTGTGTTACACAAGACTTTAAAACAGGCTCAAGAATAATTGTTTCTTTTAAACCACAGGCTTCCCAAATGGGTAGCGATTTTCTTATCCGTTTTATTTTTCGTAACTATGTTACCCTTGCTATATGATACTTTTCCATTTTCGGGCAAATGCTTGGAAGAATTTGTATATTCGACAATTTCGGGCATTGTGTTGTGATTGCCTGTGAAGTAAAAGTCACGATTAATACCTTTTTGCGCTGCCCGAAGGTGTAGAGAATTTTTAAAACCTTGACTTGGTTTTTCATAAAAATTTTATAATGACTATATAACGTTTCTTTCCTTTTTCGGGCATATCTTTTTTGAGATTTCATCCACATATAGAACAGTAGGGCATTTCCCAAAAACAACGCCATTTTTTCAAAATTTAAGGGCTGTCCGAATTTTTTTTCAAAATCCTGCCCGAATTTTTCACAAAATCCTTCCCGGATTTCGATTTTGGGGAAATTTGGCTGTTTGCTCCGTCTCATACGCCACTGAGAATGTCCACTCCACACAAGGGCTAAGTGAGGTTCTGTGAGGTAATGGTGGTAAGGTTGCGACCCTTGAGACCGCATTGACCCAACATGGGTTTGGTAGTTGCACTGGCCAATGAATGGCAGCAAATGGCTGTGCAAAGTGCAAATTCCTTCCAACCATATTTGACTCAAATATTCTACCCACCACACAAATTATGATTTTGGAACAAATTTGTGCATCCTCAGGAATTGAAACAAAAATCCCTACAGGAGATAGAAACAGGCCAGATGCTATGAGGGGACTTAAAACCACACCAAGTTAGACAAGGTCAGACACTCTAAATCTGCTAGAAAATTGTCCATCCAGCAACCCGACGAGTTAAAAGTCAAGAGATTCCAAAGATATGAAGCTTGTCACAGTCTTACTGAATTTATTGTGAAATTCAGGGTGCCACACAATTGTAGAATACCTTGCAACTGCGTGGATCTATCGCAATTGTATGTATGTCACAGTAGCCGGGTAGCCCGGATTGAACATTATCATCGGCCAGCATGAATAAAATTTGTTTGCCCAGGTCGCCAGTGGGGGGATGCTGGGGGGAGCAGGGCGATTCAGTGGGGGGCTGCCCCCCCCCCACCCGTAGCTACGCCACTGATGCTACGTCTTTTGGTTTGAACGGTGGCGACCAATTTTCCCATGATTCTCTGTCCATGTTTCTAGGAAATCCGTGGGCATGACATACGCCCAAAGGCACACCGCTGCTTGTGTATATTATCGTTCTCAGAATGATAGTCATTCTAAGAATGAGCATAGGGGCCTGCTCTTTTTGTCTGCACTTAGGGTTACCATAGGCCTATTCATTTTCACACCATTGGCGTAGCCAGGATGGAATTTTTAGGGGGCCCAGGTAACAAGTGGGGAGGTTTTACAACTGACATACATACTACCAAAGAAATTTTTCCGGTTTTCTGTGGTGTCTAGATGAAAAATGGTGCAGTACTTGTTCAGTCATCGGTATATTACGTAGTCAAAATTAAAATACTATGAGTAGATCTCTCAAAATATTTAAACCGCAAAGCAGAAGAGGGAATCATGTGGGAAACACATGAAATCAGGACTTGTGGACATTTTAAAAATCCCCCGGACGCCAGTGCCAACTAGTAAAAAGAGGACTTGTCGAAAAAATCGTTCTACAGTGGCACTTGTCATAGGCAGGAGTGAGGCACGACATAGGCCTACTTGTTAAGGATGGAAGGGAAGAATTATTAGGAGGCAGTACCATACCCTTATGGCATATTTTGTATATGATAAAGTATATGAATCGTCGTGTAAGAATGGTCTCCGGTGTATGATTGCCTTGTTTTCAGTAAATCAACCAGCCATGCGAAAGGCAGAAAGGGTCTTAACCTAACAAAGTCACATTCGAGTTTGTCGTCGAGACGTTCGTTTCATCTTCGAAGTGAAATGCAATAAACGACAGTGCAGATTATATGCGGTATCTAATTTAGTTAAAGGTAAAGAGCAGTCCCCCAAACTTGTCATGAAGAAAAAGATATACGACAATTTTCGTCTTATTTAACTTCAAAGTATCTTTCATTACATTATATGACTTTAGTATTGCATATTCACAGTAAAGTAAAAACCAAGCAGCTATTTCTAGGAAATTTCATATTTGAATAGAAAAAATGTTGTCACGTGACTCCCAACAGCCAATCATGAAACTGGACAGTCTACTACACTACTTCAATTTGGGATGACTGCTCTTGCCCTTTAAAGTAGGCATTCTAAAGTTATTACTTGATTTTATACGTGCGCATAAAATGTGTTTTACACACATTCATATGGCGCGAGAAAGGGGAATTTATTACTAAAAGCCTAAATATTTCAGGTTTTGTTAAAGATAAACGTATTTCACAGTGTGTTTTACTACTACAAGGTACATTTACCCCCTAACTGCCTAAGATGGAAATTTAAGTTCTGAGTGCATTGAAAATATATGAAAGAGTTTGATATATATGACAATCTTTTAAATATACAACAGTCTTCCAATTATATGGCAATCATTTTAAAGTATGACAATCTTTAAGATAAATAGCGCTCTTTAAAATATATTACAATCTTTCAAATATATCACAATCTTCAAATATATATATATTACAATCTAAATATATTACAATTAATCTTTCAAATATATTACAACCTTAAACGTATATTACAACTTTTCAAATATATTACAATCTTTCACATATATTACAATCATCAAATATATTACAATCTTTTAAATATATTACGATCTTTCAAATAGGTTACAATCTTTCAAATATATTACATTCTTTCAAATATATTACAATCTTTTAAATATATTTCAACCTTTTTAATATATTTCAATCTTTTAAATATGTTACAATCTTTCAAATATATTACAATCTAAATATATTACAATCTTTCACATATATTACAATCTTTCAAATATATGACAATCCGCGATTGGCCATTATCTGGCAATCTCGTTTTATATGACAATCTTTAAAATGAAAATGTCAAGCATTTCAGCCAAGTGGCAGAGCCTGTAAAACACTGAAAAAGCATATCATGCGTGGCAACGGTGTAGCTTCATATTCCGTTTGGCCGCTAACTGGGAAAACTACGGTCAAAGAGGAATAGTCGCCTCCTTGAGGTTAACGCATTTGCACGTTCGCAGGTAACGCTAGACCGGACGGCTATCTTTTCAGGGCGGGGGAATGGTCAAATCGATGTTGAAATTCCGGTTAGGGTTGTTTAAGCTGGTGAAGGATATCGTACTACATCCGTTTTTTCGTGTCAAATTTACACAAGATGGTGGAAACCTGTCATTTTGGAATTAGGGATGTACAATAGGGATGCACCGGATCCGAAATTTTGGATCCGGCCGGAACTGGATTGCCGGAACCAACTTGAAATCCGGCCGGAACCGGATTTTTGCAATGCAGATGAATAAAGCGAAATTCAGCAAAAAGAGAGAAACTCTGGGATAAGAGTTTTCTGCTTTGTAACGCCATGTTTGTGAAGGACTAATGGGAAATGTCTATAAATTTGTCTTCAAGTGTTGTACAAGTGTATTTCACTAATTTTGTAACCAAAAATTGCAGTATAATAGAAAAAAGGCATGAAAAACTGTGTTCCTGCAGAAGTACAGCAAAACTGTTGCAAAGGGGGCAAGTAAGAGCTCTTTGTATTTTCCCTCCCTAAGTGAGTATTTGCAGAGAAAACTCCTGAGGGAATCTTGAAAGTTGTTTTGCATATCAGTTCGTTCTTTTTGAACTACAAAACATCACCACTTGTTCAAAAAAATTGTACAAATTATGTAGACCAGTAATACTTGGCAAAGAGAGTCCTTGGATAGTGATTACTGAATGGACTGCTCATATGTACTGTAAAAAGACTCTAGGCTTAAGGTTTTTAACTATGCACAGTACCATGGTTTTATACACCATTTCTAGTTTTTAAACATGCCATGATATCTTAAAACTGAAGCACATTTGTCATCAATAATTTTTTTGGCAGAGACATTCTGACACTACGTATTATATGTTTTATAACATCATAGATTCATGTTGTGTATACTTAAGTGTGTGTAATTAATTATTAGGGACAGAAAACATTGATAGTGACCCCATAGGCAACTTTAATTTGTAATGAGTAATGTCTTCTGAAATTCAAGATGAAACAAATTTCCTGCTTGTACTACACAACTTTAATGGGCAAGTAAGTGTTAAAAAGTAAAGAAAAGTAAAGTGAAGTGTTTAAGTGTGTATTTGTAGACAGCCCAATACAATTAAACTAAAACACTGCCTTGAATGATGTGACTCAGGTACAACTGTAATATGGATTATCCATTTTGTACAGTACTACTGTGCACTGCAGTATACTTATTTTAATTGCATGAAAGGTCTTTTCATCCATTCAGTTTATTCCACACAGTTGGAGGAGTTTAAAGTCATTACATGTACATGTAAATCAGTTACTTTTATAACTTTGTTGCCTGTTTCGTTTAGTCATTTTTAAGGGCTAAATAAAGGTGTTCAAATGTTATATACTGTAACATGCACTGATAAGCTATAATTTATGAACTTTAAATTAATTCTGTGACAGTTACTGCAGTTTTCATGTTTGTTTTAACTCAGATCATGTACATAATGCTACCCAAGTTTACAGAAAATCCGGTTCCGGCTGGATTTAAAAAAATCCGGCCGGAACGGATATTTTTTCACTATCCGGCCGGACCGGATATCCGGTGCATCCCTAATGTACACTGTTTATGCGTTCGTATGATGTGGAAATCCCATTGGAAAAATCGTTGATGTTGGTTAGCGGTGTTCATGATTCAGGCGCGGATCCGGGGGGGGGGGATGCTTTTACGGCCTCAGCCCTCCCTTTTTCGCCACATGAACAATAAAACATGCGGGAAATTAGCGGTGCAACTCCCTCACACCCCCTGCTTTCTCTTACGTTGCCCCCTCCCCCTTTTGGAATATCTGGATCCACGCCCGTAATGCACCTGACCGAGATGCGAGGAAACCTACACTCATTCATTCTTTCACTTAACATTCATGCCTTGATCTCTGTCCAGGCAAGAACAAAGTCTCCACCAGTTAAGATCCAAATGAAGCTCTCATTTCGTCCCGAAATGGGTAGCCCAATTCCGCTCGATTCCTACGGTCACTGGGCGACACTCTAACTTAGATTGGGCTCACTGATTGGGTGGGATTATGGCACGAACACAGGGCCATTACTTGAGAAAAACTCTAGAGGGGTACCGTAGTTCAACAAACACTGCCTATGCAAAGCACACCAATTTTTAGCTCTTGATGTCTGTAGGATTTGAAAATCTCAGGGACAGTTTCCCTCCTTGTCTTGCCTTCTATACTGCCATGGAACTGGTAAGTTGGCTTTTCTGCAAATTTCATCTAATCATCGGCCCCATTTGGCCATGAAATGAAGATCGTTACAAGGAGGGGGAAGCGGGGCATTTTGAAAAATTTAGGTACATTATGGCTTTTCAAGACACTCACAGTCAAGGCTAGGCCTACCACTGTACCAGGTCACCCAGGTCTCTTTGCCCCGAACAGTTTCTTGTGCCCTGCATTTTCCTCCGCACTTTTGAAATCTTTATGCCGCCACTGTCCATAAAAGATGAATGTTGCAATGTAATGATTAAGTAAAACGTTAAAATAAATTCATGCGAATTGCGGTGGCACCGCCTCGGCTTAGTCACATCTTTTCCGATTATTCCTAGCTGGGGGACAGCTTGAGGGGATTACGTCTACTCTTTTCAGCCCAATGTAACCAAGTGAATGGATTTGTTCTCAATATTGGGAGTCATCACATTTTTCAAAAAATAATTGTGTGTAAGTCAATGAATTTTTAAACATTGGGGGAAATGTCCGCCTCCCGGGGGATCACCGTGCAATCGTGCATTCAACCCCAAGAACAAGTCCCTAACATCAGAGGAAGCTTTTGATACTTATCATTGAATTACAAACAAGGACGGTCTAAGAATGACTGATTTTTGTAACTTACTTTAGTGCCAATTTTGACCGTTTTTAGAAAAGGAGTCAAAATTTCACCCTGGGTTTCTGGGCTACGACCACGGTCTTCGTTGCCCATGAAAGACCTTTAGGGTTCGAATTTTTTATAACTGCTTGGATACTTTAAATATCCCAAAATGTATACCTTTCTTACAATCATGCAACTTAAAAATTCGACATTTCAAAGAGGTGTCACAGTTACCAGCCTTTTTCTAAAGCCCTCTCTTCTCTCTGGCGAAGAGCCGCTCGGCTAAACCAAAAAGTACTCCCGAGCTACGCCTACTATAGGACAATTCTTAACTGACCAACTTCACGGCCCTAAGACCAGTTTATAGACTACAGTGTTCCGCGGTACGCATGGCCTAGCCCTCAACTAGGGCTGTATGTTCGTTACATGGTCTAGGCTTACTCAACTAGGCTACATACGGTAACACCCAAAACAGTGTATCGTGGCTTAGTACATGAAGAACACACAACCCTAGCCTGCAAGAGCCTATGGCCTATCAAAGAAGACTCGAAGTCTGCTAAGCAGGGGTGGCGCCAGGATTTGCCCGAAAGGGGGGCCAAGCTCCCCGACAGGGGGGCAAGAATTTCAAGGTCCCGACAAAGGCGATGTTATGTTTGGTTGAACGTGACTTTGCAGAATTTGAGGCGCGCGGAGCGCGCCGAAATTTTGGGCTTTCCTTTCAACAAATACTTAAAAAATCTGGAGTTTATTTGAAGTAAAAATTAAAACTTATGAAATCATTTTGGCTTTTATTGGTACTATAAAAAAAAATTGGGTATTTATTGAAGAATCTGTCCTTCATAAGGGAAAAATAAAAAACGTTATATGGGTGACAGCTGAAATTCTTTTGGGGTTACGCATTGAATCGTACAAGACCTACTAACTTACTGACTAAGACTTTGAGACGAGACTAGAAGTTTGGCCGGAAAGTTTTTCCCTTTTTTGAACGAATCTTTCAAAATTAAGAGATTATCATGATGGAAAAATTTTGGATTCTAATGAAAGAAAATTTCTTTTTTTGGTAAGGTTATAATGAAAAATTTGGTTTCTTTTATTAAGTGATATGCCTTTCAGGAGCAAAATTAGGTAGTATGCCGGGTGATTAACAGAGTTGGCTTTGGTTATTTATTCTACGGTATATCCATCGAAATTGAAAAATTTTGCCATTTTTAAAAATCTAAAGCTAATATTGGAGCAAAATTGTAATTTTATGACAGTTTTGAGGTTTTTGGAGGAATCTGACGTTCTCATGAGGAAAATCAAGTAGGGCGTGATCTGTAGTTTTGTTGAGGTTACTGACTGTCATCATGCAGATTTAGGCCCTCGGACCATATTGGAGCATTCTCCAGAGGAAAAAATTTGGCTTCGCATATATTTGAAGTTTTATATTTTATTTATTGTCATAGGCGTACGGGAGCGGGTCAGTTGAGTTTGAGAGGGAGCAGAATTGTTCTTTTGTCTGAAAAAATGTAATCCTGCCCGAAAGATTATCTAAGTCGAGCGCATGGAATTTTTTGAAAAATGGAGAACCCCCGGTAAGCAGGAAATGGCATTTCCTGGGCTCGTAACTAGAATTAAAGAAGTCCTTACTTTCAGATTTCTTTCGCAATAAAATTATTTTCACTTCATTATTCTGCCCAAAACGAAGAATAATTTACAAACACGCATTGTTCTGTTCAGATATACCTGTTTAAATAAAACACTATCTATGCGGAGCGTCACCATCAGTTAGCGCGGAGCGTACAGAAAATTGTTAAAAAATCTAAACCCTAAGATAGCCGGAATGGCATTTCCCAGACTTGTAACTAGAAATGAAGCAGTTGATATTTTGAGTTTTCCTTTAAAATGTCAATTGAGAAAAAACCCAACTCGCTAATGATCAGAAAAGTACCAGATAAAAGGTACTGTTACAATTAAATGAAATGGTCTTGTCTCTTTTCGGGGGGGGGGGGGACTATACAACGGAATTGAAAACATACTAAAATGTTTTTGACTGTATTAAGAATCTTCATTGAATTCAATTGCAAGTTCCACTAAATAGATGAAATTTTTAACGTGACTGCCCAAACTCAAGACTATCAATGGTTTTGCGCCCAACGTATTTGAAAAAATGGCACGTTACAAGGTGCCTTCAAATAAATTTTCAGTCAGACTTATGGGGAGATTTTCTCACACCACTGTTTATCATTATATGTAGCTGAAAACGACATGGCCGATATTCATTACCTTTGTGGGAATTCGGCTGTCCGGGCAGGCCAGATGGCAGACCATTGGGTACTGCACGCACATGAACAACCCCTAGTCCGTTTTTGTAAGGAGAATTCGGAATTGTGAGTTTCCTTGAAGAATGTGGTTTTCTAGTAAGCAAGGTCAAGAAGGTCGTCCGAGTGACTACAGACCCACATCTTTTATCGTAGGTCTTTAGATGAAGGCTCCCCATCGAAATTGGATTTTCTCAACAACAGGGGGTGGGTAGCCCGTCCCCGACGGAGGCATGACCTTGCGCTCACGGATTGAAGATGGGATGAGGGATAGAAGAGCTAGTAAGAAGGGATTAAAACCGATTCAGAATTGCTTTAAAATAGCGTTACAAAAGAAAAAATAGTTCGAAAAGAAAAAAATCATGGCCATCCAGCCAGTAACTTCAGTCCTTTACATTTTTCATGTTTAGACCTCCCCGAAAAATTGCCGTCCTTCCCCGACGGGGGAAGAGATAGGACAAGGTACATAGAATGCGGTTTAACAGAGTAAACAAGTGATTTAAAGTCGATTCCGATATGTATTAAAATAGCATTTCAAAACAAAAAATATGTTCTAGATCGCCCATCCAGTAACTAGGTCCTTGTGTCCTTGATTTTTTATTATTTTTTTTTTGGCCTCCCCGACGAAACCGCCGACCTTCCCCGACGGGGGGGGGGGCAGTGTTCCCCGACAGGGGGGCATGCCCCCCCCCCGCTGGCGCCACCCCTGCTGCTAAGCTATCTATTGCGCACGGAGTTGCTGATCTAGTATTAACAGCAGCCAGGAGCTGTTCCTGTCGTAACCCTGCAGGGAAAGACGGGTTTATCGTGAGTGACGAGACCGTTGAATTTGTGCATTGAAGCATGTTTCCTCTCTTCTCGGCACAGTATTGGTGAACGCAAACTGCACTAACACTCTGTAGGAACCATGCCGAAAGTACGCAGGAAATTCCCTATGTCTAAATTCACGAAGCTTGTCATATAAATAAAAGCTTGTCAAATAAAAACCGGGTCCCCGGCCAAATGACGTATATTAGGCACATTTTTAACCACTTTGGCCGGGATGTTTTCCACTTAGCGGCCAACGGAATTTTGTGGCTACATCGCTGCAACGTAGGCTTGTACGGAGTTTGGCAGTTCTATTTCACATATTTGGCCGAAAAAGCTTGTCATATATTTTAAAAAGATTGTCATATAAAACAGGACTGCCAGATTATTGGCCAAATCGCGGATTGCCATATATTTAAAAAATTGTAATATATTTTAAAGATTGTAATATATTTGAAAGATTGTAATATATTTGAAAGATTGTAATATATTTGAAAGATTGTAATACATTTAAAAGAGTGTTATATATCGCAAAGATTAACATATTTTAAAACGATTGTCATATAATTAGCAGAATGTCATATATATTGAAAAATATTGTGATGTACTAGATTGTTGTATATTTAAAAGATGGTCATATATTTCAAAGTTATATATTTTAGTATTTTCGTTGCACTTTAGAACATAAATTTCCATTTTAGGGGGTAAGTTCACCTTGTAGTAATAAAAAAAATCCGGTGAAATAAATATATCTCTAACAAAACTTGAAACAATTAGGCTTTTAGTAATAAATTCCCTTTTCTCGCGCCATACATTCATGCATGTTTTCTTAATTGTTACACATTTATTTATTTATTGTTTTTGAAAAAATACTTCAAAAGTTTACTTCCGTTCAAACATTTTATTTTTCTCAGTTACTTTATCAGGTCGCAAGAAATCTGGGGGCGTGAAGAAAATCTGGGGGCCTAGGCCCCAGGCCCCCCATGGCTACGCCACTGTTTCTCGCAAGGAGGACATGCATCGCCACCCTAGTGATGAGGAGGGGACGGGTGGGGAGTTTGGAAATTTTGTTGGTTTTTAATGGTGTCTGGATGCAAAATGGTGCGATATTTTTTGCTTTTCCTAGAGTTTCTCCTGACTTGATTGAAGCGAAATTAGGAAAAACCTCTCAGATCATGTGAGAAATACATGAAATCCCGACGTGGCGGTAATTTTACAACACCGCCCGGACACGAGCGCGAAACAATAAAAATAGGACGTGTCCTGGTAAAACAAAACCGAACGTCTAGTAACCCTACCTGCAGGGCCACTGTGAGCACCGTAGGCATACTTTGCGACTTCCGGTTGATCACTGTCGTTACATCGGCATTGCCTGATAAGCATTATGAGAAATAGTGCAGTCCTGCATTATTCCTTTGTATCACGAGATTGCGAGTCGAAAGTAACGAAGGATTGATATCTACAACAAGCAACCAACACATTACTGCATTGATTATATTCAGGTATATCACATCGGCCAACATACGTGAAAGGACGATATTCTTAGCTTTAGTACGTACCAAAGTACGTTGGCACAGAACCAATCATTGACAGTAAGTGGCTACGATTTTCGTAACCACATTTTCTAGTTGACTTCGTTAGTATGGTAGCACTACTCAATCAACGAAACACGGGTAACGTGAGACCACAGACTGGAAAACACGCGCGGTTATCCTGTGGTTTTATCTTCTTGTCAACACGAGGTAACACCGAGTGTCGCGGGGTACGTGAGACCAAGGCGTTATCATCCACATGCCTTGCAGCATTTAAAGTTGAACAGACGTCTTACATGTTGATATGCTTTTGCAATTTGCAAATTGTCGGGTAGCTATTTCAGTCTTAAGAAATCTGGCGTGATTATAATTACACAGAAAGTTCCCACGCGTGCCTGAATTCTGTACAAATTCTGTATAAAATGCATCACGGTCACTATAAAATTTTCATGAAAAATCAAAAAAAGATTGAAGAATGCGCAATTCTTTCTAACTTTTTATTCATCAGTGGTGGTGTTACTTCTCATTTGGCAACTATGTGCTCATTTTGCAATTTGCTGATCATTTTTATCCAAGGGAAAATTTTATTGCAAACGAAAGCTGAAAATACTGCTACTTACAAGCATTTACTTACAAGCCTGAAAATGCCATTTCCGGTTGGAAATTGTCACAACGATAAGGATGATGATAACAACAAGTTGGAATGAAGGTGTCCAGACTATGTTTTATTTCTCTTAAATTGCAAGCCAGATGAAATACTGAGATGAAAATTAGATGTAGAATAATTTAAACAGATACAGAAGGATGGTGTGGCATGATGCTTACAGCTTGATGGCTGGTGTCTGACTGACCTTCTAAATTTGACTAAGGTACAGCTAGTTTTTCCTATCTACCTGGAACAAAGACTCCCTATTAATAAAGTGACCCACCAGCAAAGACTTCCTGTCTAACAAAGGGCTATTCAATCCCTCATATCTTGACCAGTGGCTACTGTGACAAGAGGGATGAAAGAAGCCCTAAGATAAGATGAAATGTCTATCATCAAAGCAACGTCGGTAATAAGAGAAATGAAAGAACCTTAGATAAAAAAGATACAGAAAAAGATGAAACAAGAAACAAGAGGAGCATCTGGAAGACACCTGTGACAAGCGTTTGGAAAACACTTGTAACAAAGGTTAATGTACCTAGAGCAGCTGTGATAAGTGTCCCACCCTGGGTAGCGAAATCTGGTCCCCAGACTGTGTAGCAAAAGTTGAAACAAAAAGGCATAAAATTTGAAGAAGAACAATACAAGGTATACATTTCCGTGTTCTCACATACCCCGCGCTCGAGATACAACACCATGTTATATTGCGCAGGAGTAACGTGACCCGTGCTCTCACGTGAGAGCACGGGTAACCAGCTGGGTCGTTGTTTAAATTTCGATCCACCTCCGAACACAGGGTTCTGAGGTTATAAACACCGTGTTTGTTTCAATCATGCAAGGTCATAGGTGTTTATATAACTAACGACCTATTTTCTAACATTTTATAGTAATTGCTACGTGAAATATTCGACCTCGTTACTATGGTAGCAATACCCAATCAACCAGACTCGGGGTACGTGAGAATACATGCTGGAAAACGCTGTTTTGTCTTTTTGTAAACACGGGGTAACACCAAACATAGCGTGGTACGTTGGAGCAAGCTTTTAGGGCTTGCAATTTTTCAACTGAAGGTTGTTCCGCTTAAATTCGCTTTCGGGCAAGACGACATATTTTAAGGCAGAGAATAATTTGCATCCCATACTGAAATTCCCTCATACACTATCATCAGATACCTTGCGACCGTGTCAGTTAAGTGGTCTGTGTAGATGGATTCTTTAGTATTTAAAAGAATATTCTGGAGACAAATTTCATTAACTTCAGAAAATCCAGAAAAACGTTCTCTTACAGCGGGTGAAAACTGCATCTCAATAGCATATAGCGTTAAGAATATACATATAAGTTTCATTTCATTTCATTGATTTGTTTCTTCGCAGCATGAAGCAATAATTAAATGTACAATAGTTACAAGTGAACTGACAGATATTGTGTTGATATTACATGCTACGAATGGAAGTGGTAAAATAAAAACCTTTTTAGGCTTGTGAGGCAGATCCCTCCCATTTTACAAATGAAGTAATGCATTATTTTCTTGAGATTTAGTGCATCGTGGGAAATCTGTGATGTCATCGTGCCGCATTAATTTGACATTGAATTCATTTGATTATAATATTGATTCTGCAGCAGACAATATTAAGCAACTTTGTTGGCTGCACTCTACGTATAGCGAAGGGAAATGCTATTTGTACCGGGAAAGATGTTAAAACATTCCAACAGTATCAAATTTTAAGGACAAACAGGATATTCAATTGTAATGGAAAAAATGGAATCCTAGCCAATGTGCTTACATTACATAACTTTCTGTGCCTTTGTTGAAAAAGAAAGGTATTTTTAAACAAAAAATATCGTGAGTTTGAAAAAAGGTATTGAGATAGGGTTTGAGGGACATGGTGTAGAATATTTTAATTGTTCTTGCAAGACCCAGGTGAAAAGCCACCGGAATATGCCTTTAAGTGTTAACAGTTATCATTTTTTCCAGGGGGCATGTACAGTAGTTAATGGACATGACAGCAAGTCCATTATTGTGGTTGGTCATATTTTTTGATGATCACGTGACCCCTTTCCTTTCATTCAGTTTATCGGACAACTTCCTAGGTAACTGTTCGAAATGAACAAAAAGAATTTTGCATAAACTCGCACAAAAAGCAAGACTAGTATAATCAAACCGAAAGTCCGAATTTCCTTGGAAATTTCCTATTATATCATATGGCAACTATTAGGTTTTCGATTTGATTAGTCCATTGATAAACTGAAGTCAAACGTAAGCATACGTACATTTGACGGTTCACTTAATACCTTGTACGCATTCTACATCATAGCTATGTCACCCCTCACAGATATCCTTTTAGCTCCTTGAAATGTGCAAAATATTTAAAACACATTTAAACTTAATTGTAGCTTATATAGCACCAAATTTCATATACACACATCTACTATTTTAAAAAAATCCAAAGGAGAAGGTGACAACACCTCCTCTTAGGCCATAAAAATTTTAAAATTCCGAAAGATTTTCCTAAATTTCACTGAAGTATGAAAACATTATGGCGGCTATTTAAGTCTAAAACAATCTGGCATGCTTTCAATCACACAGAAAACCCTTAAACGTGCCCAAAAAATAAAAAAAAAAATATTATAGTAGCGGTAAATTTTCATTAAAAGTTCGTATCAAAATAAAATTTATAGTCACTCATTCTAGAAGCCTATAACCAAAATGCAAAAATGCATTGAGGTTTCGATGATCAATATTTGTTCTATTCCAAAAAATGCCAAGATGTCCAGTGCATCTTTTCTGTCAAATGTTAAATTAACATGTTGGAAAAAATAAATGGTTTTTCGTTACCCCAGATGATCTTTGACCGCCACAAAACAATAGCGACCATCTTCCCTACATGCAATATCCACATACCACTAGTACCAAATACGGAAGGTATTCAACTTTCCTACTTTTCAAGGAATAATTGAATGAAAAATAATTTATTCCTCAGTCTCACTTCATAGTTTTGGCATTATTGCACCCGAAATGGTAGTATGTTGTACGGGCGAAAGTTGCAAAAAGCTGTTTAATTTTTTTTAACTGCCAGATTACACAGGCAAGCCGAAGGGTACGCATGAAGTTGTAAACTAAATCCAAAGGTTTGACAGGAAAATTGTAGTGGTACATTTATTTACCGGTAGTTGTTTTCTGCTCAAATTGCAATAAAGCATGTCTTATTAAAGTTAACATTTTAATTTAAACGAAACTTCCAAGTGGAAAACTGCAAAGAGTCACTTACAAGTATGAGAAATGCCATTTTCGGCCTTCTAAGAGGTCACCATCATTTTTAAATTTTCTTTGCGCTCCGCCAACTTATGAGACGGAAGGCTTAGATTTCAGGGCAATTATTACTTACTTTGGAAGAGAATCCTCTGCATACAACCTACCACAAACATGAACTATACCCACTGTCTATGTTCGTAACTTTGTTGTCGTGTAAACGCAAAAACGTGACTGTAAGCGAATATTTTCTCGAAGAACAAACCGATACGTTTCCTTTCTTTTTCGTCAAAGTCAAAAGGCAAATGTGCACAAATGTATTATGTCAACTCCAAAGTCTCGAGTTGGGCAAAAAATAAATAAAGAAATAAATAAATCAGGGGAGGCCTCGCCCCTGCCCTTCCCCCTTTGGCTACAGACCTTGGCTTTCTGATAATTTTATTTCCGTATTATTTCGTTTGTCATATTGATTTTTGTCTTTAATTCCAGCTAAGTTCAATATTTCACCACATGCCATTTACTTTCAGAATTTACAGTTTTTCGCCAAAAAAGAGATTTATACAAGTGTGGAGATGCCACAGCGTCACAACTTTTTCAAAATTTTCTGCACACTCCACGCCAACTGATGGTGACCCTCAGCTTAGATAACTAGTCAATCAAAAATCCCATTCATGCAGTCAGTTCTATCAGTTGAATTGTAAGGGACCTATACCAAAATACCTGCAGAATATTTCAAAATGAGAAACCCTATTTTCTTTATTAAGCAAAAGTGAGGAACTAGTGAGTCATTGTGAGTGCCTAGAGAAAGCGCAACAAATGAATCAATACTTCATACTCCTGATTCCTAAGATCTGTATCGGGCATAAGATTATGCATATCCCACAAGAAGGAAGACAAATTTCTGACAGGGCATTTTTCATAACAATTTCTGACACAGGAAATTTCAACGAAAACTTTTTTTTTACGGATCAAAGGCCCTGGGTCTTATGGACCAAAAATCGTATCAATACGCTGCGAGATAACTTATGATGGTTCTACATAAGATAGCTACTAAATCGCAGAACCCGTCAAAAAACAAAAGCTAAAAGAGTACCAATGGAAAGCTTCACTAATTGGCTAAAAATCCGATTTTCCCCTCCTGAAATGAAGGCAACATTAGTGTCATCAAATCTGTAAAACCTCATACCTTATAAGGATATATATGACTATACGTATTCATAATCGCCCACAAAATATTTACCGACAAAAGGATCCACTAAGTACACTGTTAAAAATTTCTGTAAATTTACAGACTTTTTTAACTTAAACTTTTTTGGATTTTACTTTTGATAGAGATTTTCTGTATCTTTACAGACACTTCGTATTGCTACAATAAAAAAAGGTTGTTTAACGTGTATTTTCTGTTTATTTGAAAAACCATTTCTGTCTGCTTTTTAACCAAATTTTACTGCTTTGTAAAACTTTTTCTGTAAATTTACAGAAATTTTAAAGACACAGTATCGTGGCGCGAAACGGGGGCGACATTTGGACAGCCTTCAAAAAATTTGTTATCCCACCTAAAATCCCGGATGTAGCCCATAGACACCGTATGATAACAGTTCATACGATTGGGTGGGATAGCGTACTGCTGCATATGCTTGCTTGTGTGAGCGTTAACAGGCGTAGTATCTGTGTTAATTTGTATGTAGCAGGGAGTTGTTTTCCTGATACAAGTGAGTACCTTGCTCAGTGACAACAGAGAGACCCTTGGGAATTTTCCCAATATCTTGGGAATTTTGAACCGCCTCGATCATTCTTTTCCTTCCCACTTTGAAAAAAGAAATATTGTGTGATTGTTTCTTTTTTTACTTTTTTTAAGCCACTTATTAATTAGTTATGAAATATGTGAATAAGTTCTAATAAGAATGAAAAGGTGGCTAATTTGTATTAAATTTCCGGCTTAATTGTTTTGTGTTTTAATCATCAGTTTGACTTCGATGCTCTTATAGGCTATTATTACTGTAGTTCAACGTTGAGAGGCTATACGTTGTTATTCGAGAAGTGATCTTGGGAATTTCTAAAAAGACGAACTGGCCTAGGAAACCTGCACTGAACTTGACAGATTGGTCGAAGCGAAGGGGCTAGTCTTAGTCTTACGACAGCAAAATGTCTTCCTGTTCAGAACTTCAGAAAGAAAAATCGAAGGACAGCGTTTGCACACGTTGTAACGAGAAGGAGAAATCAAACGAGAAAAAAACAGTAGCAAACGAAAGTCGGAGTTCCCTTCCCCATTCTCACGCGGAATAGGCCCTACCTAACGTTAGATCGCCGCAGAAAAAGCAGGTTGATTGATTGGGGAATGCCAAGTCTCTTGTTTATAACGGCGATTTTGCGAAACATCATCTCACAGATCATGCTCAAAGGTAAGTGAAATGTGTTTGTTCAGTTACTGATAGTAAAAAGTAAACAGGATTCCCGTCTCGTTAGTGATCCATCCACATACCCATCCCACACGCGTTTTTTTTTGAGCATATGTACAGTACAGAGTATGCATAGGCCTAACGTCAGGACAATTTTATTAGTAGCTATATGCCTAGTAAAACTTTTGACGAGCTAGCACAGGTTACAGCAGAAGTGATCAGCACTACATTTACCACTTCATCAAAATCGTAACCCCAGAATAAGCCGCACTACTCTTGAAAAATCTGACTAGCCTATGTCCTCGGTTTGCTCACATGCCCCATCTAGTTTACACTTATGATCTCTCAGAGGGCCTGGCCCGGAGTTTGCACTTTCCCCAATATTGCCTTATCAAGCATAGACCTACAATAGCTATCACTTAGATATCCTAGCTGTTTCATTAGCCTACAGTCCACTTGACAATGAGTAAGTGCTCAGCTTTGCTGGATCAGTAATTTGCCAACGATTTGACTTGATGAGAACAACAGTCTGTAAGCCTGAGCATGTTGGATTTATAATGTAAATGAAGATTATCTGGTGCAATATCAGGTGAGCAGGATCAAGAGGCCATTATCCAGTAATTGATTTCTGTAACTTTGCTTATGCTTGAGTGACCTCCAGCTGCATAGTAATTGATACTAGTTATATGAATTGCAAAAAAAGGAAATGAAGGATTTGATGAGCATCATTTATTCCAGGGGGGGGGGGCAGTTGACCTTATAGTTGGCCCCCTCCCTGGATCTGCCCTTGATGAACATAATTATCCTAGCAGCTTCTGTTTTGTAATTGTGTGAAAAATATTTTGGACAACCAAAGTTCCTTCTGGACAACTAAAATGAGTGAAATGGTTGCCCCAAGACAACACTAAATATTTTAAAAATGGAGGCCTGGGCTATGAAGGGTACTGTAAGGTAGGCTAAACATAGTATAGCTGCTGTACCTGTACATACAGTATAAAAAGTTGTTTTCCCCAAGATCTAGGGAGATCTTGGCATGTAAATGCTATTTCTGGGTTAGGTTTCAACCAAGTATAGTTCAAGTCAAGCTAGTCAATCTTGACCTTTTTTTCTGTTTTGGTTCACAGGCTTGTTTTCCCTACTCCATTGCTTTTGCAAGCACAATGGCAGTAGGTTCCATTTTTAAAGTCTTCAGTGAGACCAGGTCTGGAAACTGTATGTTGAGTGTACATGAAATGCCAAATGCAATAAAAATTAATGCCTGAGCAAAATTTATGTCCTTGGTTATTGATAGTGGCATTACTTGACTTTTTCATGGGGAGAGGGAAAGTGCTAAACGTGGTGGGGCAAACAAAAATGCTCCTACTGTCGCCTATCGAGTGCCACTATTGACCAGCACATTGCGTACAGAGAACACTTTGCCTGAAATGTGTTTCAGATTGAATAAAATGGTACTTCCCAGCTGTTGTTTTTACTACTAAAAAGTACTGCTTTCAAGATGTTTGTGAAGTTCTTACACATTTTGCCCAATATACTTTTTACATGGGGGGGGGGGGGTATACAAGAGCCACTGCTGATGCCAGTGGCAATCGGTAGGTTGATTTAAAATTCCTTTAGACAGAATAGATTGCAATCCCCCCCCCCCCCTTGTCCCTTTCTGTTTTAATGGGGCCTAGTGTTCACATCATCATCAATCATCATTATTATGACTCTTATAACAACCAATTTTGACACCACCCCTTAATCATTGAGGGATATGTGATTTGAAATCATGGAATTAAGTCTGATATATGCACTCTTCCCTAAGATAAAATACTGTTTCATTGCAAATAGTCTTGATTTACTTTTCAGGTGTTCTTCAAAGTACTGTACATGCAGTGGGCCACACAGACAGAGCCAAGTGAATGACCAACCTCACCTCAGTTGCTAGCTGTTACACCCATAGGTGAGTGAAAATAACTGCAGGATGTATTAAAACAAGTCTTTCAATTTCCAAAAGCATGTTTTCCCAGCTAACTTCCAGCAAGTACTTCCATGGTTCACAACACTATAGCACAGAACAGTCTACCTTGTGCTGTTCAGAATTGCTCGTAACGTTTTCGCGGCTTTAATTAGTGCCATGAGTGGTGGCTCTATGTTGGGGCAAGACGGGGCATTTGCCCTCCATAGATTTTGTCCTTGGCCCCCTCACTCCCCCTCCCCCTGCCCAAATGTTAGCTGGTCAGAAAGGAGTTGGGTTTGGGTTTACTGAAAAGAATTTAAATAACATACCTCTCCAGAGACTACATTTTTCATTCAGAGATACAGTATGCTAAAACCTCAGAGCTTCCAGGGGTGAAGCCTGCCTGTTTCCAGCCTACTGTAAGAGGTGACTAAAGGGAAAACTAACTTGTACTTGAACTGTACTTGAAAGTAAATTTAAACTTTGAACTTTATATTGAGTTGACTGACACAATACTGTACATGACATGTTCATGTTGGGTACAGTTAAATCTCATCTTTACTATCTAGAAACTTTATATCTATATTTACTAAAATATTGCACAGTTTTTGAGCATTGTTAGGCCTTTATCCAATATCTTGTCTGATAATGATGCAGAGTTGCAGTATCAATTAGTTGTCCACAAAGCCTGAGTGAATGTTATTTTCTCCAAATTGCACAATATACCCACTATGGTAATGTTTTGACGTTGCCAACATTTTCAGAATTATAATTGTAATGTGCTTGATTAGTTTACCTTTACAAATTGGGCTAGTTGCTATATTGATATGATGTACGTGCTCCCTTCCTTGAAGACAAGAGCATTCACCCCAGTATACAGTACAGAAGTGTACAGGAGTTAGACTGCCCTGTTTCATGATTGGCTATAGAGTCAAGTGACAAATATTTTTTCCTGAAATGTGAAATTTACTTAATTGCTTGGTTTGCCTGAATATCCAGTATTATGGAATGAGAAGAAAATTGTGAGATACCTCCTTAAAAACAAGCCTTGCCCTATTATCAAGTTTACAGTAGTTAGAAGTGTGGTTATAATAATTGAAAATCACATCCATACAGTTCATCCTGTGCTGCAAACTTGCATCACCAGCTGTAAATATGATATTCCATTGAATTGCAGCATTGACATCTACTCCTGTCAAGGGCCACTATGACAGTACAGTATATTAGAGCCAGTTTGTCCCTGATCAGCAACTACAGGTAATTATGGAAGCCAAACACAGGGAGGATTGCAAATGGCTGTTCAACTTTAAACCAATAGTTATTGCCCAAGATTAGCTGAACTTTCATTGAGTTCAGACAAACATCATAAATGTCCTATATGCACGATTCCCTTATACAACATGTACACAGACGGTGTGTTTGGTCTAACGGTAGAGCATCCACCTCTCACGCGGAAGGCTCACTTCCCAGGTCGAGTCATACCAAAGACTCTAAAAAAGGAACCTACTGCCATTTTGCATGATGGCTGCTCTGTATAAGCAGTGGGGTAGGGAAAACAAGCCAGTGAGCCACAACTGGAAAAAAAGCCGTGGCCGGTTTGACTTGAACCAATAGGTTGGAAACTGGGCCGTAAAACTCCATCTAACTACAACATGTATTACAGCCAGGGCTGGAAAAAATATTTATTTTCGAGGAAGGGAGTTGCATTATTTCCCAGGAAGAGAGTAAAAGTTCCCACAATTCTCCCTGCATTTTCATGAAAAGGGAAATTTTCCTCCAGATGTTCAAATTTTCTGGGAAGGAGTTTCTCAGCTTCACAACTCTTTTAACCCATGATTAAAGCATTGTAGTAAGTGCTGTAATAAGTCACAACATCCGGCATGGTGCCATGCAGTCTCTTTCCAAGGGAATGATGAAATCCTTCATGATAGGCACAAGCAACCCAAATCTGTGGCCAAACCCAGAGATTTGTCTGGGAATTATTTTGAATAAAATGTTATGAAAGAAAAATTGAAAATTTGGATTTTAAATTCCATGTTGATTTGGGTTTGAAAATTAAATTTCAAGCTAATTGTGGTTTTTAAAGGACAAATGCATTTCCTTCAAGAATTAGAAGGAAGTACACAATTGGAATGTTACTTGTCATTTTCTGGACAATAAATAACATACCCATCTATGCTCCCTCGAAAAGAATGGAAATTGTTTCCTAAAATGTTTCCCATATACAGTGGGGACCATCCATCATAACTGGGAGATAAATCCCCTGTCCCACCTTGCTCCCCTTAGCACCTCTCAGGCACTTCTGGTTTTACTGAACACTTATGGCAAAATAAATTGCCATAACACAAAGGGTCATTCAAGATTTTAGCATGCATGAAGTTGTTTTGCCCTCTACCTAAACAAAAAGGGATGGGGGTATTGGATGCTTCCCTTGTCTTTCTGCAGTGGAAGTGTGATGTCTTTGTCACAGTGTGGGAGGAGGGTGCTATATTTACTGTTATTGTTCAGAAAGTTCTAAAGCTTTGACTATTTTCATGACAGTAAGCATTTCTTCTGGAGTACGGTACCATAGCTTGACTGTCAGATATGCATCTCTCTTCTACTCACAGTAGTTGTATTTCCTTTTATTTTTTAACCTAGCTAGGCTACTCTCATCATTTCAAAATGGATTTATGAAGTCAGAAGTCCTATGTTTTTTATTATTACTTATTTTATCTATTATTCCAACAATATACTACCCAATGTGTTTCTTTGGGTGTTAATTCTGAAAATGCAAGTTTTTTTCTAGTGATAACTGGTTAACCACTTTTCAAATGCAGTCACATGCTTGCAAAACATATATACCTGCTTTCCAACGTGCTTTTGAAATGTCGGATATTAACATCAAAAAGCTGACCAGGAAAGAAAAAAATCCTTTGTTAAACAGAATTTGTTTTGTAATTTTTTAATGTGCTGTATAGGCTCAGTCCTGGCAGATCTGCAGTCACTGGGTCTTCCCGTTTTAACCATACTACTCCAAGGTGCATGACTGCTGTTGTCATTTTTCCACATTGAAAGGCAAAAACAGTCATCCCAAACTTACTGTATTTCGAAGCAAAGGCTAAAGCTCACAACTTTCTTTTCACTTCTCTTAATTTCTTAAAAGTATCTTTAAAAATTGTTTAGGACTTCAATATTACATATTCAAGGAAAACCAAGCAGTGACTCCCCCAAAAATGGCACATGACCGTGAAGAACCAATCATGAAACAGGGACGGTGTACCACACTACTTCAAGTTGGGGAGACTGCTCTTGCCCTTTAAGCTTTTCATTAATCATGCTTTGATATCAAAGGGCAGAAAAGAGGATCTGAGATTTCCCTAGATTGAAACAGTATCATGAAAGTGCATGGTAGGAACATTCACCATTTGCATTTGGCATGAACATATCCATGGATAAAAAATACCTTTACCCTTGCAAGTTGCAAATTTTTTGCCATTTGTCAGTTTGTTAGTTTTTTTTCTTGATTCATTTATCTTCAAAATATGATATGAAGGATAAAATGTAGTTTTCAAACTTTGCCAGTTGCTCCATTATTATTACCTGCTTGGACAAGAGGTGACTTGAAGAAAGTTGAAGTACAGGTCTGAGTGCAGTACAATCTATTTTGTCAACAGTTCAGTTGAAGATTTCCTGGATTGCCACAATGAAAATGACACTGATGAGGCAGAGGCAGACAATATAATGTGGGAGGAAGCAGTTAAGTCTAAACATGAAAGTAGACTATCTAGGTAAATTCACTATGCATTGGTTTCAGTTTCTTTGAAAAGAGAATCCTTGTACCTGATGGAAAAATATCAAGTTTTTGTTACATCTTTTGAATTTCCATTTTGATTTGGATTCTGCTCAAAATATTTCTGGAATGGTAGTTTGCCTATCCCCAGTTCCACGGCCTACTGACAGTAGTACCAACCTCACCTCGGAAGCTCAGGCCTTGTCCAGTAATCAATTTTTGGCACCACAAGTTTGAAAGAAATCTTTTATGAGTAGCTCTCTCTTCAAGAAAGTGAGAAATATGAGACCAATTTCATCTTTTTAGAATTTGTGACAAGGAGAATAAAGAAAAAAATTTTAAGTGTTTTTCGTACATTTCTAGTTCCAGCCCTACCTGCTTGTTACATTTAATTTGAAGAAGTACCAATGCAGATTACTAAGCAATCCAGAAAAATTTCAAGTAAGCAAGGACAGAGCAAAAATATTTCTGTGGGCATTTCATATATTATGCTGTTTTTTTTTGACACAGGAGGACCAGCCCAAGGATCCACCCAAAGTTGTCAAGTTCACCTCTGCATATGCTAGTCATGTACAGTGTCACGTTCCACTGGACTGAAGATTCAAAATCTCAGCTACAATTGGGGTGTAAAAGGCACCAGGTTGATGCTTCCCAACCAGGATGGATTTATGCATGATTTTGAGTATCCTGGCAGAACCTACTAGAAAACCACATCAATACTGGAAAGATTGCTTGCCTTGCTTGCCAATTAATGGTTTACATCACAAAAGCAATTTTTATTGGCCAAATGTGTTTTGTGTATGAAGTTTTGTAAATAGGAAGATGGTGTGATACCTGAACAGTATTGCCAACCAGCTTGTAACTGTATTGAAGCCTTTCATTTATATAACATCAGCTATACCTGAAACTTTAGGTCTGAATTTTATTCCAGTTACTAAAAAGCATGAAAGAAATAATGGGACTATCATATCATGCACAATAAAGACAACAAGAATATAGGAACAATTTTTGATGCACTCAGTGGAGCATGTGTCTTTTGAAAGCTTCAAATGAATCATAAGTTGAAGCAGGGTTCCTACATTTCTGGAAACTAATTTTTCACTTTTCTGGGACCAAATATTAAAAGAAATTGCACAACTTTTTTTTTATGGGGGCGGGGGGGGGGAACTGTTACATCAAATTATGAAAATTTGTGAAAATTTCCATGAATTTTTCATGACTTGGTTAACACAATTTTTTGAATTGGAAAACTTTACCAGGCCCTGGAAAATATTTTTTCAAATTTCATGACTTTTTAGGTTTTCAATGATCATGGCAGGAACCCTTTTAAAGGTGTTTAAGTCATTTGTTTAATAGAGACGTTGGTATGCCAATTAAGGAAGTGGAAGTTTGAAACTGCATGTTCAGGATATTCAGATTGATAATTATAGGTTATTTATTTGTAGTAACTGTACTGTGTAAGAAATACCCATGCATCATCCTGATCTGTGATATCAAATTCAAGAATGCAGAGTGGCTCATATTCCGACAGAGAGTGCAGTCTGATTCAACAGGGTTTTGTATGCTCACTTTGATGATATACCCTTCAACAAGTAGATCAGGATTGTGTCTGCGCAATGAAAAGTTTTAAACAGCTGTGGGTGGCTACAATTAAACAGGTTGGGAGAATGTATGAGGTAGTGAGAGGACTTGGCCTAGCTTGAATATTCTGTACCTCCAGAAGTAGACCCTAATTCTCATTTTAAAGATATCCTGTAAAAGAATGTTTCAAATAAATTTATGTTTAATACGGTGAAGTAGAATGTTGCCCATCATTCTTAACTCAGTTCTTCGGATGCTCAAAATATATGCAAGTAAAGTTATCAGATTTTTATTTCAATTTTTATGAACTTGGCGCAAGCTTGTGTTACATATCCTATACACTTGCACTGATCAAATGTGTTTTCTAAAACTTCTTTTGCAAATGATCGAAATATTTCTTTTCTTAGATTTGAATATGCCATGAGCAAGGGTGGAAAAACCAGCAAAATGGGAAGCTCCTTGCCAAGAATTGTTGAAAATTTGGAAGAGTATTTTTTTTTTACAGATGAACATTTAATTTCCAGTGTAAATTTTATTTGTGCTGAAAATACACATTTCCTAGCTATTGTCATGTTTGGAGCCCTCGATCGCCATGGTAAGTGGGACACACAAATTTTTCAATCGTGACATTTTCTATTAATGGGTTAAACCAAATCCCTGTGTTTCATTTTGAATAAAGAGCAATTGTAAAATCAGGACACGATACTGTAAGCATTGCCCATCTGTGCTGAAACATTGACATCCCTCCTTGAACAGTACTTCCTTTAGGTTCAGTCATGACTTGCTTTGGGTCTGTGTTGCCACATTCATGTACGTTATGCCAACATGCCAAGGACCAAATATGACTTGAATAAAACTTTTGATTATATTTAATTCTAGCATTGAGCAATCCATGAGAACTCTTTTATCAGCTCTCTTCCACTAATTTGGTTTAATCCTACACCTGATCCACAAGCTTGTTTATTTGTGGTATTGTGCAGTAATATGTGTCCCCACCTGAGTACCATTTAGAAACCAGCCTGGTAAAAGTGCATGCTGGTGCATGCATGGTGCCTCTTAAATTGGAGACTGCGGTACTGCTTCGATGGGTCTCATATATGTCCTTATATCCATCACTGTTTGCTGTTAGTTATGGAGGGACTTGTACATTTAGACATAGAATGATTTTGCAATGATGCAGAATTAAGTTGTTGCCATAAGGAGAAAATACATTTATGCAAATTGCATGCATACAGTATGTGCACTTGCTTACTGTACAAACAGCACCGCTACACTTGAAGGGAATGTAGCATATCCACAAAGATAGTTATAGGAATATGTAGCACTTTATACATGAAGATCAGTACCAATTGGTTAAATTTTGATTATGAATTGAAACAATTACTCCTCTCTTATTGATTAATTTTTTTGGGGGTACTGGTATTTGTGTACTCAATCAATGGCATAAAAAGGCCTTCTAGATGCATGGGGAAGCTAGACAGAAAGGGGGTGCCCACATTCATTTTTCTAAAAGCCTCTAGCTCTAATATTCATGGGTGGGGGGGTGGGGGTATATGGGATAGGAATGAAACCTTGCACATGCACACAAGCTCTGTGATGTTTGAATTCTCCATGGACCCCTGCATGTGCATTGTCCACCCAGGTCCACCCTACTGCTGCCCAGAAGTCCCCAATAAAAATGAAGTTGTATGTAATTGTAGACTTTTGAAACTCAATTCAGCTTTGCTGAAGTTCTGCTGCAGAGGTGCACTAGGCTGGTGTTCTTGTTTAAATTGGAGAAGGCACTAGGGTGTGTAGAACACAGCTTTTAAAATTGGGCTTCATTGTGATCCTTTTTTAAGTCCGAAAACTATTTAAAAACTTGCTGTGCAACCTTCAGAAAAAAGCAGAATGTGATCTATTCAAAGTTTGACCATACATTTTGTAGGGATGGATTTGTAAACTTCAAAAAGGAGGTGGATAGTTTTTGTCAGCCTTTCAACCTGCAGGACAGTGTGTATGGTAAGTATCATCTCCTCCTTTCTCCCCCTCCTCCCCCCTCCCTCGTTTTGGTCCAGCTGAGAATGCTAATAAAATATGCCAGGTGCATGCTTGATTCTATATGAGAATGAACCGCTCAGTAATTGCAAACTCAAAATTATCATAACTGCCATTGTCATTCTCGTTCAAAGAAATGGTAGACTATACAGTACAGGTCCTTGCTCCAATGAATGCAATTTATAACACTACCATAACTGCCGTGTAAACCACTGGAAATGGATTCTTCTACATCCTGTAAATACCCCATCATTTTTCTGATCTACCTCTGTAAGTGAATATAGCCTGACCCAACTAGTCTTCAAGGCATATGTAAAGGTATAGGAAATATGTAATTCACTCATATCTCATAGTAATATTAAATGATTTTTGACAAAATTATAATAATTACTGGAATTCCTAAAAAGTCAATTGACAGAAATATTACATAAAATAAAAGATGAAAATCAGGTAGAGTATCATATCCTTACTGGAATCTAATTGTACCAGCTGTTTCACTTTATTGTTTTACACTTAAAATTTCCCATCAACATGCCATAATACATTTCTTGATCAACAAGCATGACAGTGGAAAGCTCTTATTTTTTTTTTTATAATAGTAGACACTATGATTAATTCCCAAACAAAACATAACTCTCCTATTTTGCATGTTGTTATGAATTCACTTCAAAAATGATACAAAAACTTATGTTTTTCTGAAAAAAAATTTTATATTTCAAGTGATATGAAAACTACTACCATCTTTGTAAATGAAGTTTTTAAAATGTAGGAATTCGAGGCTTTCATGCAACTTTCATGATATATCGATCTTGCATGATAGTTTGGGTCTACAAGTACATTTTTTGTCACTGATATCATGATATGCAATTCCCATCTCAATGTACTTCTGGGTGGCCTTTCCACTCCTATACTTGCACTCCTGTCACTGTATCCTAACATGATGACACCGGCCGTCTTCCCCAGTCTCGGAATATTGCATAAGTATTGACAGTCATACGAAGCAAGTTTGAATAGTTGAATTCTCTATGCAATCAGCTTGCAGTGGAGATGTCTTCTCAAAGCCACCATACAGACCTGGCCTGCACTTTCTTCTTTAAAGAGAAGACATCAATTTTCCTTCCAGCCTAACAAGAAGATAATGGTACGTAGGTTCCCATGCATGAGTTCTGCCATATAGTAGGTATTGTAGGTGATTTTTTTTCCAGAACAGTTGATGCAGTTCCTGTAGTGCTAGTGCCTTCAAGGATACAAAGAAGAGCATAATATAAATAAGTAATATGTCACATGTAGTAATAATAGCAACCTTTTAGTTTCAGTAAACTGTTGAAAATGTTGTACTCTTGAAGGTTAGTTTACTGTGGTATGATATTTTAACTTACTTCATGCTATGTACATATAGCCATGTTGAAGATTCTTAATTGTGACAGGCAGAGGCTACTGAGCTGTTACATGAATGACACATAGGCCTGGATTAATATGATGTTTATTTCATATGATGTTAATTAAAATGCAAAATAGTTAGCATATGAAACATGAGAGATGTATGCTTGCTTGTGAAGGGAATCATTTTCAAAAAATATGGATATACTCATGTCGATTAGTTATGAGAGAGTAACCTTTGTAATAAGTGACTGCTCTTCCATTGACCAATTCAGAAGATGCAGTAGGGAGCTAATGCTTTCATTACAACAGGCAGTTGCATGCACTGCAATTGTTCTGATTTATTAAACATGACAGCTACTTGACAGGGTTAGTCTCTTAGCAACAAGTTTGTGTGCTTTTTGAGGAGCTAAAGATGTTAGCCATTTTACCAGAACTGGTGGGAACCATCTGGGATGAAGAGATTCACCCTTTAAAGAAACCTAGCAGTGGCAAACATAGTTTTACAAGAAACTTTGTCATGTGGGGTAGCTAGAACCTTTTTTTTCCTAATTTGGAGGGTAAGGGGGGGGGGGGATTTAAATGATTGATAGATTATTTTGTTACACTTCGGGTATCAGTGGAGAGAAGTTCTAATTGCCACCCCCCATTACCTAGTTAACAGGGCTGCATGTGTATTCTGTTACATGTACAGCATTTCATTAGGCCATTTAACTGACGACGTAGACCTGTTTGAGGGCTGTTTAATACCCTGATGTTTTAAAATGAGGTTAGGTAATGGATTATAGCAAGCACCCTGAAAAGTCTTAAAATATTTGGTCTAGTAAACTAAGTTCTCCTGAGGTCGGGTGTACGTACGTGGAAGAACTGTTTCAGACAACCATCATTGCCAGACTATCCCTAGATGCAATTTGCTGTCACATGTCAATTAAGCATTCAGTGGAAATTGTTGGCATTATTACAACAGCTGCTGGTTGGATACTGCATTCTTATCCTATGAACATGGTCAGTCCAATTTATTTCTAATCATACTGTATATAATGCTTTCATCAAGCAAACCCTTCCTAAACTTTTGTGCATCACACAACTATTCTTTTTTGATTTTGTCCTAATTTAGGGGGTGAAAAGCCAATTGTCGAGCTAGCTAGGCCATATCATATGTGATCAGAGTGTAGTCTGAAATCCGTCAGTTCACACAATAATTGTGGGATATATTTTACTAAAAAAATATGTAACTCAATTGTAGGACAAAGAGTGTTGTGCTTGAAGTAATTTCATACTGGCAATGACTAAAGTTTTGTCCCTTTCACAGCTGTTTAAGATATATCAGCCTTAATTTGAAGTTGTACCCCAGTAGAAACTACTGTAGCATTAATTATACACTCAATAAAATAACAAGGATCCACATGCAACGTGATGGAAGTTGAATTTGTTTCTTGCTGTATTCTATCGTACCTTGGGAATTTGTGCCCATAATCTTGGGAAAGTTTCTCCCTTGTTCAATTTTATATGGCATATACACGTAGGTAATACTACACATCGCCAAGTAAAGGATTTTTCGCAGAATTACTGCCAATGGCTGCTAATTGCCATCGTATTTGTTCTTATCTCTTTTCCTTACCTTCTCGCAGCTTTAAACATCACAAATTACTCGTTAACTAAAGCTGATAAAGCGTTCCCTGGAAGCCGTGCCGTCAATCTCATGTTAATTTTGGGAAAAGTTGCCCTCGCCGACATCTCTTGTTATAGCCGACGATTGTTCGTTGTATGTGGTATTTGCAAATGTGTTGCAGAAATCCACATCACCCGAATGAGAACTGTCTAGTACTTCCATGCTTCAACTTCTCTCCGTCGATTCCACGAACATTTTTCACGGCCGGCCGAGGAGGGTGATGGCGCTGTAACAGTTTTTGATGCGCGAAGGAGAAAAGAACAATTCTAAAAGTACGCTGCCGCCCCCGTTTCGCTCCACGATACAGTGTCTTTAACAGTATTTTGTATTTTTCTGATTTCACATAAAATACTGTCATTCAACAAACATTCATTTTGTTTTTTAAGCTGAAAAAGAAACAAAAATAAGCCCAAACAAACAAATAAGAAATAGCCAGAAAATTTTCAATATGTAACATGCACCCTTCTGCGAAGTTTCAGTTTAAAAAAAAAAAAAAAAACATTTTTGGCAATTTTATGGCCCTATTTGACAATTAACTTACATTTATTATAAAAGCATACTTAGTTATTACGTTCTTAGTTCTAAATTTCATACAACTGGTGTTTTGTCACACATTTTTAAGTAAAAAGTAATTGTCAGGCCCTAAATTCAGAGCACTGACAATTGGTATACTGATGCGCTCATGCACTTGATCGGAGCAAATTAAAAACGTTTCACTTGCAAATTTTCTTGAAAGAGTCTGTAAATTTACCACTTTATGACGTAAATCTCATTTTGCATAAATGGGTGGAGCTTATTTTGTAGGCATTTTCCTAACAAAAGGATTGCTGTTGCTTTGAATAATATCTTCTTTGGCGTTTTTTAATCAGGAAGTGATACACTTATTGTTAACCTTGTGTGGAAATGTTTGCAACCAATGTATTTGCATTCTTTGTCATATTTATTTTAAAAACAATTATTATATTGTACAAAGAATGTGACTTTCCAATTACAAAGTTCCTAGAGATAGCAGTCTACTTGACAACAATATGATAACAAAGCATCCTCAATGTGTTTTGATTGAAAACAATTTCGTAACGACACATTACGTTGATAAGCAAATACCTGATCTACGTAATGATGAAGTGTATGTTACGTAATAACATATGAAAGGTAAAAAAAAACGATATTATACTAAATATTAAAACGTCGTGAATGAAAACAGTAGGCTGTAGATTCACATAAAATTAAGGTAAACAAAACAGAACAATTCTGTAATTCGATTTTACAGTAGACTTTTGTAAACTAATTTACATGCAAAAACTGTAAAGAAAAAACAAACCCTTAATGTTTTTTCATGATTACAGTCTGGCTGAAAAAAAATATTATTTGGTTGGAAAAAAATTGCCAAAAAAATTATGTAAATTTACAGTGTAGATCCATAATCCATGCAGGCCTATAAATATGAAGGCCCCAAATAGATGAGGTTCATAATACTGAAAATGTTTTGATTACACACTAGGGTCTTGTATACTCACTCTGAAGCAATAGAGTGAGGTTGTGTCCGGGGAAAAAAGAACTTAAGACAGTGGTGGAGGGTCATTAGTGTCTAGGGTAGGAGTATTGAAACTGTTTGGGGTGAGAGTTTTAGGCCTTTAACTGTGCGACTGGTTAGGAGGTCACTAAAAGCACCTGAGACCCAATTGCAAAACGGCGGCCTTCGAGAAATCTGTCCCATTGTTAAATTTTTTGAACACTTTGACGACATCACTGTTGGGAAGATAATACAGGCAATAGACTTGAATTTTTCTGAAAACCAGAGGTACAGTGCTGGCCTCAGACTTGCTTTGAGATATAATTACATGATGAAAGCAAAGTATGGTCCAAGTTTGTCTCCCTCAGGTATGAAAGTGCTAAGTTAGATAACACTACCTGGGATACACAGATGGTTAAAAGTGTAAAACTCATGTTTCATTTAGCTTTATTTAAAAGTCATGAACTGCCTAACCACAATTTTTTCAGAAAATGATCTTTATAAAACAAACTGGAAATACTCTATTATTTCTCAAATACTCATCCTTTTGCTTGTTCCCTTTAAGAAGCTATTCATCTAGACCCTTGCCTTAAGTTAGAAAAAACCTTATTTTGGGAAAATTCGTGATATCATGAGAGGTTGGTCCCCAAGAACACCTAATCGTTCAGCCAAGCCCCATGTTCAGCCAAGGATGTGCTCTTAAATTCTAGGCAACACGGTACGTAGTTATTGTGATCTTTCGCCTTCTTTTCCCCTTTCATTTAAATTGTTCGTTAAACTTGAAATTGGAAACATCCACATGAAGACAGGTGTAAACATTCCATAGAATCTGAAATTATTGACAAAAATTATTGGTAAATGCATTTTTCTAAAAAAAATCCTGTACCAAAATATACCCAGTATATGGCAATCTCTCTTACTTTATGTCTTTGAATTTTAGGTTCAAACATTCTTATGTCCTAATTCTGTAGTACATCTAGGAAGGGAGCAATGTGTCTGTCCTTGGTAAGGTTTCTTGAATCGTGTCAATTAGTACCAAATAACGGGTATTACTTAAACTGTGAAAAGTCCAAAAATATGCTCAGAAGGATCATTTTAACTTTAGCCGTCGTCCTCAATTAAAACATTGCGATGAGCAGTTTAATTACACATCACACACTTTTAAAAACTGTTGTAAAATTACAGAACCAAAAATAAAGGGTGCATAAAGATTACAGAAAATTTCTGGCAAATATTTGCCAGTGGTTTTCTGAAATCTATATAAATCTCTTAATTTCTCCCTTCTCATGTCACCAACCAAAATACAAACTTTGATAAAGAAAGCACCAGCTTGTACCTAGGTCACAATAAGTAAATGAAACTTTTTAAAAAATGGAAAGAGAACGATTCCCTTTTAATCTCTTTTACACAGAAGAGAAATTACAATGGATATTTTGGTTGCAAACTATCAAAAATACGCAAATAAACAGTTACGATGGGTTTTAGGTTTATGTGGGTAAAACAGATCTTAAGCAGCAGGGACGGCACTTTTGTTGCCGTAGGACATTTTGATTTGCCTCCAACTGTATTTTGGGCCGCCTTAAACTGAATTTATTTTATTTAACATACCGGGCCGCTTCAATGGCTAGCCTTCGCACTTCAAAATTGACTCCGCGGTCTTTGATGCATGTCATGAAACAATGCAAAGAGAAGAACCCGCCAACATTAACAAATGCAACGGCTGAAATTAATCATAAAGCAATAGAATTCACGCGTACGTTTTCTACACACGTTGTGCAAATTTTACTTCCCACGGTCCACCGATCTATGTATGTCCTTAACAAAGCCTGTCCGAGGTGCAATCATGTATCTCATTCCTTCAGAATGACGTCAGTGTGTCGTCACAGCGTCAAGGTCTATTTCTACATGTCGTTAACCTTTGTACTGTATTTTGAACATATTAATTTTGGTATAGAGAATTCAATACGGTGAACTTACCTCCGGGTAAGTTTAATCTGCTGCAAATTCTGAAAAAAGAAAAAAAATAAAGAAAGGGGTTGGACAATTTATTTTGTGTTTATCACAAATGTGAACGCAAGTATCTTTAGAAGAAAGAAAACGAATGAGGAGTGAAATAGAACTTTGGATTAACACCAATCACTGTATTTATAATTATGGGGCACTCTTCATGAATCAGCATTTAGGCCAAATAAGTCGAATTATCTGTCTGTATCTAAATAAGTAACAACAAGTGTACGTAAGATTCGAGATTCTACAACCTCTAAGCAATGGTCATTCGGCAGTCTGCATTCTGATTGATTAAACAGTGACCGGCTAAGCTATTCTCCAACGCACCAGCAGTTAAAAAGGTATACAGAAACCACTAGTAACCTTGAATCGTCATGCTTATTATGAAGGCAGACACGTTCATGGATTTTTGCACCTGCAAGTATGTGCGTACTTCCGATTGGTTCTATTTGGGCACACTTTGCCTGTGAAGGTTACGTTTGGTTAGAGGGAGTTTTTACCGCCCAATTTTAACCAATTGGTTCAAGTCGGAGCCGGCCACGACCTTCTTCCCAGTTGTGGCCCGAACAGCCACATGTTCCATTGTTTTGCTCCAAGGATGACGTCAGTATGTCGTCAAAGCATAAGGTCTATTGCAACCCTACAGTAAATTAATTTGATGCTACTGCATTTGCTGGATCATTGTTGGGAATAACCCACTAGCCTTCAAAGCGGTTTTCTTTGCATTAAGATTTACATGTACTAAATGATCAGATGCAACCTAAAAGAAATACGAATACTATTTCGTACCGTCTGTTCGTAAAACTACCCATAATTTGTACACCATAGGTGAACCGATAGTGGTTCTTAGCCTAGACCACACTTAGAGATGATACTACTTGGCAGATACCTCCTTGCTTCTTTGCAATCTTGAAAAATTTTCTAATTCTTCACATATATCGTATATGAAATTGCATTATAGGTTTGTTAAACAATGGGGTTTCCTCTGGTTTCGTATTTGCTAATTGGCAGTAATAGGTGGAGTTGGTAGAGCAGGGGATTCCACTGGATCTATATCTTTATATTCTTTGTGCGAAAATCATTAAATGCATAAATAATGGAAGAGGCATTTCTGAAAGAAATTATGTTAGTGAACATGCCAGTGATAGATACAGGCTTTGGCTAAGGGAAAGTGGAGTTACGAGTAGACCCTAGTGGTTTTATTTAGGGTGCAATCCCACACCTTTGGAATGGGTGTGATAAACAGTTCTCTCTGTATGCATAGGCTTCGATTTTGGGGCCCCCTCCACCGTTTTGATTGGAGGTTACACTAACACGATCCTCAATTTTTTGTGACCTTGAGACTAAAGTTAAGGTACTATTAAAGAAAAAAAAGAAAAAAAAAACTATACATGTAGGCTATGTAAAGTGTCTTCTACCGAGTACGATCGATTTTCAGTATCAAAAATGGCGCCAGCCAATACTTGTACTTGGTAGCCATTACAAATTACCAAATCTGTGGCGCTCTCTCTTTTCCAGCTGCAGTCGCATTGTTTTTCTTCTAATCAGTTGCATCTCAAACATGCTCTCATTATTCATCGGTCTTTATGATTAGGTTGATTGTTCGTGTGCTTAAATGTGGTTATGGAGTAGGACAATATTCAGGTATTTAAAAAAGAAGAACTGTATTGTAGTGTAGAATGTCGTGAATGTGTGTTGAAGTGATTTTGCCTTTTGTATCTGGATCTCCTCCTCTTAGACACTTTACAAGGACAGGAGAAAAAACTTTACAGCCAGAAAATCAAATCGACGCCCAAGTCGGTATGCAATTACTGAATAAAACGTGTCACATTTTCAAAAGTAGAGCTTACATTAAATTGTCTTTGTATTTTGGAAAAAATCAACCGACATCTAATACAGTTTATGGACGATTCCGACCAGCTCTTTTGTTTAGTACTCTAGGCAGCCATTAGCAGGGTTCATTAGCCTTGAACCGTCTTCGTTGATTGTCAACATGAATTTCAAACCCTCATAATCAATGAAATTGAGAGAATCAAGATAAATTCAGTTTACAACCATCCATGATATAGGCAGGCAGGAAAATTGAAGGACTAAAGGCAATAGACCCCAGTTATATCCGATTAAATACAGATCATCACTTGACTGTCCGGATTCGTCTTTATTTATATTTTAGCTGCTCAAAGCAATGTCCAAAATTTTGTCGCTGTTTTTAATTCTCTGTAAGAACATGTCGCCATGAGAGATCATAGACAGGCTTTCCTGGAGCCGGTGCAAAGTGCGAATCTAGGCTCTCGTCATGGAAGAGGTTGTTGGAGTGTGACATGGGGGAGGGACCAAAGAAAATGAAGAGTTTACCTTTTCCCTGGAGAAAAATGGATTTAAGGTCTTCAGATGCAAATGCTACCTACTAAAGTTATACCAGCATTACTTCACTTTCAAGTTTTGGTCAAGGGACTTGGACGGGAGATGTCAGATTGTCAAATATTTCAGTCTAAATTAAAGTTTCAGTTATACTTTAATTTGGAACTAGTCAAGTTTGTGGAGATTAAATTTCCATTCAAACTTATCCAAGGAGAATCATATTTCTGAAAATAAATATGAAGTTGAGTTAAAAGTTGAGACCAGTTCAATCTTATGGAAGATTACCTCCATTGAGCACAATTTTCTCTGGGAGTCCAGAAATGTTACTGAGTAGTCTTCCCCTACTATGCTGAACTAAGGTTGGAACGGGTTGTTAGTTAAACAAACGACTAACAGAAATGATTTTCTTTCCTCAAGCAGACCGAATCGATATAGACAGTGACGTGTGTGCGGGCGCAACTATACGAGTGAGCGTATGTTTGTGCGTAAAACTCTTTTTAACTTGGTGCATAAGTCTCTGACAATTTGTACCACAAAAGCCATGCAATTGATGGCGTCATATGTCACACTTCAACTTTCTTTTTAATTTTCTTCAAATTTCAAATGCCATTACTAGCTTGATAAGTATGTCAACAACTAAAAGAAAGCTAAACATATGGGATGGTGCGAGTGCCTTCTGAGTTAGATCATGTGTAGTATCTGTTTTTTCATCCATTTTAAAATGGAGCAATATATGACAGACCAATAATTTAGATGGTCCGAGGGCCGTGAGGTTGGTCACGTATTGTTGTCCTTCAGTGGACTTTTTACCTTCTTCGGGAAGCAGTTTAAAGTTTGGTTTCGCCGAACGGTCCTTTGCCAAAGGGTCGGGAGGATTTTAGAAAAAGCGAGTGATAAATCAATAAGAACACCCTTATTATTCATCAGTTACTGTCTTTACAATGATGGCTTATCTTCCATCTATTTTTCCCACACTTTAACAGGATCGGAGGTAACTGCATACCAATGACAACTGAAGTAAATGTTACCAATTGGTTCACCAGAGAAAAAGACTTCGTTGTTGCTCTAAACAACCACTCCTTCAACTGTAATGGATCCGAAGGTCCTTTTGTTCGACTAGAGAAGTCTCCTGTCTACATATACGGCGTAGCATTAGACGAGGAAGGGCAACATGAACATCCGTTTTGGAAAGAACTTCACAGGCTCGGTCTTAAACTGGTAAAAGTTGGTTTCACCCAGAAAGAAACGATCAAAGGAAGCGGAAATGAAATGGAGATCATACAAAGTCAAATAAAGAGATATATGCGTTTTGACAGTTCTCAGGTATTTTGTGCAGTCATTGATTTCACTACAACCACTACTTTCAGAGAAGTGGAGGAAGCTATCAGACGTAAAGTAGGGCTTGAACTAGACCAAAAGTTGGGCAATTGGCTTAAACTACCAATGCCTACGAAATGGGTACTGACGTCGCAGGAAATGATCAATATGATGCTAACTGGAAAATCTCATAGAGAGGATCAAAGTGGCAACGAACTGACAATGTACAGTACAACAGATATGAAATCATGTGATCTTTCTCGCCTCGAAAAATTAGTAAATGAAATAAACCTTACTTACATAGGACTAAAAGAAAAAGAGGTTGTTATGCTTTCCGAAGAAGAAGTTCTTGTCGAATGCTTCAAGAGAGCTTTTAAGCAAACCAAATGAGCACTGTTTCGGAGAATAGACAAAGCTGAAAGCGTGATTTTTGCGCATTTTTGTGAGCAGAAGGGTAAACGCAGGAAAAGATACTTTACCGCAGCAGTGAAGGTTTTCAATAGCACACGTCTCAATTCGGGAGCCAGAATGATTCTGGAAGGGAAAAAATTCTCTCCTGGGATCTTAATGCATGATGAAACTTTCACTCTTACTTTTTGTTACATGCTGTTCTCGTGCCTGATTACATTTTATCGTATCAGAAAGGTAATGAAAGTCAATACACGCATACTTGATTTGTCAGGTTTCACATCTGATTAATTGATTGACAGTTACATACATATTCAAACACAAAAAGTAACATAACATTTGGGGTAAGTTAACAGGCCATTGAAGCATATGTTAATTGCTTTTCACACACTGTGAACACAATAAAAACATCTTACGTCGTTTGAGGGCACAGATCTTGAAAAAATAAGAACCAATTACACCCCACACAGTCTTTGATCTACTGGGGTGTCTACGTTGCTTTCTCAAGAAGCAACGTTACAGCATTTTATTTAAGGTGGGTGAACGGTGTTTTATCTCCAACAAAGTATTGAGTGGTCGAAAAGATTTTTATTTCAAAATTACACACATCACAAAAGTGGTATTAGATGGATTTGGGATTCCAACTCCAACTCCAACAACATTTTGTGCTACTCCTTTTAAATTCAGTAAAGCGTGTATTACCCTATTCACACCGACTTCGTTATTCTTACTATAGGATCAACTGCATAGCCAAATGCTGATCTGAGCATCCGACTTGGAAGCTACTGCATTGTGCTTGGTGCTCAGCATAAGCAATGGAGTAGGGAAAGCAAGCCGTTGCGCCACAGCTGGAATAAGGCTGCTGTGGCCGACCCGGCTTTTACGACGTGGTAAGAAACTGATACGTAAATCCCCATCTAACTTATTAACGAACCAGCAATAGCATTATACATTGAGCAATGCTTTGGGATCCAACTAGACGCTTCCCTTCAAGCACTTTAAAACTCGAGACGACTGTTTATCGCCACGGACCCACGTATACTGTCAATAATCTAACGCCACAGCTTCATGCAAATGAGCAAACGTTGTGTAAGACTAGACTTTGGTGATAGACAGTGGTATCTTTTCGAAGTTGCAGAATAGGTACACTTGAAAAACATGTACACGGAGAAGCAAACCAAGCAATTTTAAGGAGCTTCCGAACTAACGAAAAAAATTAATGTATTTTTAATTAATGTTTCGTATGGGCTGATAGTGTAAAAGATTTAACAATATCACATAATGACCTCTTCAAGTCCAAGTCGAAGTCCAAGTTCAGACACCATTCGAGATAACTGAATAAACATAAAACACAAAAAACAACAGTACTGTCAACAACTAGTTGACTTTCACAATACACGTTTAATGTCAGAATTTCATTTAATAATAACTCCCTGGTAACAACCAAGATTGCTTCAAAGTCACATATCTTTCTATCAAAAACAAAAATTGTATTCATAGATCAATTCGTGCCAATCCTCTAAAAGGTCAATGTTCTCGAAAAGTAGATATCCCAAATGGGATAATGTTCTCAAAGATCTTAATTAACTCAATTTGGAATTTTAACTTGATATTTTTATTTTGCTTAACACCGAATAATCCAACAGTCTTGGAACACCGGTAAATCCTTTCGTAACTTTAATGAGAATTTTCAAAACTTGAGGACGTGTTTTGAACTCACTACAACATTCTTAGGGTGTGAAAAAGCAGTTATTATACGCAACGTTTTAATTGATTCATGGCTTTCAAATAAATAATAACCTTTAAAAATCCTCAGAGAATGAAACATTTTTGCCATGACTTTAAACCAAGAAAGAAATATTCTTATTCAGTTTTTGTAAATAGTGTAAATTATATACTCAATGAGTGAGGCATTGGGTCATTTCCCCAATTAAAGGATAACAATAGCGTTCTCAGTAGCATGAGCTGGATGTACAGAATTACACGGGTAGAATGAACTTTTTCAACTCACTTTTAAGCTTAAAAAGTCTTTTATATAAGCTATATTGAGATAATCTTTCAAGATTCTAGTGTCCATGGAGCCAAATTTCATCTGGTAACACTTTGCAGCGTGTTTGTACATTTTTATTCCATCGATCGTAGTCGCAACGTTATTCCTCTAGTGTATATATGTTCATTGGTGTAAGTGGTAATGGCTCTTTCAATTATGATAAAATAGCTGCTTCAAATACTTTTATCTTGAACAAAGGTGAACGCATAAGAAGTCATTTCTACTACATGGTTTACCTTACAACTTTTAGTCGGGTGCTAAGAGTTTTAATGCTAACTCTAAATAATGCCTACCTTTAGCAAAAAGAACAAATTATGACTGACAATAAATTGTAGTCATCATGAAGGTAATGGTGCCCTTCCCCGGCCTGTACCTTTTTATGATCTTTTTTCTGTCTGTTTCAAAGCTGGTCTTCGGAGATCAGGAGTCCGATCTACAAGTCACTGAATATCAATTAAAATTGAGATTGGCTTTAGAAAAACAGCCTCTCAAAAGGCTCTTGTTCAGCTATTCAGATTGTTGTGATCTAGAATTCATTTACAGAAGGAGCTAAAAATGTTCGTGAGCTAAAGTCTAGTTAGATACAAAATAAGAAATATGAACGTTTACACGGCGGAGGTTGCAACTTCATACATGCTCAGTTACTTACTTAAGTCTACGAGCTTATAAAAGATTTTATGTTCTGATATTCATATCAATATCAAGCATAATAATTTTTAACAAGGCGTTAGACGTGGTTGCCTTCTTTGAACAAGGATGTGTAGTTGAGTGCTTAGTCTGTCCACAAAGCTATCTGCAACTTCCATTTGTAGCTTTTTGTTGAAGAGCCAAAACTGTGCCACATGCAGCTAATACAACTGTCTTTATTTACAATTTCCCAAGATTTATATAGCTTACTCATTTTGACGCATAAGGTAAAAGAACAACTCTAACTCAAAATATAATTGCTCCGTGGCACCATATAACTCTGACTTTAACGTTTTTGTCTGACTGTCTAATATGACTTCTATAAAAAAGATTTTTGCGTAAGAATGGGACATACACCCTTTATGGCGCAACATTTTCCTACACGTGAAACACTAATTTCTACGAGCCTATATGTTTTACCCAACTTCTACTATTTAAATCATTTAGTGAGGTTAGATCTTCATCGGGCAGGTCATCGGAATTTGGTATGGAATGGTCAAGTGCCTCCAATAGCCATTCAACGATGGGTCTCCCTGTCAATGCTCGTGGTTTAAATATTTGCGATCTTTTGGATTAAATATTTGCCGTTTAAAGACCAATTGATTCTTCGCCATGTGTTAAGGTGATGATGTCGCCCAACTGCTGCAAAACTCGATTAGGTTAGAAACTCAACATTTCAAATTTCATAGTTTTTCTTTAGCCATTAAGAAAATATTAATTAGGGTGAAAATTTATCCGGTATTTTCCAGCTAGAAAGGTTTATCCTACCTATCACAAAATGTTGCTTGCCTGCAGGAAAACCTGGGCTCTTTTGATATACTATCTCAACCTATTTTTGAAAATAAGCTCAACACAAAAGAACCTTCGAAACACATTTTCTGTCTTTTTTCGTTGATGATAATTTTTTCTATTTATATAACGTTTTGTATGTATATCTGTCACCGAGTATCCACTCTGTGTTAATTTTAGAGTCCATTTTTTGTATGCAGCCAAATACTAAATCTTTATTTAATAAGCTATGTAAAAGTTTTTCAGGACATTTCAAGTGCAACAAAGTATTGAGTGGAAATAAAAAACACATCTACATTTTCAAACAAAACTTAATTGCGACCGAGGTTTGAAGTTACATCTCTTAAAAATTAAAAGGGGAAATCATTTTAAGATCAATTCGTGTCAATCCCCCAAACGGTGAGTGTGCTAGAAAATTAGATATTTGAATGTCACCGTTTCTCACAGTTGGTAAAAGTATTTTCAAAGGTCCGTCCTAACTCAACTTAGAATATCAACTTAAAATGTTTATTTTGCATAACACCCTAAACTCTTAGCGAAAATGTTTTTCAGTTTGGAAATCTGGGATGTCTTTAAATATTCTTTTAGAAAGAATCTTCAAAACTTGACTTGCTCTTGGGTTATTAGATTGGAGAGCCGTGTGCATTCGTTGAGGATATGAATCAATAGAACTGCATTCTCAGTCTTAATTCTTGGTGTGAAAACAGCGGTTATTATACGAAACATGTAATGATGGATTAAAACACAGAAAATTATTAAACCTTAACGAAACTACATATTTGTGTAACGATAATAAATCAAATAAGAAAAATTCCTGCTAACTGAAGCAGGGAGGGGAGCATTTTAACATAAAAGGAACGAAACTGATATAGCTACCGCAGTAAATATGAGCCGGAAGAACAGAGTTACATGCCGAATTCAGAATGTTTTTCATCTCTTCTTGGTTTTTCAGCTGGTAACATCTCTTATATATGTTATTTCTGTGTAACATCTTTGCTTTTAAATGTCCATTGAGCTCAAAACCTATGTGGTAACAAGTGTAAGCGTGAATACACAGTTTCGATCTTAGTTCACTTCCAGTTGTTTTGTGTATCTGCCTTGTTGTTAAAGATTAATGAAATACATTTTGAATATCATTTATCTACACAACACACGTAATTGCATAAGTTGTATTTTTTTTCACAGTGATTTGTTCAACAGTAATAAGGATGTTACATTGTCTATTTATATTCAAACAGTCAATTTAATGCCAAATTTTTAAAAGGGAAATATTGCTTTGTTATTCAGATCAGCTGATGAGCCACAGTTTACGTTGAATCGGTGGTTTTTGAATTAGCAGTTTACTGCACAACATGATAAAAACAGCTTAAAGTTTTTGTTTAGCTAAAGATGGCATGCTAATTGGCTCAACTGTCAAACAATTTAAACGAGAAAACTACTGTAACTTTGTTATACATAATATTTTGGGGGAAAATAATTGCAATCGCAACTTTGCTTCAACTTTGAATTACACTACATTTCGAGGTACAATTGATATTGCCTTAGTTTATGGATACAATTAACTTTATTTTTCAATAACAATTACGTGGTTTATTTTATTTGTTTTCAATGTTTTCATTTATTTGTGTTGGAGTGTAATAAACACAATACTTCACTTTAAGTAAAAATATTATCATTGTGGGTGGAATGTGATATTTCATTGTGTGTCACTTTATTCCATTTATGCATTCCACGATAGATGTAAAATCTAAAATTAGGAGTAAAACTACATGAACAGGTAGATTAACGCGTACGCCTATGTAAGTTGGGAAGAGTGAAACAATATCGTTCAGCTGTGCATTCACTAAAAAGACTTAACATTAATTACTTCAATTAGTTTAATTTTTCCAGTCAGTGATTGTTATGCTAGTTAACATTTTTCAATTGTTCTCAAAGTTCAAATAAGATACTTGTGTACATATTTGTGTCTTCATGTCAATTTCCGAATGTGTATTCTTTAAAAATATCTCATACATGACTATTTTAATGTAACGGTGAAACAGCTTTTCCAAAATGATTCATTCTTGTAACACTGTCGTCGTTAACAAATAACGTATAAGAAGACATTTCTACTACATTTCACCTTACAAGTCAAGTCAAGTTCCTAGAGCTTTAGTGTTAATTCTAATTGGTACTTACCTAATTCAAAATTAAAAAAAAAAAGTGCAGAAAAAAAATTGTCATCATCATAAAGGTGATTGAATCTTTCTTTGATTGAATCATACTTGCTATCTAATAATCCTATTTTTGTCTGTCGCGAACCTGGTCTCAGGAAATCATGGGAACGATTAACGAGTCCTTTGACCAAAAATTGATTGACTTATGACTACCAACCTATATAGTGGCCCGGATGCTAATTTAGTTAGTTTTGATCTGCAGTTTATTTATAGAAAAAACTTAATAAATGTTCATAGGCCAAAGTCTAATTAGATACAAAATTGGAAACCCTCTGTACATTTACATGTAGTAGGTTGCAACTTCAAACAGTACATGTTTACATTTAGAATATGAGAGGGGTTCAGGAAAACAAGATGACAACAAGATGCATTGTGCAGTGAAAAATGAAAATGCTAATCCAGTTTTTAAGCCCTTTTTGCTCTTTCAATAATGTTGTATTCAATTACTTTTGCCATGCTTTGTGTACTAAAAAAATTCATGACTTCCTTGCATTTGTTTGAACGTATGAAGTATTAAAGAAAGTCAGCAAATTGTTTGCAGATGAACCGGATCTGTTCTTTTCTCAGGGTTTTTTGTTTTATGTTTTGAATTATACATTCTTTTTCACCAGAAAGTTGCCAGCATATGCCTTCTCTACATCGTGGATTGTTTACTCAGAATACTATGACTCCCATTTTAAAACCTTTGAATCATTCAGAGACAGACAACACGGCGCAGATTAGTATTTTCACATCCTTTTTATTTTGCTTCATGCTTCATCATGATACAGAATGGTAGGCCTACTTTTGAATGAACACAGTAGTTTTCTTATTTGTAGTTGTTATAGCTACCACACTGCAATAAAATTTTCAGCGGTATAGAACTGGGCACTCTCGACATATTTTATTTTCCTGCCGCTTGAATCTCGTATGTTATTTTTCTTTTTTGAAAAAAATTGTCTTTCCATTATTTGTTCAAATTCCAATATATATCACCTAAGGCAATTAGAGACCCCATTTTATGATCTTCCACATAATTACTTCTTCCCATGCTGGTTTTCGCTCAGATACATTTTAATTAGACTAAGTAAAGAAATTGGTGTGAAGAGTGACACGTAATTAGTTTTACCTACTTGGCCTTAATATGGTTTAGACCTACTTTTTATTGGCTAATTTTCATCAATCGGTAGGTATAAGTATCTGACCATGGTACATGTTGCTCTGTACGTAAAAATACAAAAACACTCAAGACCTACCCAGTGTATAACTGGTACAAAGAAAACGACAACAAAAGTTTAGCATTGTTTTTATTTTTGTAAATTACCATAGTGTAACGAGGATTTGCCGAATGTAAATTACTCCATGATACTTTCCCTCCTCTTAAAGTTGTTTCAGGTAAGACACAACTGAATATATGCTTCGCCTAGTCCAGTTTTTTTTTTTTTTTTTTTTTTTTTTTGATAAACTTGGAGTTTCGACGGTTTACTTACCATCAATACTCAGCAAAATGCAGTTCAACAACCAAATTTATTCTAAGACGCATACTGGCTATAGTGTTTCACTAAATCCATAAAGAAAAACTCGTTTTAAACCTGGTACCACATCCGTACTGCGACATCGTGTTCAAAACACAAAATTTCAAAAGTGTCATCCCCTTTTTACTCCGTAAAATCATTCAGTGTAAATATGAATGAGATAGATAACGAATAAATTACGGTCCCATTGACAAAAGATGAGATAACGAAATAACTCACCTGCAACAGCACAGACTTCAAGCCATGACACAAGCATTTTCCTACACACCGCAGAACAGGTGTGTGGTCTAGTTAGTGAAGTATCCGACTCGCACTCGGAAGGTTGTGTTATAAGCAAGGAAAATTTTCGTGCGCAGCGCAAAGTCGAGCCCAAATCGCCGTGCGGTTGGGGACGAGGGGCGAAGTCCTCGGACGCTCTGAGGCTTTGGCATATCTCTGAATAAAAAAATCAGTCTCAAGAGGGGTAAATTATTCGTTTCTTTAATTAAATCAACTCCCACCTGACCTAACATGGAGGAAGCAAGTCAGTGTGTGGGGCAAAGACAAAATCAGAGCATGAGAAATTTTGTGCCATGAAAAATCGGCACTCAAACTGGGCGAAGGAGCTTCAAACTGGGCGATTCTTTGACGTCATCTGATCGCAAGAAACCAAATGACCTTGGCTGGTGTGAAGTCGTAAACTCTAGTAGAAGCAGACTGGGAGTCCACCGAATTACCAAAATCGGTCTGAAAACATTACTTTTTAGTCATTTACTGTACAAATATGAAATCTCTGGACTTTTTAGTACCGTTTTGATCTGTCTTCCGTCTTGATATGTACAAAAACGCCGAAATGAGGAATTAAAATAAAAAGAATAAATCTCATCGAGATCTGTTGGCTTGCAATATCTGGCAGATTTTGCTTTGAAATGTGATCGTTATTTTCACTAAATGTTGACCGATTCTTTCGTTTCAAGGTTTAAATTAGTGTCAACTTGTTACGAGACATCCGTTTTTATGATTAAAAATGCAAAAAATAAGAAATTTTAGGTCAACTCCATCAAGCGCAGTAACATACACTCCGACCATGTAAACCGCAAGAATTTACAAAGGTCAGGCTTTCAAGTCCGTCTCTGAACAAAGGAGTTTGTCCAAATTTCATGCCAGCGTTATTTCTAATGGGGTTGGGGGCGTTAATGTCCTTACGAGGTGGTGGCCAGTGGGAATGTTGGACCATGACACCCCCTCATAAGACCTTAGCGACGGCCCTAATTTGAGAGTTGCACCTTAATTTGATCTTGTAATCCACACTTGAACTATTATCTGTTAGGGTAATTATATACAAACTTTGAATGGTTTGAGTTAAACAGTATGAATAACTTCAGGAGTGAAAAATTTTACGTGCTCTTCAACCACTAGCACTCGAGGTGGATGAAATGTAAAACTTAAACGAATGAATTTATTCATCCTGCTACTCGAGTGAAAAACAGTAATCACTTGATGTTTAAAAAAAAAACACCTTGTAGATAGTGACATGCCAGCAAAGTGCTGACAATTAAGTCTGCTTCTCTTTGGTTTGTTCAACTCAAAACGTTTGTCTGCGGGATAATAACACTGCTATTGCTTAAAATAAACTCTAGGGAAAAAAAAGGATTAAAAACAAGCTTTGAAAGCTTTAAAATCGGTAACGAATTCGTGAAAGTATCGAATCGGATGATGTTTTTCCATTGAAAATGCCATCGGGCAGTTGCAAACAGTGGCGGATTTAGGCGGGGGCGCACCCGGCGCCCCACCCCCCCCCCTTAAAATTTTCCAAAGCTTATTTTTTACTTTTACTAAATGGATCATTTAGCCTTCTTGTTTCTACATATTGTTGTATTATCTTATAATTTTCAAACTATGTAATTATAATTGTTACAAAATTAGCAATTTAGAGCACACAGTTTCAAGCTTTCCGATAAAATGTCAACAGAGTGATATCGAAGGTCTCAACCCTATTTCGGACCACGCTTTATGTAGAACACTAAACCTTTTCTTAAAATCCATCTGCTATTTGGGTTTATCAGATGTGGAGTTTTTTAATCAACGGAAATCCTCGTTAATGTTAGTATACACTCGTCATGGAAAAACAAAAGAGCCGAAGAATTTTTTTAATGAGAGAGTCGACTGAGAGCTTAATTAGAATGATTTCTGCCATAAATGTAATTTTACTAGTATTTTTCCTTTTACATTGTATTAATCTCTCATGCACATGACAATAAAGGGGTATATTTCATCAAGCAAAAGACTTTAAAAGCTAATGCGATCTCAAAAATGAATCTTACAGCAATGCATCGTATTTTTGGTCAGATATTTTCACCATCGTCTTTGAAGCTGTTGGAGACCCCAAAATTCAATTCTTTTAGGGTTTTTTTACGTTCATAGAATTAGGCTAAAGTTTGTAGCGAATTTTTATTCAAAATTAAAAAAAAAAAATTCTCCTCTCTGTACCTTGTGTGAGGATCAGTGGCGTAACTACGGGGGGGGGGGGGCTTGGGGGGCTGGAGCCCCCACTCAATCGCCCAGCCCCCCTGCAGCCCCCCCCCCCACTGGCGACCTGGGCAAAAAAATATATTTATGCTAGCCAATGATAATAATCAATCCGGGCTTCCCGGCTACTATGACATAGATACACTTGCAATAGATCTACACAGTTGCAGGGTATTCTGAAATTGTGGCCCACTCTGAATTTCGGAATAAATTCAGGTAACTGTGGAAAGCTTCATATCTTCGGAATCTTTTGACTTTTACTCGTCGGGTTTCTGGATGGATAATTTTCTAGCATATTTGGAGTGGCTGAAATTGGCTACCTTGGTGTGGATTAAAGTGTGCTCCTAGCATCTGGCCTGTTTCTATCTCCTGTAGGGGTTTTTTCAATTCCGGGGATGCACAAATTTGTTCCAAAATCATACTTGTTGTGGTGGGTGGAATATTTGAGTGAAATATTGTTGGAAGGAATTTGCACTTTGAACGGCTATTGCTGGCAGTCATTGGCCAGTGCAAAAACCAAACCCATGTTGGGCCAATTCAGTATCAAGGGTCACAACCTTACCACTATTACCTCTCAGGACCTCACTTAGCTCTTGGGTGGAGTGGACATACCCAGTGGCGTACGATTTTGGCAAAATCTAAATTCGGGAAAAAATTCTGACAGGCCTTTAATTTTGAAAAAATGGGATGGTTTTTCAGGAAATTCCTATATGTGGCCGAAATCTTAAAAAAGATATGCCCGAGAAAGGAAAGAAACATCATATAGTCGCAATAAAATTTTCATGAAAAACCAAGTCAAGATTCCAAAAAATCGCTACACCTTCGGGCAGCGCAAAAAGCTATTATTCGTGACCTTTACTTCACAGATAATCACAATACAATGCCCGAAATTGTCGAGTATCCAAATTCTTTCAAGCATTTGCCCGAAAATGGAAAAGTATCATCGTAAGGGTAACATAGTTACGAAAAATCATACAGATAAAAAAGTCGCGACACACTTGGGAAGCCTGTGGCTTGAAAGAAACAATTCATTCTTAAGCCTGTTTTTAAATCTTGTGTAACACAATACCTGAATGGCCGATTATCTTAATAGCTTCAAATCTTTGCCGAAAAACAGAAAACGCTATATTTAAAGTAAAATTTTCTTGGAAAATACAAAGATCTGCAACACATTTGGGTAGAATGTAAAAAAAAAGGTTTCATCGTCCCCACTTCATACTGTAGTCTTGAAAAAATTGCCCGAAATGGTCAAATATTCGGGCAAAGGTTAAAACAATGCTGGGACGTTTTAAATTGCCAAATTGATTCAACGGACAGACAGGAGGGTGTTCAGGTACCCAAAAGTTTGCCTTCTATCCTGTTCTAGAGCCAACTACGGGCAATGGTTATGAAAATCGGGTAATTTGTTTTTCGATACTTCAATGATTCAATGTGACAATATCTTCCCATAAGTCTGCTTGAAAATTCATCAAAGCACACCTGGTAATGTTACATTTTTCAAAAGTAAAATCATATAGAGTCGGAAGTTCGGGCAGTCACAGAATTTTATCAATATATGTTGAATTTAGCCAAGAGTCGCAATAGAGTGAAATTCATTAGCATGTTTTCAATTCCGTTTTGTAGTTAGAAAATATGCGGAACCATTTCATCGATTGGTAGTGATACATTTTATCTAGTTATTTTCTAATCAAATAGCGATTGCTTAGATCCCCCTTTAAGCCTGGGAAATGTCATTTTCGACTGTGTCAGGGGTCCGATTCTTCAAAATTTTCTGTTCGCTCCGTGCCAACCAGTGGTGGCGCTCCGCGTAGACAGTTTTCCTAGCAGAATTTTAGTTTCAAGTGAACATTCTTTGCAGACGTATCCTCGAAATAGCAACTGCTTAGACCCCCTACAAGCATAGGAAATGACATTTTGGACTGAAGTGAAGTGTAAAAGTTTTCAAAATTTCCTGTACGTCTCGCCCCAACTTATGGTGGTGCTCCACTTAGACCGCTTCATAGCAGAATTTGAGTTTCACGTGAGCATTTTTGCAAAAGGAAACTCAAAATAGCGACTGCTTAGATACCATATAAGCCTGGGAAATGCCATTTTCAACTGTCTGAGGGGTTGGATATATCAAAATTTTCTGTACGCTTCGCTCCAACTAATGGTGGCGCTCCGCTTGGTCTTTCTGGCTGAATTTTAGTTCGGAGTGAACGTTTATCTGCAATTGAAACTTAAAATAGCGACTGCTTGGATCCCCTTTATAAGTCTGGGCAATGCCATTTTCGACTGTCTGAGAGGTACCAATTTTCAAATTTTCTCGACGCTCCACGCCAACCAATGTTGGCGCTCCGCTTTGACTGTCTTACGGGCAGAATTACATTTTTTAAGGTTAGCAGAGTGCAGAATAAAGACTCAGAGTTCTTTATAGCATTTTTAGTAAAGATAAAAGGATAACAAGAAAGGTACCACTATATTTTGGAAATATTATTTTTCTCTCTCTTTCAAATGACATTTCAACATATTCTCCCCTTGAAGACGGAAAATATGCAGTTTTAAACTTCGGAAGTGAGCTATCGCTCCTTCTGTTTTCTCGGAAAGCTTATGATGAAGACTCTAGCCAAAGTTCACCCCTTGACAATCGCCATATATACTCAAACGAGTTTCTTTTGAATATTTAACTTTCTATCTTTCTTCAATTGCCAAAAAATACTCAATTACGTAAGACCCTTGCATGAGAATTATTGACATTTTTAACGAGTGTCTATTTTCGCTCTGCGTAGGCTAGCTCGAGTACGGTTTTTTTTTTAATGCATTTCAACGTGACAGCTGAGGGTGTAAAGATTGCGCAATAGCAGTCACAAATGTGAGGTCTGCCTCCCAACTGATCTACCCTGAGAGGGCATTAGTTCTAGTGCTAGGACGAGAAATGGTTGAAAAACTAGGTTTAAAAACTTTACTATATATAAAAGGAAGAAGATTATTAGTATAGTTATAAATAAAAGAACACATTTTGAATAAATGAATATCGCTGATCTTAAGAATGTTAAGATCCCTATGCAGGGTGATCGTGTGGTAGCGCCGGTCTTTGCAAGTAAAAGTTTAAAATCCTATTCTGAAGAACTTGCAGGGTTTGAGCAAGGAAGGTTTAGTCATGCCGTATATCTCCACAGCATAAGTCAATTTAGAAAAAAAAACACAAGTGAGTAATATAACTGGGTTGCTACAGCAGGAGTAAGTGATGCCCTAAGGCGATAAAAGACTCCTTAAAACTTAGCAAGGTTATTACAGAGATCGTCAATATGTTGCTTAAAGCTAGCTGAATATCGATCAATAGACCGAGGTATTTAACGCAGTTAGTTTTAAGAATATTTACATCATGACAAAGTTGTCTGGACAAGCATGCGGAATATGGAAAGTATGGGAAATAGAGAAAAATTGGTTTACCCAAGATGTTAGGTGAGTCTGTTAGCATCAAACCAAGTCTTAAGTTGCTTAAGTACGGAATTAGCTACGGAAGTAGATTGAGAATAGTAATGGTCCCAGCACAGAACCCTGAGGCACACCTACATTAACGAAGGAACAAGTAAAATTGGTATCATTTACATATAAGTATTGTTGTCTATTGCTCAGATAACTATGCATGATATCAAAGGCTTTACCTCGAATGCCATAATTTTTTTAACTTTTCAAGGAGTATTGTGTCATCAGCAAAGATCTTTATTTTTAAAGTTTTTCTTTTCTAGGGGTATCTTTAGCTTCTAAAAGTAAGGATTTATTTCTTTCCTTGATCTCAGTTGTATGTAGGTTAGTTAAAAAAGTAAAAGAAGGTTTTATGCTTTAACCAAGGAGCTGTAATGGAAACAAACATCGACTTAATCTGTCAGACAAAATGTACTTGAAAATAATTAAATCCTTTTCAAGCACTGAAATTTGATTGAGAGTTCACTTTGTTTTTATTGTAGACTTTTGTTGACTTCCCTACTTAATGATTACCTCCTTCTTTTCAAGTGCAGTAATTCGGTAACAAAGACCATTGTCAAGATGCTGCTTGAAAGATATCTGCCCAGCCTACACATGTGAGACGTTCTTTTTTATTTTTGATTAAAACGACTGTCAGGCACTTTTCAGTATGCACAATTCTATTATTATTCTAAATTCTTTATTAAAAAAGAAATAAATCTGTTTGAAATGTATCTTTTCTTAACAAGTAATAAAGAAATACACTATACCCATTTAAAACGTGGCACTTTGCGGCACTAGTTGAAATAAGTTTTGCTTTCTTTGACGGCTGGCAATGTAATACTAATGGAGGGAAATCATCCTAAGAGCAGGGAGCTGTTATTTGGAAGAAGGCAGAACGATTTGAAATGAGGTTTACGCCGTCAAGGCCACTCAGTAATCCGTCTTTTGTATCGTTCTTGGCATTTCTATTATGCTTGTACGAGATTATTAAGAAGACACAAAAGGCATTTGTCGTCTGCTACGGTTAGAGTAGGACCGGCAGGTTTTTTGCACTGCCACAGCATTGCCAGTCGTCAGTTAAATAAAGGTAAAATTCTTTCTTATCTCGGATACGCGTATGAACAAACATCAACTCGGTCATATGTCGAAATCTGAACAAGAATTTACATCTGGCTATTTCAGGAAACCTCAGGAAACGTCTGATATTGTTGTAAAAAAATTAGACTTTTCCCCATACAACTTATATGCATATCATGCCATCTAAAGGGAAGGGCCAATTGAATTCATTTGTTTTCGGTTGACCAGTCGTTTCGAATGAGATTGTATCTGTTTTAAAACTGTTGGCGGTACCAACCTACCTATCAAAGCATTGTTCTGCATGAGCCACTTGTCTAAGGATTAGTTGCCTTGAATGAGATGGTGTCCCAGGAATGATATTGAAGCGGCGCCGCGAGTAAAGGAGGGAAATACCTCTCTTCATTCCTTTTAGTGGGTCTTAAAGTATTAGCATAAATTGAAATTTCCGTGACATCTCCTTCCAAATAACAGCTCCCTGCTAAGAGCTCTTTCAGATGTAGCATACGACAAAAACAAGTGTCTTCAATGCCTTTTCCCTATTAGTTTAGAGGAATTTCAGGAATCAGACAATGCAAAACTTAAGTGGCGGCTACGCACATAGAACAAAGGAGGCATGCGTTGTTTCTCTTTCCCTTACAGCTCCCTGCTTCAACTTATGATTTTCTGGTTTGATCTAACGTTGTAATACCAGGGAGCTGTAAGGGACCATTACAGCTCCCTGGTACTACCACGGCCTTTTTTCCAGTTGTGGCCGGGCCCTGAATTTTTTACTCTATTGCTTATAAGGAGCATCACGCATAACAGCAGCATGTTTCAAATTTTAAGTGACTGGCTGGGTCTGTGGTGTGTAGGAAGAAATGTTTGTGTCATGGCTTAAAGCCTTTGCTGTTGCAGGTGAGTTTTCGTTATTTAATTGTCCTTTGTTTGTATTCTTGCGCATCCAGATTACATGGAATGGTTTTACGGATGAAAACTGGGAAACACTTTTCAAATTTTGTGTAGATAGATAAAAAGCAGTGTTGTTGTTTTTTTTTTTTATTTACTGATTAAGCGCTACAGCCAGTGTGCGTCGAAGTATGAACTTGGTTGTTAAACTGCATTTGGGCAACTACTGTTGGTGAATAAACCGTCGAAACTCTAAACATCAAGTTGGCAAAATAAGGGACGATGCGAAATTGTTTCCCAGTCGTGTCTTACCTGAATCATTTTTGGAGGAAGCAAAATAATGTGAAGTAATTTTACATCGGGCCAATCCTATTTACACCGTGAAAATTTACAAAAATAAAACAATGCTAAACTTTGTTGTTGTTGTTGTTGTTGTTGTCTTGTGTCAGTTATAAGTAGATCATGAGTGTCTTTGTACTTCTTTTCACCTCTTTTCACCGACAGAGCAAAATGTATCTCTGTCATATATTTAGACCTACTGATTGGTGGCAACTCGCCAAACAGAAAAGTAGGTCTTAACCATATCAAAGTCAAGAAGGTAAAAGTCATATCATTGCACACTTCACACCCAATAATTATCTACTAATTAAAAATGTTTTACGACCGAAAACCAATATGGAGAGAAATGGAGGCAGATCATAACTGGGTCTCTATTTGCCTTAGGAGAGATATATTGAAATTTGAACAAATTATGGAAAGCCATAAATTTATTACCGACGAAAAACAGCAGATGAATTTCAAGCGGTAGGAACATAAAATATCTCGTTAGTTTCCAGTTCTGTACCATTAAGATTTGTTTGTATTTTGGTAGCTATGACAACTGTCAATAGGAAACACTGCTCATTCTAAAGTGCCGGATCATAGATCATAATAACCAGAACCAAACAACATGAAACGGCTGTGAAAAGGCTATTCCCGGTCATGCTGTCTGTTTGTGAAGGATTAAACAGAGGCTTCATAACGCTCGGAGCAAAAAAAAAACCATTATGTATGCGAGATATTTGCTGGCATTCCTGGCAAAAACAAAGTATATTTAAAAAAAATGAAACGAAAAAGTCTGAAAAAGAACAGGTTGGGTTCAACTGCAATTTTTTTCTGTCTCTCTTTAATGATTCATACGTTCAAAAAATAAATAATAGTCGTTACGTTCTAAGTACACTATAGGAACTTGACTAAGAACTGTAAATCGAGATTTTGTAAAAAGTTTTGTACTTTTTTCGCTAACGACGACATTGCTACAAGACTGAATCATTTCCAAAGAGCTATTTCATCTTATTGTAAAAAGTTATATATGAGATACTTTAAATATTTACAAGGTCAAAAATGAACACGAAGAAACAAACTTGTACACGAGAACCTTAAATGAATGATGAGAACAATTGAAAATATTAACAAGCACAATGACCGCTGATTAGAAAAAAATAAACTAATTCACATTGTCGTAAGTGGATGCAAAGCTGAACATATTGTTTCATAAGTCCTACCTTACATAGGCCTACGCAATATTCTGCCTAGGTATTTTGTACCCCTGTGTTCAGATTGGAATGAAACGAAACAGTGAAATATCATTTTCTAACCACTTATGGTAAAATATTACCTTCGTAACGTTCCAACACAAAGAAATAAAAAATTGGAAAGAAATAAAATAAAAATCCGGTAATTGTTTTGTAACGACATAGTTAATTGTATCCTTAATGCTAAGGCTACATCAATTAAATTCCGGAAATATTATGTAATACAAACTAACAGCAAAGTTAAAGTTGAAGTAGCAATAATTTATTTTTCAAAAATATTATGTATTACAAAGTTATGCCAGTTTTTTTTTTTTTTTTTTTTTATTAAATCGTTCGGGAGTCTGAGCCAACTTGCAAACCATTTAGATTAACATAAGTTTTTAAAGAAAACTTTTAAAGTATTACTTTTTATCATTTTGTGTCAATAAACCAGTGATTTGCAATGCCTGTTGACATCCAAAACTGGCTTGTACTGTTATTAAAATCATTCTTACGATTGGGAGAATTTGGGAAGCAGTTATCAAAGTGCCGAAGAAAGGTAGAAACAAACTTATTAAAGGCATCCTCAACATGGTTTTCAAGATACACATTTTGCCAATTCTCGTTTGAAATTACATCATAAAAATATGAGATGTTACGTTGAGTAAACTTTCTAGAGTATGATTCAGTATGCCTTATTTTTCGCTGGCAAGATGAATCAATAATAGTAAAAACGGGAAAATGATCAGAAATATCGTCTACCAGAATTCCAGGGGTACATGGTTGATTAATATTGATAGATATGATACATATAGATATGTTACATGTATCTATGCCGGGTTGTTTAAAGTACTTCTAAAATGAACTGGATAAAACAATGTCAGTCGTCGAACCAATCCATCTGAGTGTGATGAATGTGTCCTTGGCCTCAATTTCGATAAGAAGAGTGTGTCAGTGGCTTGGTCTCACGTACCTTGCGACACTCGGTGTTACCTCGTGTTTACAATCAGGCAAAACCGCAAGTTAACCACGAGTTTTCCAGTCTGTGTTCTCACGGTGTGAGCTACGAGATCCAAGCGTTATTAAATCGTGTGACTATTTATGTCAGTCTTTTGTCAAGTGAAAAGACGTGTAGTAAACATGACAACCTTTCAATCTTTGAAAAACGAAATAATTGCGTATCTGTGTGACGGATGCAGTCATCACAAAGAAATGTAACACTTTTAGTGCATTCCACAAAATACAAAAGCAGATATGATAATAGCTTGGAAGTGGTAACTGTCTATGGTCTTTTCAATACATGTATCAAATTGAAAAAAAAAAAAAAACAAGCTTTAATATGTAGGCCAAGAGTGATGCACCGGTTGAATTTTATCTCAGAATTTTAATTGGACCTAGACTTGGTCTTATCCGCATTTGCATTAGTTTTGGCTTTGGCACAAAGCCAAGACGTGTAACGTACCAGCTCAAATTATAAAAGATGCAGGGGAAGCGTCCTTATTACGGTGAACTTGCTTTCATGCAATGCCAGCTCAGGATGTGAGAAATGGAATAAGGTGCCGGTCCGTCTGGACAAGGACGGACTCAAGACAGGCTCGACTAGGGTTAGGAATAAATTAATAAGGGAAATTTAAATGGCTGGGATGAGAAGAGGGAACGGTTTTCCATAAAACCCAAACTTTCTAGCTCTGCATTACATAAATCGAGTAATTTCAATGTTTCTTAAATAGAGTCCCGAATTTTGGAGGCACTTTGCACGCTCAGCTTTCGTCGTTATTTAGACAAACCGTCACTTTTAGCGGGTATCGGGTTGCTGGATCCAACGCAAGCTTGGTCAACTCGTCGGATATATCTATTCACTCTTCCTTGCCGAGGCCGTTTAGTAGGTTCCACTACGTCAGATGAAGTTGTCCCACCTGCAAACAGTCAGTCGAGAACAGTAAACTTGTACTCTAGCCAAAGTTAGGGATTATTTGACGTTTATCTTCAACTGAGTTTTCCAACAGTAGCTTAATCCATGAAAAACATTGCCCGGTGCCGGTGCCTCCTATTTCAAAATTCCCGCTTACGGGTCTGTTGGGGAGGATGGAGGGTTCATGGTCACGGCCACACTGATGGGTGACTTTTCAAGCAATGCCCCTTTCACAAGGGTGGGTACATGGACCACATGCTATCGGTAGAATTCCGTTATTTTCCTCCCAACACCTTCAATACTAAAATCCCAGTTACGCTACTGATTGGGAAACAGTACCGTAATCTTGCTTACTCGCTAAATGCAAGAATTCTCTGAACACCGCTAACAAAGTGTATTTTATAGAATATTAAAATGTCTTAGTAAGTGTAGCAAACCTTTAATTTTCCTAATAGAGTGAACGATAAAATGCTTCAGAATTTCTTGTTTTAAATTCATAAACTGTAGTGATTGTGGTTTTAGCACCGATTTAGATCGTGGTTCCGATTTTGCCACAAAATGTTTTCTTATTTAAATGTTACACGCCGAGTCATCAGCGCAATGTGCACATTAACGGGAAAAACCGAGCAAAATGGGTCACTTTTAGCCCTAAAAAATCCCTTCTTTTGAGCAATCGAAAGTGCTGTTTGTTTTTTGTCTTGTCTTTGGCTACCATTAGAGAATTCTGCCCCTTGAAAGTGGACGTCATGACTTGGCCAATAGCGTAACTCCTTGGCCGATTTTACAACAATAGTAAACTGCCATCAACAATTGGCTGTCACTGAACCATGTAATCTGCAACAATGCTGCTTTTTGTCAGTTATATTACAAGCAAGGACTTCAAGAACAGGATAAGTTTGTCCAAGTGTCAAGGGAGTGGGTTTTCTAATGCACCATTAATTGCCAGTTTCTACCCCTTTTCGTCAAACCTGTAAAAAGTACCAGTATAATTCCCTTCCTAAGAATGTCGAGTACCAGTAATTCCCTGCCTATATGAATGTCGTCGAAATGTAATTCTCATTTTTTTTGTAACGTACCATATATACTTATGAGATCCAACGAATGGTATTAAGTTAATTTACGCAAGACCTAGATTTCGGGCAGAGATTTGGAAAGATTTGACTCTTAAAAAGCTAAGTTTTTTTTTAATTACAAAGACATCCCTAAGTGTGTCCATAATCTTCAAAAAAAAAAAATCCCAAATAATGAGACAACCACAATATATTTTTGAAGGCTTGTTAACATGCCAGAAAAACTATCTAATTTTGCCTGTCAGTTACAGGCAAAGATTGGTTAGAATTAATGTTAATATACCGAATTTAACCGTTCTCGACAGAACATACCTCTTCAGAGGTTGACAGTTCCTGTAGTAAACTGCTGCCTATTTGAAATAATGGTGTGAAGTGCAGCACAGTGAGGACATCTCCTTTGTTTACTCTATGTTATCTCCATCATCAGAACGTTTATGGTTTGGTAAGTGATACTGATTGTTTTCAAAGACACACTTTGAACTTGCAAAATAACACCCTCGAGACGTACTGCTTTACAAAGTATTCTTGAAATGAAACCTGAAAAACATATGGTAACATTAGCCATATATCCTGTCCCTCATGCTCATTTTTATGCGTGACTATGTGGAAATCAGAAAATTTGCGCACATGATCAATTTTAAATAGATTTTGATGGCAAATGTCTCTTTTTTAGGTTTTTAATGCTTTCTACATCAAATACCCATTGTTTCATTTTCATGGTACCCTATGTCGTTTGAGGCTGCTGTAGATATCTCTGTACAGGGAAATGTTATTGTCATCGGTTCTTCAGCGATCTATTCAGCATTTTCTATTATACTAATCCTCGTCTCTCTGATCTACAATTGAATGCTAGCTTTCACAACTTTACACCAAAATTAACATCATCTGATGACCAAAACTATTTCTTTTCATGTTAATAACTCGTCCGCGCTGTGGTTCTTCCAAACTTTTCTGGCACCAATCCTGAATAAATCATAAGACCTTTTGAAGGGCGCTGCATGGAACAAAATATAAAAGGCACATGGCGTTGGCATGTCTTCAACCTCTTTTTTCAGGCAGTGAAAATGTATCTAGTTCACTCAATGGAGTACATAACCACCACCTTATATTTTGTTTCAGATGAACAGTCAACGCATATCACACTCGTGATTTGTCATAAGAGTTTCGGGAAGTGCGGCCATCAACGTTTAGGATCCCGTATTCCGAAGCATGGAATCCATGGAATACTTTAATATTGACCGAAACATGGAGTAGGTTACAAAAATTCTACTTGTCTTATGGCGTCTGAGCCGTGAAAGGTCTAATGGGAGCACACCACCATTAGCGGAACGGCTTTGCCGGGATAAGTAGTTTCAAAGTACACCGTCAATTTTAGGTCCTCTTTGAGTGCAGTAAACTATTCACATTAGCACAATAAATTGCTGCTTATTCGTGTTATATAAGAGGAGATGTTAATGTGTAAGTAATGCCAAATTGGGATGAATTGAAAATAATCTAGAACATTTCAGTCCTGGGTGTGAAAAAGAGGTAATTCCCGTCACTTTGCGGATTAACAGGGGTGGGTAATTCGTGATGCCATAATTGGCCAACTCTTTGGCTTTCGTGTTAGGGCTACCTTTCGTGACCGGACAACTCCCACCTGGACAACTCGCACCCGGACAATTGGCACCCGGACAACTGGCACCCGGACAACTGCCACCGGACAATTGGCAACCCGGACAATTCGCACCCGGACAACTCGCACCCGGACAATTGCCAACCCGGACAATTCCCATTCCGGACAACTCGCACCCGGACAATTCCCACTCCGGACATTTGCCAACCCGGACAATTCCCACCCGGACGATTCCCACCGAACAATTCCACTCTTAGGTACGAATCTCCGCCACGAATGGCTCTCAGTCATGCCATTTCCTGAAAGATGTGCAGGAAAACTCATCCCACAATATCACACTATATTATGTGACTTAAAATGTAGGCCAAACTTTCATTTAGGGTAAAAGTTATTTCCTGCAAGAAAGGTTTGAACTGCTATTATATCAGATTGTAATGTTTTACATTCATATAACTGGGGTATCTAAAATATGTTAGAATTGGAAATTGAAAACGAATTCAGATACCTTAAAGCCCTTTTAGAGAATTATCCTTTGGTCAATTAAAAAAGGTCTGTTTGCTTTACCAAACTCAGGCCCGTATTCAGGCCTGAGTTCGTGCGCCGCGGAGGTTCAGGGGCGAAACCCCCGTAGGTTACTGCGCTTTGATGTTTCAGAAGCCCCAGATAAGACTGTCCTAAGCCCTGGCGTAGCCAGGATTTTTTTTATTTGAGTAGCCAATTGCACAGGGTCTGATCGCAGGTATGGGGGAGGGGTGTAAAGAAATTTTGAATATTTAAGTACCCTCAGATGCAATCTGATGTAACATTTAACATCAATTGAAGTCATTTTTTGGTTTTAATGACCCAAACAATGAGTTGTTCTGCAAAGAAATATTGGCACACTGAGTCCGGTACTGAACTGTCATACGGAAAACTTTGCTTAGCAAATCAAAAATTTTCAGTTCTACGGTGTAGAAGTATAACCTACAGTAGTCAGGTGTCTTCCAACACTATTTTTCTTCTCATCAGTATCTGGGTTCACTTGTGAGGGAGGTAAATGACCATATTTACCATTATTCAGAATCCTAGTAGGGTTGTTGATTTTTATATAAGAAATGTAAGTGGAGCAAGACCATAGGCAGTCCGGGAGATTCTCCGAAAACGGAGAACTTCGAATTCTCCGTTTTCGGAGAATATTTAAGCGCCATTTTGAAATTTACCCACAATGCTGCACTATTTACACAATAAAAAACATAAGGTTCGACCTTTGAAACCCTTCTGGAAAATTAGTACCTGCCTAGGAAAGGTCAAAACCTGAATATTCGTGTCGCTGAAATTGTTATCTACAACATTTCCATGCACTAAATGGAAGTCCACCGTGCCAATTTTGAGAAAATACCGATTAAAGTAATGACACTTTCCGATGACCCTCATTAACAGACGCAGTACAGTCGTCGCTGCCGTTGCACGTATCGTTATTGCATGATCGTTAATTGGTGTCCGCACAAATTAGAACGCGTTCCCGTTCAAAACCCTTTATTTGACAGCTCAGTATATTACACGAACTTGAAAAGAGTTTCCACATGCTTTAAACTTTCAATTTGAGTACTGCTAATTCCCTCAGTCTTTATGAATTATTTTAGGTGTAAGGAATTCAACCCTAGTATATAGCACGTTGACTAGTGTAAACAGTACTAAACTACTAATCCTACACACTAAACAGTTCAGACTACTGTTCCCAGTTCACGTTACTCTAAAATACAGCTGTGCGGCTTTTGAATGAAACACGAGATAAACTTACAACAATTAGAATGAATCACTGAGGATGAGTTCTTGTTACCCGTTCTAGTTATCTTTTCACACCTTACTGTATAAAAAAACGGTCCTACGAAACATCACATTGTGTGTTCGCTTCGTTAGCTGTATACTGTTACAGGATGCATCATTTGTGTTTGTCTGAGAAGCAACAGCTGTTACGAGAATAAGGCTCTAAATATTTATACAACACTTTGCATAAAAATTCTCCATTTTTGGAGAAAGTTAAGTTCTCCGATAACGGAGAATCTCCCGGACTGATAGGCGTACAGGAGCATTTCCAGTTGGGGAAGGAGATTTTCTGCCCGATATATATTACTCCACCCAAAAGACTAAGCGGAGGGAAATCTTCAGTTAGCGCATGCGCATACAGATAATTTTGAAACATTGCGACCTTTCAGATGGCCGGAAATTGCATTTGCAGGCTCGTGAATAGAATCTAAGCAGTCGTTATTTTGAGTTTTTGTTTGCAATTACAATGATCACAATATTACCACATAGAAGATACCAATGCCATTTTTCGGGCAAACTTTTAGCACATGCATACACCTGTACACTCCCGTCTTCCCATATAGGCCTCATCTGGCAATTTAGGTCATCTCAGACATTTTTGCAAATTCTGCCCGAAACGTCTACCATTTCGGGTACAGTGACGACCAAGTCTATGAAATAAGGCTGAATAATACTTGTTTAATAAGCTGCCCGGATGAGTCGAAATTCCTGTAATCGTTTCGATTTTTCGGGAAAATTTTACTGTTACTGTAATGCGTTCTTTCGTTCAGACAAATTTTTGAAAAGATTGGGGCTCTCAAGATTGGGGACCCTTAAATAAATGACTACCCGACTTTTTCCAGGCCCTTGCCCGAAATTCAAGTTAGCTTAATATGTACAATTCTTTTCGAAAAGTGGATCACTATAACTATTGATTCTCTGGAGTACGATAGCAGGGCTAAACAGCTAAACATACTATATTACCTGTATGTTATGTTATAGGTAGACAATGGGACCAAAATCATTTTTAAGAATTTTCTCTGTTTTCATCTGAAGGACATTCATGAAGAATTTCACTTGTAACTTCCACGGGTTTTTAGAAAAGAGTCAGAACTTTTCAGTTCCTTTTATATCTGAATCAGGCAAAGACAATTGACGACAATACTCTTGCCAAATCAAGTAAAATAATTATAAAATCCAGTAGACTTTCAAATGATTTTGTTTTCGATTTTGTTTTTGGTTTTTTTTTTTTTTGGAGGGGGGGGGGCTTCACTTCAAACGGACTGAGGGATAAACGTCGACGAATGACTTGTACTTCTTTCAAGTGTGTATGGGTAATGCGTATTTGATTGATCCCTTGGCCCCATATGGCTATGCCAGAATGTATTTCAGAGATTTCTAGGATAAACATTTTACCAAAGGTCAAAAGTAGGTATTAGTAGTATGGACAACACCAAGGTAAAGCTAAAAACGCACACAGCGCGCTAAAAATTGACATTTTTAGAAAGATTTATAAAAGGGCATAATCAAAATAAACCATTGACTCAGTCTGTCGTAGAAATTTCTCAGCCAGGGAGGTATTTAATGACACTTTTAACACGTCTTTTGGGGAAATGAAAAATCAATGGCACGCGCACCCATTTCCCCATGCAAGTTGGTCCCACTGAGGAATGAAGTGTAAACCATAGCAAGAAAAACAGGATAGAATTATCAATAATATATAAAAGAAAAAGTCAAAACAAGCAAAGATTAAAGTGCGCGAAACGCGCAAACCAAATTGGCCATTAACAAGCATGACAACATTATTTTGGTTGGTTTCTTACGATCACATGACCACATTTGTCTCGTTCCGTTTATCAGCCGATTCCCATTAAGAAACAAGTTTCGTACAGCAGAAGAGACTAGTATGTGACAACATTGGTTGGAAATGTCGCCATTTACGAAATGTGGGACATTTTTTCCTCAAATGCGCGACATTAAGTAGGTTAATTAGGTTAATTATTCTATAAAGTAAGCTCATTATAATATTAAGCAGATTGATTACAATATTAAGTGGGCTAATACTCCAGATACTTATCATATGACACAGTCATGAAAGAGGGATGCTGTCCTATACGTTGGTCCGTTTTACTATTCTCTTTCCAGATCGCATGGTGTTTGCTATCGTTTTATGTGTATTTATATCATCAATTTATTTAGAACCCTTTGGTCACCAAATTTGTGAGTTTTACATTCGTTTCATAAACTGATCATGACGGCACCTGTATACATTTGAAAACGTGCGTTTAATGTTTCTCACAATTTCCTGGAATTTCGACAGAGCAATATGCTACGATGTCTCCCTACGTTTGAACTGCCTTTAGTTTAGGAATGTACAATATGCTGATATGTGTATATTAGTAGCATGCACGTATATTTCAAGTGACGGGCCGGGGGTTCGGAGCATGCATCGTAGAAAGCCAGCATGTATACGGCCCATTGCGATCCGTGTACAAGCGATGTGACCGATTGAACAAAGTTTTCTAACGTGTCTAAGGTAAAGATTACTGATAAACAAACGTACAGAAGGCAAGAACGATCTAACCTCAAGTCAGAATTTTCGATGCAAATCTCGTATTTTACCAGATGCATTAACTACTTGATTTTCAATTGACATAGGCCACTGCTAAGCTGAAGTCAAACGTAATCGTAACACATTAACTGTGCGTGCATTTGCAAGATTCACTTCATTTCGTTCCCTTATTCTAAATTAGAACAAAGGTTATTAAACACTTGCTGCACTCCATGCTTGGACAGTGGCGTCAATCCTGGAAGGGGGGGGGGGGCAGGTAGGCAATTGCCACTCCAATGAAAATATGGGGGTAAACATGTTTTTTGCCCCTCCAATAATTCAAATAGATTTAAAATAACGAGAAAAACAACAAGCAGAAGAGACAAAATTTAACATGGGAAATGAAGCGCTTCCACAAAACGTCAATTTGTGTGCGTGTGGGTATCACTGTGATTGTGTATGTTAAGTTGGTCTTGTGAGTATGAACGTGTGCGCTTGCCTTCGTACGGGTACATTGCTTATAGATAAATCCGGTCCTTGACACGATCCAGGGTTCGGCTTACCTGGTTGAAGGCTGTACGGCATATTCCTTTTTTAGTTATATCCCTTACGTTTTGAAAGCTGCTGAGAAGCTGAGAAGGCCACGGTCCGCTCCTCGGGGTACTCGGCAGGCTTTTGGAAAATCTTTTGTGGAATATATCCCTATCCCATGCCATATACGCCCACTGTGATACTGCGTGCTGAGTTGTCACATCCTAGTGAAGTTGGTCCCCTTCAGTTGATACCAGATGCAAAAACAATCATTGTACCCTGTGGTAATGTAGATATTCTAAGTGCCTGGGAAATCACATACAAGATACTTACTCTTGAATCCATATCCTCCACCACAATCGGGTTTTATGTAGGGTCATGTCCTAACAAATAGGTGCCGGTACCGTAAGTACAAAGACTGGACTAGCAGGACCGATGATGGATGTTACTGCCCAAACTAAATCATAGACTATGCAGTGCTCTCACGTATATTAAAGCTAATAAAATCTGGAAGTAAATTACACTGCATCAGGGCAAATAGGCGTGTCGGGCTCGGCACTCGCGCATCACTTCCCGGTGTAGATCGAGGAACTTCGCCCTAAGATGTTTTCATTTTTTTCTTTTGAGATACTTAAGGGATAGATGATGATCGCCACTTCCTTTTTTGAAACTTACCATTGTCGGAAAATCATTAGTTTGTGGCTACAGGAATGTGAAGAAATGTTATCTGCACACCTTCTATTCAGGTTAATTAGAGTTTGTTGGTTACATCCTTTCAACACATTGTATCAAAGGAGAAAGCCCTTCCAGATGAACCCACATTGGGAAACTATTGTTTCTGATGCAGTGTTACGGTACATATTTCTGGAAAAGACACATGTCAAGTTTCCACGTCATGTGATTTCTACTTTAGAAGACGTTATCTTTCGTCGAAATCCACGCTGTTTGAAAATAGCATTACATTGCAATGGAATTAATTAGCCTCACCGTGATGTTAAAGACTTTTATAATGTGGTTCAACTCACCTTGACTGCTGTCACGGGATAAAGTAACCCGTCTTCAGTTGCGTCGGGCACGTGGCAGTAGGATTTGACTACGCACCTGACTGTCGGGAAAATATATCTTAGCTAGCGTATACAGTTTAATGTATCGCAAATGAGGGCTAGAATCGTGAGTTTTTACAACGGTAGTTTGATTTAGCAAACCGTTCGTTGTAGCCAAGACATTTAAAAATGGATGGTTAGCTTTACAGCAGTTGAGAAAAGTTACTGTATATTCAGTGTACAAGCCGAAAAAAATAATGTAATTTTTTCTTGCAATGTTGCAGAAAATGTCACCAAACTGCATATTAGCACCCAATAACGAGAAATGTTTCAGCTCACAAATTGGGAAGGGAATAAGGGTACCTTACAAATTACGACGGCAACGGTAACATATAACGTTTGGCGTTTTGGTCCTGGCATGTTGGAGTGTCAGACAGAGGACTGTGAATATGTTGATAAGCAGAATTGCATGAAGGGTGCGATATAGGCGCTTGTTGTCCATTTCGTTAAGCTTATTTTAAAAATAAATATGACAATAAAATAAGCAAATTTCAGCATGATCAGAGAAATTATATGGTATCTTCAATAGTCTTATTATAATTTAACTTTGGCAAATTTTCAATAATGAAAAACATGGTTATGTAATTCAAAATGTCAAGAACTTTCTCAGCGCAATTCGTTCTCATCCCTACAGAAATCTTACTAATAAAAATTTTGTCTACTGCAGCATTGTAAAATTACTTTCAAAATATTTCAGTATATTACGCTTTCTAGTATTGTTACCGAACCTTTAAAATAAGGGGTCATTGCAAGCAATGACGTGTGTCCTTAGTTATATGCACCGTGGTCTTTGCAAGAAAAGTCTCCAACCTTATACTATTTCCGGGATAGGTTACTGCAACTTTTCGGCTTTTAGACGTGATACACGAATGTGTGCGTATTAAAGCTTTGGTGAAACTGTTCCCTTCTTACTTCCTGTAGGTTAGTTAATTAGTTAGATGGAGTTTTACGGCCCAGTCTCCAAGCTATTGTTGCAAGTCGAGTCGGCCTCGTCCTCGTCCTTTTTTCAAGTAGTGGCTCACTGGCTTATTTACCCTACTCCAATGTTTATGCGGAGCATCACGCACAGCGGCAGTATATTCCAATTTTTAGAGTCCTTGGTATGACTCGACCTGGGAATCGAGATCGGGCCTTCCGCGTGAGAAGCGAACGCGGCCCCACTTCCTGTAGGACAGCTCACTCACTCAACTCAATCAAACTTCACCAAACCCATTGCTGTTTCCGGTCCCCATACACTACTATCATCCTCAGCATGGGCGACGATCCTGGGGGGATGGAGGGGTATATCCCCCACGAAATTGGATGGGGGATACTGTGCACTATATCCTCCCCATGAAAACCAACCTTCATATTCGGAACTACGTAAAAAATATGCTAGTATGAAAACTTCTTTCATAGGGCGGAAAATTAAAAGATTACAAAATCCACGCTTTAAAATATAACATTAAACCGTATCACTAAACATAGAAGGCAACGTATGAATGTAGCTTGACAGTTTTGCACACCCTCCCAAAAAATACAAATCTATTGATTACACAACTATAAAGAGCCCGAGGAGTGTCTACAAGAAACTTAAAATACTGTGATATGCACCAACACGCATTGAAATAAGTAAAAAAAGTACTACGGGAATGGAAGATATGCAATATAAAGAAATATATGATACTCAATGACAGTGGCGAAGCTTCAGAGGACAGTGGGTAATCGCCTCCTGGCTCTATATGAAGGGAAAAATTCGGAAATTTGGTATTTGTGACATCAGTCAACTATAGTGTGTTTTTTTTTTTTTTTTATTTTTCTTCAATGAAAAATCTAATTCTCTTCAATAAAAGCTAAGTATATGTAATTATTTGTTTGAAATATGAAAGACTGCCGGCGCGCTTCGCGCCCAAAAATTGTCATTAAACTCCTTGCAGTCGTGTTCCGTCATAAATCAGTTTGGTAAAACTTTCTGAACTCTGGAAATGGCAAAATCACCAGATCATCAAGTGATATCGACAAATAAAGTGCTATTTTCATGAATTTTTCTATCATTAAATTCCCAATTTTCCCATATATAAGCTCTTGACCCTTAAAATGTCGATGTACAGCCTCAATTTGTGGGTCTTAGATAACACTGTGTAGCAACAACAATCTTTGGTAGCTGTGCAATCTCAAACTTGCCAATAAGAAAAACAGATTCTTCAGTTACCCCGAACTTTTCACATTTCCTTGTATAGCGAACCCAGAATCCAAACTTTTCTCCCATACAAGTTCCACATTTTCAAAACTTTGCTGAATAAAGCTTCGCGCGCCCCAAATCACGAGCCAGAGCAATGACGTTCACGATGAAAAAAAATCGGTAAATTTGGGTGATTGCCCCCGACCCGCCCCCTACCGGAAAAGTATAGCTACGCCGCTGCTTAATGATCTGATGAATTTCTTTTCACTCGATTCAGAAAATTAATCTTCCTTTTATGGCAATCGGACAAATTTAACTTTAAAGGGCCAAACCTCTCACCCCAAACTACAGTTCTGGTACCCGGGTACCGAAATTATCAATTGGCTCAGCTCTTTGACTGACAGCTACTTCAAACAATGCAGAGTGCCAAAGCTTATATTACACAGCATGTATGGTACTAAGAGTGTTTTGATTGTATAAATTGAGTTTTTCCATACCCACCCTGAAGCAATAAATATAGATTGTGTCTGGATGAGGATGAATTTCAGACAATTGTGGGTGGGGCTTCAGTAAGAAGGTTAGGAGAATTGGTACTGTTTGGGGTGAGAGAGCAGTGCCTTTAATATTCTTTTTACGATAGTCCATTTTACCTTTTTATGAAATACGCTTCTGACAGTTGCTATGATATCACGTTAGATAACCCGGAAAGGGCCACTTTCGGTGATCTCGTGCGTATTTTTGGCAGAACTTATCCTTTTACGTTCCGCGCCAAGTAATGGTGGCGTTCCGCTTAGAAAGTACGACACCCACTATATCCCCCCACTTTCAAAGACAGATCGCCGTCTATGATCCTCAGCAAATTGACTGATGTTTATACGAACTTAAATTTGTAATCATTGTGAACTGATGAAAAAATGTTTCATTCGCTGGAGTAAGCATGATTTCCCCAAAAGATAGCCCTGAATTACGCCGAATCAATGGCATATTAAAGACAAATAGCTTGAAGAGATGATCAGTCCCCTGAGGCTTTGGCTTAGCGATTCGTCCGCTAGGCCGGGGTTAAAAACTCCCCAGTCAATTTCTCTAGAAGTAGTCACCATTAACCCCCCCCCCCCCCTCGCCATTTTCACTGGTGATGCCTTTGGTAACGTACACTTAAAAATCGGCACGAAATATTTGATTATTTTTTTTCTTCAAAATCGTACACTTCGCAACCTTAAAACTACACTACCGTATTCTTCACATTGAGTTGTAGGGGCTTGTCCCAGAACATCCGCAAAAGTCAAAACTTGAAAGGAAAACCATACAACAGAATGTAGTGTTCTACATCATGTCTTCTATGGAAAGAACAGGGACTTGGGGAAGTGGTACTCTTTGCTTTCTCGAAAGGAAAACCCTCTGTAGTCGTTCGGGCATGACTTAGTTTTCAAAAACTAAGGTAGCAGGATCGTTTTAGTAGGAGCGTTTTAGTGTTGGCGGAGGGAGGTGTGTCACCCTGGTTGGCGTATACTACGGAGGGTCCGCTCTATAGTCCACCGTCTCATTGGACCCCCATTTAACGTAATTCGTCTCATTAGTCCCCCGGTTAGGGTTTAGGGTTAGGGTCTAGGGTTAGGGTTTAGGGTTAGGGTTTAGGGTTAAGGATTAGGTTTTAGGGTTAGGGTTAAGGTACCAATGAGACGGGGGACTAATGAAACGGGGACTAATGAGACAGGGGAATATAGACATAATCCCCATAGGTACTCCTAAATTATTGAAGAACAAGACAAAGCTATTACTTTTGTTTACTGTCTGAAGCCAATACCGAGTTTAACTGATTGAAACTGAACATGTTGAATCAAACCTTGAAAAGGACAAATTTTAACGTGAACACTCTCTCAAAAGATAGCATTGTTTGGAATGAAAAGAACATGTTGTAACTATTTGTTTCACAATGTATTGTACGTAATGAATGGATTTTTTTACAACATTTTTGAACCCTTGAGGAACGACAACTTTTGATGTGAGAAATATTTTTACATCCTTTGAAATGTATCTAACCTTTTTGAGCATTTAGTGACCTAGTAAGTATATAACGAGTACAAGGAAGTTTAAGAACATACATAAGCCGAGATAGGTCTCAATTTCAAAGGAGAGGTATACGTTTTAAAATTTTAGAATCCAAACTAAATTGTGGAACGTTTCCTGAATGCCAACGTTAGAGAAGTCAACTAACCATAGAAAAGGCCATTACTAAAATGCACAAACCTACACTAATTTTGCAAAGGTCATGTCTGCGCGACTACATACGAATCCCTTTCGGGAAATGAAAACTACAGGCTCAAACGCTGTCCCAACAGGGAGTTGCTAGAGGTTGTCTAGCAACTCTCTGGTCCCAGCGTTGTTTTTCTTCGCGCTCACCACTTTTAAATATACTGCCTCATGAATCGGGTTTAATTTACTTCTCGTAGATCATCTGGCATATCATATAAATCTGTTCTACATCACTGTAACCACTAATGCCTTAACTCGCATGCAGCGGAGGAAATGGTCCCCATCCCCAAACATTTTCAATTTTTTTTATCATCTTAATTCACCTGTATAAAACGACAGCTATTTTTCCAACTTTTGTAAGATGAACTTTAGCGGGCACATAAAGTGGCTTTTCCGGTGGGTGCCATTACAAAATGGGACAGGAGCTTAGCGAAAGGAGATGCAGACTCTCTTTTGCGACACTTTTTTGGCAGTTCTAGTACTCATTTCGCTAGATATTCCAACCAAGAGATTTTTACCATGCATTTATATTCCGCAATAATATTGCATTGATAATCTCAGCCTTCTGTTTGGTTTGGTTTTGGTTGCTGGAGTTTGAAGCCTCAACGCCTAACCTTTCATCTAGGGGCACCTTTAAGTGTTGGGCACTTGATTTTTTTTCTCCTTTATTACTTTTGCGTAGTCATTCGGGGGAAGAGTATAGTTAAAAACAAGTAAATGTGACCTGGTGAAAATGCCCGCCGAAAGCGTGGTATAGATAAACCACACGTTGAGTGCAATAAATTACTAAGCTTGAGTACCCTCTTTCAGGAGGCCGATGTGTACTGTCAAACAAGAAATTCCCTGTTTAACGATAACCCTAATCACTTACCTAATCCCTAACCCGAACATAGAATACAGTCGCTACAATACAATGACAAAGGCCAATCAAAAAACACCTTGTTAAACAGTGCGCGTCTACCCCTTACAGGAAGCTGTTCACCGGCCCTCTAACAGGGTCTCCCATCGTCCTTGAACATTTGTAACTCGGCGAAGGGTGAAGAACATCTCTCATCCATCAGAAGGGAAAAAAGGGCATGTGAACTAGTCACTGTACTTTAATGTACTGCACTCGGCTAATAAGGAAGCCAGTACTTTGAAAGGGCAAGAATGTTCGGACCCGTATTAGTCCGTTAGCTTCACATTTAATACACCATGGAACAAAACTGCAATTAAGGGTGTTGATGGGGGCTGCTTTCTGTTTTTAAAATATGAAATATATCTTATCCCCTTAAATAGCAAGGATTCCCTCGTACCCTTACTGTTGGTTCGCCGAGGCTTGCACCGAATGTGTGTTAACTCGTGCTTGACCACTCACAGTGCATCCTAGATTTCTTATCGTTACTTACCACCACTTCGGTAAATTCTGAATCCGCCTTTTTCATTGAAATATCCTACTCAAATTTCGTGTTGACCGGTATTTTTTTCATTCACATATTACCACTCTACATATAACTGTGATAACTGCTAGGGTAACAACGGACCGGTTGGCCAAATCGTCGAAGTCATATATTGTCTGCATGTTCATTGTCCGGGTGGGACATGTCTGGGTTGGCAATTGTCCGGGTGGGAGTTGGCCGGAATGGGAATTGTCCTAGTTGGCAATTGTCCGGGTGCGAGTTGTCCGGATGCGAATTGTCCGAGTTGCCAATTGTCCGGGTTGGCAATTGTCCGGGTGGGAGTTGTCCGGTTGGGAGTAGTCCGGAATGGGAATTGTCCGGGTTGGCAATTGTCCGGGTGCGAATTGTCCGGGTTGGCAATTGTCCGGGTTGGCAATTGTCCGGGTGCGAATTGTCCGGGTGCGAGTTGTCCGGAATGGGAATTGTCCGGGTTGGCAATTGTCCAGGTGCGAGTTGTCCGGGTGCGAATTGTCCGGTGGGAGTTTTCCGGGTGCCAGTTGTCCGGGTGGGAGTTGTCCGGCAACCCTACCTTTAGTAGGGTGTGAACTTTGACAAGGCTGTGGGGGTGGCATTTAATGAAGGCAAACTAGTGTGTAAGTCAATGAGAAATTAATGGTGGTTTGCTCCCTAATGTTTTGACCAAGATTTACACAGCCTCCTATAGGCGGCGGAAGATGTTTTCATTGGAGGGGGGGGGGGCAAAAGTTTTCGGCAGCCGTCATAATGGTTTAGCGAACCCATCGGCGTGGGGTCCAGAGGCAGAGCCCCGGTAGGGGCCCAGGGGGCAAAGCCCCCGGAAGCTCAGCGATTTTAGTGATTTGAGAGGCTCCAAAATGGTCGAAAGTCAGTCGAAAAAATTTGCACTCTGAAAAGTAATCATTGAGCCAAAGAATAGCCGAAATGTAATGAAAGCAACTTCAATTTGTTAAATTACTTTTGAAAAATTTATTTTGCGACAGTCAGTTATTGGGGTGCCCCCCAAAAAAAAATTTCAAAAAAAAATATTGGGGGAAGGCCCCCCCCTACTTCCCCCATCCCGGCTTCCTCCGCCTATGCCGTCGCCTAGCACACGAATTAATGCTTCACATCTCCTCCGTGTGTGCTGTGTGGGGCTAAAGTTCAGCGTCCCATACTCCGAAGCTGGAGTAAACCATCGACCCATTTCCAGAAGATGATGAAATGAAAAACTGAATCGTTTTTTACATTCATTCACAACGTTTAAACATCCTTTTTCTAATAGGTAATATGCGGCACGTTCACTCAACGCGGTCCCTACGCACCACCGTACACTTTGTTGCAGATGCAAGCATCGTGAAGCACAGTAGTTGATGATATTCCACATTTACTTTCTAGAGGCCTAGACTACAGCAACCATCAGCGCTCAACATTTAATCTTCTAAAGCAACGGTGAACTATGGGTAAGTTTCCAGGAGATCAAGAAATGTTTATTAAATGGTTTTGGAAAGGGGACAATGGAAACCGGCTAATCCATTTACTCAACGCCTACTCCTTCAATGAAATTGAGAAATCCGAATTCATAAGGAGGGAAAAAGTCCCACCCAGTATATACGGAATAACAATTAAATTTACACCATCAGCAGAAGCACTTACACTTCTTAAAGACCATGTAAAAGATTCAGGACAATGTCACCTTATGAAGGCTGGAATTACCCGCAAAAAGGCAAGCCCAAGTGGGAATAATCGTATGAAACAAATTATACGCCAACTGAAGAAGAAAACGGACATGGAAGACTTGGATATAGACGTAACATTCGTGTTGCCGATCGACTTTATAAATGCCACCGATGACTCACAAGTAGAGAGAGAGGTAAGAGCTAGGATGGGAGTCACTGTACCAACAAAATTAGCACACGAAATTGGTTTACCTGTGCCTACAGAATGGGTCTTTACATCCGAAAAAGTAACTGCGAAAGTGAGGGAAAAGATTAAAAAATTTGAAAAACACTACCAGCAACAATCACAACAACAAACTGAAAAGGCCAGGCGTTTGTTGACCACAGCGGTGTTTGAGTTTGCACACTTCAACTATGGAAAATATGATTCCAAGTTAGACCGACCCTCCGAGTCTACATCGACAGTTTACAGCAGCTATTTATCTGATCATGGAAGTGCTTCTTCTGAAATATATCCGTCGTCTGAACGTTTTACAGTTTCACAGTTCTGCCCATTTTTTATAACGGGTAATTTTGATTATACTGTGCAAATTGAAAAACATGGGTCAGTGGAATCTATACAATTCTTTAAGCAACTAGTAAGGGGTATATGTCACATCAGACTTTTCTTTGCTAACACTTTTCTCGAACTACAAATTGCATTTACCTCAGAATAACACAGTAACATAATCTAGCTAGCAAACTCTTAGGCGTAGGAAAGCGAGGGAAGGACAATCGCCTCCACTTTCACAAAGGAGGGGGCAAGCTATGTCTTCCCCCCTAACCTTTTCACACTACTAAGAAAATTAACTGTGATACCCACACCTGATTATGTAGAAGGCTCTTTGTCACCCATAGAAGTTAGGTTAGGTATTTAAATTAGTACATAACCATTATGATTTTCATAAAAGTTTTGACAAAAGTTTTAGTTAAATTAAATGTTCTGAATATGATACAGTCTAGTTTTCTCTTGACTAAGCCAAATAATCTCAATGTGTTTCTTTGACCTTTGCAATTCTTAGTGTCCAAACGTTATCATCCACATTTCTCGCAGCATTTAAGGTTGAACAGCCGTCTTACATATCGAAGTGCTTTTGCAATTTGGAAATTTTCGGGTAGCCATTTCAGTCTTAAAAAATCTGGCGTAATTATAATTACACAGAAAGTTCCCATCCGTGCCTGAATTCTGTCAAAATTTCGCCGGAAATATAAAATGCACCATAGTCAATATAAAATTTTCATGAAAAATAAAAAAAAATTATAGAATGCGCATCATTAGCAAGTTTTTATTCATCCAATGGTAGTGTTATTTCTTATTTGGCAATTTTCTGTTTAATTTGCATTTTGCTGATCATTTTTATCGAAGTGAAAATTTCATTGCAAACGAAAGCTGAAAATACTGCGACCGCTTAGCTGCTACTTACAAGCATTTACTTACAAGCCTGAAAATGCCGTTTCCGCCTGGGAATTGTCACAACGAGAAAGATAACGATTACAACAAGTTGGAATGAAGGTGTCCAGACTATGTTTTATTTCTCTAAGATTGCAAGCCAGATGAAGTACTGAGATGAAAATTAGATGTAGAATAATTTAAACAGATACAGAAGGATGGTGTGGCATGATGCTTAGAGCTTGATGGCTGGTATCTGACCCCCTGCTTTTATTTAAGGCACAGCTAGCTCTTCCTATCTATCTAAAACAAAGACTCCTTATTAATCTAGTGACCCAACAGTCAAGACTTCCTGTCTAACAAAGGGCTATTCAATACTTCATATCACGACCAGTGGCCACTTATACAAGAGGGATGAAAGAAGCACTAAGATAAGATGAAATGTAGGCATCATCAATAATAAGAGAAATGAAAGAACCTTTTATAAAAAAGATACAGATGATGAACAACATACAGGTGAAACAAGAAACAAGAGGAGCACCCGGAAGACATCTGTGACAAGCATTTGGGAAACACTTGTAACAAAAGTTAATGTGCCAAAGCAGCTGTGAGAAGTGCCCCCCCCCCGGAATCGAAGTCTGGTCCCCAGACTGTAAAGTAAAAGTTGAAACAAAAAGTCATGAAAACTTAAAGAAGAACGATACAAGGTAAAACTAAAGGTTGTTCCGCTTAGATAGTTTTTCGGGCAAGACTACATATTTCTGGCAGAGATTCATTTGCATCCCATACTCAAATGCTCTTATAAACAAATAATCAGATACCTTGCGACCTTGTCAGTTAGGTGGTCTGAGTAGAATGATTCTTTAGTATTCAAAAGCATATTCTGTAGACAAAATTCATTACCTTCAGAATATCCGAAAATATTTTCTCTTACAGCAGGTGAAAACTGCATCTCAATAGCATATATCGTGCAGAAGATACAGATCTTTAAAATAATGCAATTTTTCCTTGAGATTTGGTGCATATCTGTAATGTCATCGTGGACATCAATTTGACATTGCTTTCAATTTATTTATGATATTTATTCTGCTGCAGGCAATATTACGCAACATTGTTGTTTGCACTCTTCTCATGGTGAAGGGTAATGCTATACCTACCAGGAGAGATGTTTAAACATTCCAACAATAGCAAATTTCAAGGACAAACAAGATTGTAAAGAAGAAAAAAAGAAGGAATCTTAGCCAATGTGCCCACATTACATAACTTTCTGTGGCTTTTTTGAAAAGCAAAGGTATTTTTAAACAAAAATACCCAATCTTTAAAGTGAGATATCTTGAGTTAGGAAAAGGGTATTGAGACAGGGTTTGAGGGACATGTTGTAGAACACTTTATGTTGTTCTTGCAAGACCCAGGTGAAAAGCCACCAGAATATGTCCTTACGTGTTTAAGTGTTATCAATATTTATTTCCAGAGGGCATGTACAGTAGTAAATGGACATGACAGTATGTACATTATTGTGGTTGGTCATATTTTCTGATGATCACGTGACCGAATTTCTTTCTTTCAGCTTATCGGACGACTCTGACCAAGAAACGAACGGATCTAAGTTTAGGGAAGATTCGAACAGCAAAGGAGACGGGTATGTGACAGGATTCTGAGAAATGTCGCTAATTACGGAATGAGGGGCATTTTTCCTCGAATGCGCTACATTTTTAGATTAAGTAGGCTAATTACAATATTAAGTAGTTAATGCGACAGAGACTGTAACCTACATATCACGCAGTCATGTAAAAGGGATGCTGCCCTAAGTAGGTCTGTTTTTCTACTCTTTTTCCAGGTCTTTTGTGTTTTATACCTAACTATATACATTGTCAACTTCAAATCATCAAATTTAGGTAATATTCGATTGATATAAGGTGAGTTTAAAGGCAACTGCACACATTTGAAAACATACGTGTAATTTATTTCCGGCAATTTCTTGGAAAACGCTAAGATGTCTCCTTTCGAGCTGGTGTCCCTCTCCTTGACTTCTCTTTGGACAGGGATATATCAATCATTGCAACATTTACGAATAAAATCCTGGCAGGTAGGGGCCAGGTGGAGCGGAGTAGACCCATGATCCCTCTATCGGTCGCCATTGTGTGTTTAGGTCCTGGGAGAACACGTTCTGAAGCACTAACGTAGCCGGAGGGGAGGAGGGCATGTTACCCCCCCCCCCCCACACAGATATCTTTTACCTTCTTTGAAATGTGCTAAATATTTAACACAAATTTAAACTTAAAGGTAGTCGCTTATAGAAGAATCCGGACAGCAAATGATGGTCTGACTTCAGTCGACCATAACTGGGGTCTATCACCTATAAATCTTTCAACTTCCCCTCTTACCTGTATCATGGATGGTTGTATAGACACATCTAATATTTGAAACAGTTTCAAAGGAGCTCTTAGGTCCTAGGCTCATGGACAGGATACAGGCTGCCTTTCAAATTTCCACTGAAGTATGAATATAGTATGGCAACTATTTAAGTCTTAAACAATCTGGCATGCTTTTAATCACACAGAAAAACCATAAGCATGCCGAAATGCTATTTAAAATGTCTCCGAAAAATAAAAAAGAATCATCACAGTCACGGTAAATTTTTATGAAAAATTCAAACCAAATGAAATTGATAGTCACACATTCTAGCAGCCTATATCCGAGATGCAAAAATGCATTGGGGTTTCGATGATCAATATATGTTTTAATCCAAATAATACCAAGGTGTCCTGTATCTTTTCTGTTAAATATTAAATTAACATGTTGAAAAAATGGTTTTGAGTTTAAGTGATCTTTGACCGATATCAAAAAACAATAGGGACCATCTTCCCTACAAGACCCACATACCAATACCAAATACGAAAGGTATCAAACTTTCCTACATTAAAATATTGCATTAACAAGGTTTTCAGGACTTGATCCGGATGTCCCCAGATGTCTTTAACCACCACCAAAAATAAAGGGGACCATCTTCTTACCAAAACACATCCACATACCAAACAGTTAAACTATCAAAGTTTTCTACCTTGAAATATCCTATTGAAAAGGTTTTCAGAGTTTGACTCCTGGTGACCGAAGATGACATTTGACCCACCAATACGAAAGAGACCATCGGCTCACCATAGCACATCCACATACTAAAATGACATCCATCCAAGATTTCTACCTTGTGATAGCGTGTTTATCAAAATTTTCATCGCTTGACCCCTTGTGACCTTAGGTGACATTTGACCTCCAACAAAAACAGTAAGGTGTCTTTCTCCCTATATGAGGCTTCTATGTATCAATTCTAAAAACTTTCGGATACTGATAACTTGAGACACATTGTTAACGAGCAAAGTGTCACAGACACAACTCACCCCCCCCCCACACACACACACACACGCGCGCGCGAGCGCGCCATCACGACTGCATTGATTTCCCCTACCATCGAAATGAAAAATCAATTATTCTTCAGTTTCACTTCATAGTTTTGGCATTCTTGTACCCGAAATGGTAGTATATTGTACAGGCGAAAGTTGCAAAATGCTGTTTATTGTTTTTATCTGCCAGATTACACAGGCAAGCCCGAGGGCACCCATGCAGGTGTAAACTAAATCCAAAGGTTTGGCGAGAAAATTGTAGTAGTACATTTCTTTACAGGTAGTCATTTTCTGCTCGAATTGCAATAAATCATGTCTTATTGAAATGAACATTTTATTGAAAATGAAACTTCAATGTGTAAAACTGCTAAGAGTCACTAACAAGCCTGGGAAATGCCATTTTCCGCTTTCTGAGAGAACGCGATTTTCAAATCTTGTTTGCGCTCCGCCAACTAATGAGATGGTACGCTTACATTTCAGGGCAATTATTACATGCTTTGGAATAGAATCCTCTGCATACAATCTACCACAAACAATTACAGTACCCACTGTCAATGTTTTTAACTTTGTTGTCGTGCAAATGCAATTACATGATTATAAGTATTATTATTTTCTCGTCCAGCACACCGACACGTATCCTTTCTTTTTCGTCAAAGTCAAAGGCCAAATGTGTACAAATTTATTAAGTCAATGTCAAACTTGAAAGTCTCGAGAGGGGCAAAAACATTTTCAGGGCAGGCTTCTGCCCTTCCCCCTCCCCTTTTTTGGCTACACGCCTAGGCTTTTCTCATAATTATATTTTCGTATTATTTTGTTTATTTCAAGCTAAAATCAATATTTCACCACATGCCATTTACTTTCAAAATTTACAGTTTTCCGCCAAAAGAGAGGCAAATATAAGTGCGGGGATGCAACAGCCTGCTCGCGATTTTTCTAAATTGTCTGCGCGCTCCACGCCAACTGATGGTGGTGTTCCGCTTAGATAACTAGCAAATCAAAAATTCCATGCGTGCGGTCAATCCTATTCAGTTGAATTGTAAGGGGTCAATACCAAAATACCTGCAGAAGATTTCAAAATGTGAAGCCACATTTTCTTTATCGAGCACAAGTGAGCAGTTTGTGAGTCATTGTGAGTGTCTAGAGGAAGCGCAACAAATGACTCAATGCTTCATACTCCTGATTCCCAAGATATTTATCGGACTTAAGATCATGCATCTCCCACATGAAGGAAGACAAATTTCTGACAGGACATTTATCATAAAAAAAATTTTGACACAGGAAAATTCAACGAAACCTTGTTATATACGGATGAAAGGGTCTTATGGACCAGCCAAAATCTTATCGGTACGCTTCGAACCAACTCATGATGGCTCTCCCTTGGATAGTTACTATATCGCAGAACCCGTCAAGGACCAAAAGCTAGAAGAATACCGATGGAAAGCTTCACTTATTGGCTAAAAAACCAGTGTACTTACCCGCCTGAAATGAAGACAACAGTGTTAATAAACATCTGTCAAACCTTATGCCTTATAAGGAAATATAAACCTAAACATATTCATAAATCGCCCACAAAATATTTAACGGCAGAAGGATCCTCCAAGTAGATTCATAATCCATGCAGGCCTATTAATACGAAGGTCCCGAACAGATGAGGTTCATAATACTGAAAATGTTATGATTACACACTGGGGTCTTGTATACTCACGCCGAAGCAATAAACTGAGGCTGTGTCCGGAAAAAGAACTTTAGACAGTTGTGGGAGGGTCTTAAGTATGTAGGGTAGGATAATTGAAACTGGGGTGAAAGGTTTAGGCCTTTAATAACACGCCTGGTTAGGAGGTAACAATTGAAAAACCCCGGCCTTTGAGAAATCTATCCCATTGTTAAATTTTCAAAAAACTTTGACGACATCACTGTTTGGAAGATAATACAAGCAATTGACTTGCATATTTTGTCTACCCCAGGCATGAGAATGCTAAGTTAGATAACACCACCTGGGATACACAGATGGTTCGAAGTGTGAAACTCACGTTTCACTTAGCTTTATATAGAAGCCATGAACTGCCGAACAACACATTTTCAGAAAATTATCTTTACAAAAACAAACTGGAAGTACTCTATCATTTCTCAAATACTCATCCATCAGGACATTAGAATGTTAAGTTTAAACATTCTAATGTCCTAACTCTGTTGTACATCTAGGGAGGAAGCAAAGTGTTTGTCCTTGGTACGGTTTCTTGAATTGTGTCAATTAATACCAAATAACGGGTATTACTTAAACTGTGATAAGTCCAAAAATATGCCCAAAATACACTCTAAAAACTGTTGGGTAAAAAGCGTTGGGCAAAATAAAAAATGCCTAACATGGGCAAATTATTGCCCAACAAATGGGTAAACAACTGTACCCATATTGTTGGGCAAATTAAGGTTGGGTGAAATCCAGGTGTTGGTAAAAGGTGTTGGGCAAGTTTTAAAGTACCCAACAGTTGGATAAAATGTAATTGACCAATCAGATGATTAGTTAAAGATCAGTTAAATTTTACAGATAATTATTGTAATATAAGTGCTTCATTATAAGATTTCATGTTTGAATAAGGTTGTATTTGGTAAATAAAAAGCTAACGGTAGAATAGCAGTAAAAATCTGGACGAAATTACTTAAAGAGCAATGGTCGTGTAGAAAAATAAAGTTTCCATTGCTACGTAATCAATGGGAGAAGAAACACGATTGAGTTTGTTACTTTAAAGGCCCAGTTCTCTCACCCCAAAACAGTACCAATTCTCCTTACCCTCTTACTTAAGCCCCTCCCACAATTGTATGAAATTCATCCTTATCCACTCACAATCTCAGTTTATTGCTTCAGGGTGAGTATAGAAAAGCTCTATGTCACAATCAAAACACTCTCAGTACAGTTCATGCTGTGTGATATAAGCTTTGATAATCTGCATTACTTGAATTAGCAGTCAATCAAAAAGCTGGGCCAATGGAGAGTTTCTGTACCCCCGTAAAAGAAGTGTAGTTTGGGCTGAGAGGATTGGCCCTTTAAACTACATACTTCACTGTTTACTTACCAAGTGCATCGTCGCTGGTGCCCCCAACCACTCTTGGAGGACAAACGGTGTATGTGTTAGGGTACTTTGTTAAATCTCCGTCTTATCCAAATCATATAATTATATACCAGGTTATATTGAAATCCAAACAAGCACCCAACATACTGGGTAGTTGCATTGCCCAACACCATTTGCCCAAAAGTTTGCCCAATAGTTGGGAGGACACATATATACCCAGTGTTGGTAAAAAGTTGGACAAATATTTGCCCAATATTTTTTAGAGTGTATAGGATTATTTTAATTTTAACCGTCGTACTCAATCAAAACATTCCGAGTATGGGCAGTTTAATTCTCCCTCTTACACAGCACACACTTTAAAATACTTGTAAAATTACAGAACAAAAAAAAGGGGGAACAAAAAGATTACGGACAATTTCTGGAAAATATTTGCCAGTGTTTTTCTGTAATCTTTATAAATCTCCTACTTTTTTGTTCTGTTAACTACAACGGTTTTTAACAGTGCTCCTCTTCATGTCACCAACCAAAATACAAACTTTGACAAAGATAGCACCAGCTTGAATCTAGGGCACAATAAGTAAATGAAACTTTTTGAAAAATTAAAAGTGATCCAATTCCCCTTGGACTTTTTTACACAGAAGAGCAATTACAAAGTATATTACGGTTGCAAACTATCGAAAATACGCAAATGAATAGTTACGATGGCTTTCAGGTTTATGTGGGTATAAAAGATCTTATGCAGCAGGGACCGCACTCTTGTTGCCGAAGGACATTTTGGCTCGCCTTCAACTGTATTTATGGCCGTCTTAAACTGCATTTATTTTATTGAACATATGGCTAGCCTTCGCACTTCAAAATTGACTCCGCGGTCTCTGATGCATATTATGAAACAATGCAGAGAGAATAACCGGCCAACATCAACAAATGCAACGGCTGAAGTTGATCATAAAGCAATAGAATTCACGGGTACGTTTTCTACACACGTTTAGCAAGTTCTGCTTCAAACAATAATTGTCAAATATGTCATTTTTTTTTCATTTGAACCACTTTATTTGAACAAAACATTCTTGCTGTGGAGGACACTGCACCTCTTAGACCTTGTTCAAAGATGCTGCGTATCCTTGGAACACCAATGCACTTACCGAATTCAAAACCGGCGCACACCTTGACCTTATATTAAACAATGAAATGGCGTTATTAACCTTGAACATATTTTTTTTTATTATTATTTATTTTAAAGAATTTAATAAGGTGACTTTACCTCCCGGTAAGTTTAATATGCTGAAAATCCTGAAAAAAAAAGAAAGAAAAAAAAAAAAACTAAAGAAAGGGGTTGGACAATTTATTATGTGATTATCGCGCAAGTATCTTTAGAAGAAAGAAAACAAAGAAGTGGAATAGAACATTAACTTAACCTCAACCTCTGCATAAATAATTACGCGGCACTCTCTATGGATGAGCACTTGGCCAAATAATTCGAATTATCTGTATCTAAATAAGTTACAACAAGTGTATGTAAGATTCCAGATTCTACAACCTTTAAGCAATAGTGACTTAACAGCCTGCATTCTGATTGTTTAAACACTGACCGGTTATTCTTGAACACACAAGCAGTTATAACGATATGCAGAAACCACTAGTAATCTCGAATCGCCATGCTTATTATGAAGGCACCCACGCTCATGGATTTTCGCACCAGCAAGTATTGGTTCTCTTTGGGCTGACTTTGCCTGTGAAGGTTAGGCTAGGTTAAATGGAGTTTCACTGCCCAATTTTTAACCAATTGGCTCAAGTCGGAGCCGGCCACTATGGAATACCGTTTTAACATTTATTCGGGAATTTCAGATATCTAAAATTAATATCAGATATCTAAAATTATGCACTATTTTAGATATCTGAAATTGAATTAAAGATATCTGAAATAGAATTAGAGATATCTGAAAATGAATTAGAGATATCTGAGATTGAATTACAGATATCTGAAATAGAATTAGAGATATCTGAAATAGAATTAGAGATATCTGAAACTGAATTAGAGATATCTGAAATTGAATTAGAGATATCTGAAAATGAATTAGAGATATCTGAAACTGAATTAGAGATATCTAAAATTGAATTAGAGATACCTGAAATACTTCGTTATTTCGAGATATGTGCAATTATTTAAAGATATCTGGAATTATTTAGAGATATCTGAAATTGAATTAGAGATATCTGCAATTATATAGAGATATCTGAAATTGAATTAGAGATATCTGCAATTATTTAGAGATATCTGAAATTGAGTTAGAGATATCTGAAATTAATTAGAGATATCTGAAATTCCCGAATAAATGTTAAAACGGTATTCCATAGGCCACGGCCTTCTTTCCAGTTGTGACTCACTGGCTTGTTGTCCCCACTCCATTGCTTATACTGAACACCAAGCAAGTGTTACAGTAGAAGGAAGTGGTACGGTGGTAATGATCTTCATCTTCCAGTCATGAGGTCGTGACTTCAAGTCCCAGCTCCGACATTAAAATTGTCGTCTAGTTTTCTGGGGTGTATTAATCTGCTATCCCTTAATCATAGACGTTAAACTGTGAGTTTGTCTCACGAGACTGGTATTGCCAGCTTGGTGTTAGTACCCCTCATTGGGGCGTTGCCGAGTCCGCACAAGGGAGGATCAAAGAAAACGAAAGCACAACGGCAGTAGGTTCCGTTTTAAAGTTTCCGGTATGACCTGGTTGATCATCTCCCGACTGCATATCTGATGCTCTAACCATGGTCTGCCTGTTAACAATGTATGCTTACCATGCTTACAAGCTGAGGTAAAGAGCTAAGTCTTGCGGTCATCTTGCAAACAAATCATAAACACATAGATATGCGGTTCTTTATTGCTATTTTTTGCCCAAGTTAGGTCTCTCTCTCTTATGCAACTTATATCACAGAAAAGTACGCCCTCCTATGGGGGCAAAACAAACCAACACCGACAAATGCAGACAGCTGATTTGTCAACCAGTCAAATACGCTTTTAGTCTGCTACACGTGCATGCATGCTTTTTATGCGCACGGTCACATGTTCCACTGTTTCACCCTAAAGATGACGTCAGTATGTCGTCAATGCATAAGGTCTATTCTAACCCTACTGAATTTTAGTACAGTAATAAGCTGCACTTATTGAATCATTGTTCACTCTTAAAAAGTTTGGTAAAATTTTCTGGGCAATGTAGAGGTTGGTTAAACTTTGCCCAATATTGGGCAAAATAACCGAGAAACTTATTGGCCATAGTTGGTTAAATGATTATGTGAATTTCTTTACCCAACGTTGGCTAAACATAGTGCCAATTAATTATTTTAATATAAGTGTTATTTCTAATAAGTAAATATTTTGCAGAACGTTCACGTACACTGTGGTAATGATTTTTTTCTAAGACAATGAGAGGAAATTCTATTGCAAGACCAGCTGTAAGGAAATTTGAAAATTTGGGAGATTATTAAAGAATCTATATATCCAAGTTGGCAAATCTGAGATTGAATGGCGACCAAAGATCGTTGCTGCTACATAATGTTATCCAACGCCTTCGAAATGAGGCTCTCCGACGAAATTTTTTGAGTGAAGGAATTATGTTGGAGAAAATTTGGAATTTTATGAAAGAAAATTTATAAAAATAGCACTGTAGTTATACCGTTGTCACTTGATGATCTGGTGTGACATGTAGCGAATTTCCGATTTTTCACCTCCAGAGCTCGGAAAAGTTTACCAAATTGAAGGTACGAGCGATCACCTCTGCATAGGAATTAAAATTTGCGGCGCTCGAAGCACCCGGTAAATGTTGCTTTTTTGGAACAACTGATGACGAATATGGAGCTCTTATTGGAGAGAATTTGGAATTTCGGAATTTCATGAGTTGTCAAAACCACATTGTAGACTGGTTTCACAAATGGCAAATTTCCGAATTCTTCACTTCTTCAGAGCCGCCTGCCCCTTGTAGCTACACCACTGAGTGTCTGAGAAAGGGGGAACAGATGCAAAATGGTGCTAAATGTTTCAATATTTTGAGTTACTAGGAAACTCCAAAGTATTCAAAACATGGTATTGAAAGTTTGGGTAATTATTTCAAGGGACTTTACGGTCAATGTGAAATTAAATACCGGGTATACTCTATAAGTAAATAGAATCACAGCGAAAACTGTGATAGTTTGCGAAGAATGTGTACAAAAGTTCTAACAGTAAGAAACCTTTTTTGATGAAAGAATGTAAAATCCATGAACTGATGAAAGTACACTTCAATCTACTGCAGGAAATCACAGATCGAGGGGGTATGGTACCCACTGGTGTTACTGAGGCACCGTTGCATAGGCCTACCGGTGTGAGATTTTTGCTACAAAAAACATTAAAATATGTCCTTTCGAATTTTAGAACGACACCTCATCATACATTATCTGCAGACAAGGGATGGAGGTGTACCACTCATTCCAGATTGAAGTCTCTAATCTAGCAAATTTCAGTCTGATTTTACTTCTCTAATAACGGTCTAAATACGAAATGGTAGAATTGCTATACGAATGTGTGATGTGCTCGTGTCGAAATTTTGCATTTTAAATCATTTGTTTTTCTGAAAAAGTTGCATGTAGCAGTGGCGTAGCTACTATGGGGCAGGGGCAAGTTGCTCCCCCGAAAATAATTTGGGGGAATGTGATGAAATTGGGGAAATTTGATGAAATGATATGCCCTTTTCCCATTTTTGTTATAATAAGAAATTGTGAGACATTTCTCATACATAATTCGTATTTTCATGCAACAAATTAACCCAGATTTCGTCAGTGTCACATGAACCGGCCCAACTCGCGTTCCACAGAAAAATCCTCGCCGCTCAGCACATTGAATGTTCTCTATCTTGTATACGCGCGGGTGTTGTGATCAGTGCATTTCAGTGCACAGGAAGCTGTTATTCAGGAACTTAACAACAGCTGATCATCACTACAGCGAAAGGTTGTAAACCCGAACTCAAGAATATGATCACCTTGTACACAATCTCTGCGTTGTACACTTTGGGAATTCAGTGAAAGGATGTGAAAACTGACAAGTCACTAACGTAGACCCGTGGTTACATTGTCCTACAAGCTAGTAGCGGGAGGGGTTTAAACTATACCGATTTTACTCAGGGTTCATAACGATGGATGGGGCTGAAACAATCCATGGCTTACGATTAACATAACGTGAACATAACGTTAGCCTGGTTTTAGAATGGACGGGATCCATGAGGATACTTAGATTTTGTTACTTAACCTAATCCTTCGAGGCTTACAGGTTAGTTCGGGCAAATAGCATTCTGCTCACTTGGGGTGTAACAATAAACGGGTACATGAATACCTTGTCCTAGGCTAGAACTTACTCGGTGATCTGTGGCGTACGAAGGGGGGGGGGGCATTGGGCCATGACCCCCCTCACGGCTGCCATTTTTTTGTTATTAAAAATACGTAGCCATACTTAAGTAACCCAGATTTAACCTCAAAAGATGGCATATGTGGCACCAGATTGCATGTAAGGATACCCAATTTTTCAAAAATTTTCAAAGGGGAAGGATTGTCTCTGCAAGGGCCCTCAGTGATGCCAAATTTTTAAATTCCTACAAATAGGCAAATTCAGTCAAATTCAAATTTTTCCTTCATGGTGGCACCGATTGCATAAGAACACCTACCTTTTTAAGAATTTTTAAGAGGGAGGGCCCACCTCATATACTCCTTCCTTGGCTGGCAGAGACGTCGACGTACAAGACGGGGACAGGGTAGGGGAGGGTGTTCAGGTGCGGTGAGAAGTAGTTTGCCATTTATCACGCAAGAGATCTTAGGGGTAAAATCATTAACAGATGGGAACTCGATCAGTCACAGACAATTTTATTAATTCAGCGCATTTTTAATTTAACCAAGTTAGCTAGTTAGATAGAGTTTTTTGGCCCAGTTTCCAACCTATTGGTTTAAGTCGAGCCAGCCACGGCCTTATTTTTAGTTTCCAATTTAGCTAAGAGTCACAATAGAGAGGCATTAGTATATTTTCAATTCGTTGTATAGTTTCCCCGAAAGAATCAAGACCATTACGTATAGGCCTTATAGTAATACTACATTTTTTGTGGTAATTTTCTGATCACTTAGATGTTCCTTTTCGTATTGCAAACAAAAGGTTAAAATAAAGACTGTGTGTTTAGATTCTCTTTACAAGCATGAATGCGCAATTTTTGGCCATCTGAGGGGTCTAATTTTTCGAAATTTTCTCCACGCTCCGCCGCAACCAATGGTGGCGCTTCGATCAGTCTTTTGGGCAAAGTTACATTTTGGGGGTCAGAGTAGCTCTTAACTCTCTGATCACTTTGCAGTTTGCGAACATATTTTGAAGTGAGCATTTTATTGCAAACCACAAAAGAAGATAACGACTCGTTAGATTCTTCGAATAAGTCTGGAAAATGCTATTTGCGGCCATCTGAGGGGTCTGATTTTTCGAAATTTTCTTTACGCTCCGCGCCAACCAATGGCGGCGCTCCGCTCAGATAATCTTTATGACAGAATAACGTTTTGTGGCCAAGAAAAACCGCAAACTAAAATGTTCCCTTTCTCCTATACCGATCGATGCTCTTTTATTTTGACTCCTAAAAGTATGCAAATTTAATAAGAAGTTTTACTTCGTAGGGTAGCGTAAATGACATAAGAATGCATGTACAGACACAAAAGTTTCAGTTGTATCCTCATGAACCACCACAATTCAACTTTTAACACTGTTCCTGTCAAAGTCGAAAATCTTGCACCATTTTGCATCTAGGCTCTTTAACCCCCCTCCCCTTAGACCCCTCCCCCAGGCTGGCGATCACTCAAAAAACTGCATGCCCCTCCTTCAGAGAAATCCTGCGTACGCCACTGCGTTGGTACATACAATTAAACCAGATATTGTTGACCAAAATAAATATATGGTCTAAGAGTTGTTATTTCCAATTGCTCTATGTTATACTTTAAGATTAAAATACAGCATAATGACATGGCAATGTTGTTATACTTGTAATTTGCATATTTCATATGAAATACATACACACTGACCGGGAAAAATTTGGGGGAAATTTCATGCCTTTGCCCCCTCTGGAAAATATCCTAGCTACGCCACTGGCATGTAGACTACTGTGCACGAGACATTTCCCTAAAAAAATGTGTTAAGCCTGCCAGGCTAGTCATTCACTAAAGATTACAAATTTCATTAAAACAGAGTAGGGGACGATTCCTCTTCTTCAAATTCCTTAATGTTGTGCTCCTTCATAACCACACCTGCTGCCCTATGCTCTCGAACAATCGACACATTCATAGAGACAGATTAATTACAGTATGTATGTTTGATATGCAAGTGAAAAAGAACATCAATGAGACTGCGGAGCGCGTAAAAAATATGGGTATTTGCAAAGTTTAAACGTGTATTATTGACACAGAAATCAATCGTAATCGGTAGAGAACATCTCCCATAACCTATATGTATAGTATTTTGGTCGTACCTGACTTTTAAGTTTCAGGTCACAAAAAGTGTGGGTGACTTTTACGTTAGTGTCCCCTCCACTCAAAAAGGCGGAGGACATGTCCCCCCTGTCCCATCCCCATGATCGAAGCCCCTGTAATGTAGTGAAGAATGTATAGTGAATGTCTGTTGAAGTAAGCATCCACCCTTTCGAGATCTTTGAAAGCCTTGAAATTTTCCTAGCAACTCCAAATATCGAAGCATTTAGCACCATTTAAGTATTTGGGTCCCCTACTCTTAGACACCTTACAAGAACAGGAATAAAATTTAGGACAGATACCCCCACACTTTGAAAATCAAATCGACGCCCATTTCTGTATGCAGTATCTGAATATGGCATGTCACATTTTCAAAACTAGCAAAATTCAACTGACATCTTATACAGTATAAAGACGATTCCGATAAGTCCTTGGGTTTAGTGCCTGTAGGCAGAAATTAGTAGGGTCCATCAGCCTTAAATCGTCTTCATGAATTTCAAACCCTCATGTTCAGTGAAATTGAGGGAATCAAGATACAATTTTCTGAGTGTACAACTATCCATGATACAGTTTAGCAAGGAAATTGAAGGACTTAAGGCAATAGACCCTAGATATGTCCGACTAAAATCAGACCATCACTTGACTGTCCGGATTTGTCTATATTATTATTTTTCTTAGCTGCTCAAAGCAATATTCTGAATTTTGTTACTGTTTTTACTTTTCTGTGGGTCTATGCAACCATGCGAGACCATGAACAGGCTTTCCTTGAGCAGACGCGAAGCTAAGCTTGGCGTCATGGAAGGGGTTGTTGGAGTGTGACATGATAGGAGTGACCAAAGGAAATGGAAAGTTTACCTTTTCTTTGGAGAAAAATGGATATTAAGGTCTCCAGATGCAAAATGCTATGTACTCGAGTTATACCACCATTACTTCGTTTTCAAGCTTGTTCAAGGGAATTGGGTGTGCCAGGTGTCAGATTGTCACACATTTAAGTCTAAATTAATGTTTCAGTTATACTTTAATTTGGAACTAATCAAGTTTGCGGAGATAAAATTTCCATTCAAACTAATCAAAGGAGAATTACAATTCTGAAAAGTAACATAAAGTTGAGTCAAACGTTGTGACAGCTGATCTATAATTTTATGGAAGAATACCTCAATTGAACACAATTTTCTCTCAGAGTCACACATTTTACTGTCGCATGAGAATGAATGATCCAATCAACACGACTACTACTGTTATACTTCGTAGCCTTCTCATAGCATTATCCAGAACTCAAGTTGGACCAGGTCGTTACTTGAACAAACGACAACCAAAAATGATTTTCTTTCCTCAAGCAGACTGAATCTATACAGACAGTGATGTGTATGTGGGCGCAACTTGCACGGGTATGCGCATATGTTTGTGAGCAAAACGCTTTTCAACTCGGGGGATAGCTATCTGGCAATTTGTAACATGAAAATTTGTGCAATTGATGGCGTCATACCTCAAAATTAAACTTACCTTAAAATTTAAATTTTCTTTTAATTTTCTAAAGTCACTATTTGCCTGATCAGTATGTCAACAAAAGTAACCAAAACATATGAAATGATTCGAGAAATAGGCCACTAACAACTCCCTTATGGTTCATCAATTACGGTCTTTGCAAGGATGGTTTATTTACTACCTGTTTTTCCCACATTTTTACAGGACTAAGGATAACTACACACAATGACAACTGCAAAAGATGTTACCAATTGGTTCGCCCGAGAAGGAACTCTACAAAAATTTTTCTGTCTCTTGGTCTTATTTTTGGTCTTGCTCTTGGTCTTGCTCTTAACACCTACACCTTCGACAAAAAAGGATCTCTAGGTCCTCTTTTTCGGTTGGAGAAGTCTTCTGTCCACATATACGGCGTAGCATTAGACGAGGAAGGGCAACATGGTTATCCGCTTTGGGAAGAACTTCACAGGCTCGGTCTTAAACCAGTAACCTGGTACTGAACGTTGGTTTAACCCAGAAAGAAACGATCAAAGGAAGCGGAAATGAAATGGAGATCATACAAAAACAAATAAAAAGAGATATGCGTTTTGAAAGTTCTGCTGTATTTTGTGAAATCATTGATTTCACTACAAATACTACTTTCAAAGAAGTTGAGGAAAATTTCCGACATAAAGTAGGGCTTAAAGTAGAGCAAAAATTGGGCAAATGGCTAAAACTACCAATGCCGACGAAATGGGTACTGACGTCGCAAGAAATGATCAATATGATGTCAACTGCAAAATCTGATAGAGAGGATCAATGTGGCAACGAACCAACAATATACACCACAACAGATATAAAACCATGTAATCTTTCTCGCATCGAGAAATTAGCAAATGAAATAAACCTTAAAGGCCCATTTCTCTCACCCCAAACAGTACCAATTCTCCTAACTTTCTTACTGAAGCCTTTCCCACAATTATCTGAAATTCATCCTCATCCAGGTACAATATCAGTTTATTGCTTCAAGGTGAGTAAAGAAAAACCTAATTTATATAATCAAAACACTCTCAGTACCGTTCATGTTGTGTAATATAAGCTTTGGTACTGTTCATTGTTTGAATTAGCTGTCAATCAAAAGCTGAGCCAATTGAGAATTTCGGTACCTCCGTACAAAAATTGTAGTTTGGGGTGAGAGGTTTGGCCCTTTAATTAGATAGGACTAAACGATAATGAGGTTGTTATGCTTTCTGAAGAGGAAGTTCTTGTCGAATGCATCAAGAAAGCTTTTAACAAACCAATTGAGCACCGTTTTAGAGAATAGATCACACTTAAAGCTTAGTTCGTGCATTTTTGTGAACCAAAGCATTAATTTAGGTAAAGATACTTTACCACCTCAGTGAAGGTTTTCACACGTCTCTATTCGGTAGCCAGAAATGATTTTGAAGAGGTGGGGAGAAAATTTCTCAAAGGGCGAAAATGTTTCCAGGGGGCTTAATGTGTAAAATTCTTTCAATGGCAAACTTCTTTTTCGAAAAAGCCTTGCCCCTGGCTAAGGCCTTGCCCACCTATACAACATCTATTCTAGCAAACAATGGCTTTAATGTTCTTCTGACATTGATGTGACAATTAAAACCATTCTAATAATTTAACATCTGGGTCCTCTTGTAGGTAGATTTGATATACTTCCTCAACCTAATTTTCACAATAAGCTCAACACAAAAGAAGTTTCAAAAGCCTTACCTCTCTTTTCTCGTTGGTGGTAAATTTTATTGATAATTCAAACTAAAAAAACAGGGAGGTGGTATTACATAGATTTAAGACTCCAACTTAATTTTGTACTTATTCCTTTTAAATTCAGTAAAGCGTGAGAGTAAATCCTTACAATCCGCATAACTAATGATCGAGGAAGTTAAATTCAATTTATTCTCTTAGCTAATCAGCCATACGTTGTATTTCCCTATGCACACCGACTTCGTTATTCCAACTATAGAACCGACTTCATTTTCAAGTGCTTATCTGAGCATCCGACTTGCAGTGTGGTGGTTTAGAGTTCGGGTCATACCCAGGACTTTTAAAATGGAATCTCAGCATAAGCAGTGGAGTAAGGAAAGCCAGCCAGTAAGCTACAGCTGGAATAAGGTCGTGACCTTCCCGAAATTAACCAGTTGCTATGAAACTGGTACGTAAATCCCCATCTAAGTAACTAACGAACTAAGAATAGGATAACATTGAACAATGCTTTGAAAACCAACCCGAAGTCGCCGTCGAGTAGTTTACACTCAAGACGACTGTTTATCGCCAAGGACCGAAACGCTGGCAATGAACTAATGCCACAGCTACATGCATATGATCAAACGTTGCGTAAGACTAGACTTTGGTGATAGAAAGTGGTATCTTTTGAAAGTTGCAGAACATGTACACATGAAAAACATGTTATGGAGAAGCAAACTAACCAATTTTTAGACTGTGTCCACACTGATAAATAAATGTACTTGTAATTAATGTTTCTTATCGACTGACAGTATATTAAAGGAATAGCAAAAACACATACCGGTAATGACCTCTTGAAGTTGTAGAGGACGAAGTTGGCCTTTTGTGTTTCATTCCAAACACCATTCGAGATTACTGAATAAACATGAAACACACAAAAACAGGATTTATTGTCAACAACTACTTGACTATTAAAATACACGCTCCATGTTACAACTCCATTTAATAACAACTCACTAGTAACAACAAGATTTTTCTAATGAATTTTTCTCAAGAGTCTTCTCATGTCATTCATCTGACCGTTTACATTCCTAATCGTAATGTTGCAAAAATGGCTGCCGAAGAACTAAGTTTGGCAATACAGGACATTGAGATCGCCCACCCTTACGCCTTTATTGTCATCGATGGAGATTTTAATCACACCACCGTAAGAAAAAATGGTGTTTACTACTACCAACACGTAGACTGCCCTACACGGGGAGATGCCATCCTCGATTTGTGCTATTCAAACGTTAAAGAGGCATACAATTCCTCACCGATTACGCCGCTTGGAAGATCTGATCACGATCTAGTAATCCTCCGTCCCAGGTATCGACCCATTGTACAACGAATTGAAGGAAGCCTCGCACAATTAAAATACAACAATGGAGTGGTGATGCACTTGACCATCTTCAGTCAACCCTGGAAACAACTGACTGGAATATTTTCATAGAATCGTCTAGGGATATCGATGAACTAACAGAATCGGTCACCAGTTACGTGAATTTTTGTGTGGACTGCTCAGTACCAAAGAAGGAGATCAAAGTTTATCCTAATAACAAACCCTGGATAACGAGCAGCGTCAAATCCGTAATCAACAAGAAGAAGAGGATCTTTGGACAGGGAGATAGGAATGAACTTAAATTGATTCAGAAGGAACTGAAAGAATGTATTAGGAAGGAGAAGATAACGTACAAGCGGAACATCGAGAACCACTTCATTGATAACAATATGAAACAAGTCTGGGATGGAATGCGCTTAATGAGCGGGCATAATGACAACAGCACTGATAATTTATACCTACCTGATACCTCTTCTGACTACGCAAATCAACTAATTAAATTTTACAATCGTTTCGATGTTTATGATTTCTCGTCTCAGGCCAGTGAAATCAGGAAGTCTTTGAATGGGAATAACAATATTAAGCCATTTTTCCATTTTTCACAATCACATATCTTTCCACAAAAAGGGGAAATCCATTCATAGGTCAATTCGTGTCAATCCTCTTAAAAGGTAAATGTTCTCGAAAAATTGATATCGCCAATGGGATAATCTTCTCAAAGATCTTAACTCAATTTGGATTTTTAACTTGTACATTTTCATTCCGACTAACACTGAATAATCCCACAAGATTTTTTTAGTTGAGAATACTAGTAGAAAGTCCTTTACGTACTTTTACGGAGAATTTTCAAAACTTGAGGTGTTCCTAGCTCACTACAATATTCCAAGGGTATGAAAAAGCAGTTGCTTTATGCAACGTTTAAATTGATTCGTGGTTTTGAAATAAAGAATTAATTTACCCTTAAACACCCTTAAACTATGTAACATTTTTGAAACATGATTATAAATCAAGAAAGAAATTTTCTTATTCAGTCTTTGTAAATAGTTTTAATTATATACTCAGGGGGTCATTATCCCAGTGAAGGGAAAACAAAAGCTTTCTCAGTAGCATACAGAGTTACAGGTAGATTCAACTTTGTTTTGTCAACTCACTTTATTTTTAAGCTTTAAAAGTCTCAGTTTTTAGTGTCCATTGAGCCAAATTTCATCTGGTAACACTTTGTAGCCTGTATGTACAATTTCATTCCATCGATCTCAGTCGCAGCTTTAGTTCTCTAGTGTTTGTATTTTTTTATAGTGTAAGTGGTAGTAGCTGTTTCAAATATGATAAAATAGCTGCTTCAAATACTTTAATCTTGAACAAATAAGAACGCATAAGAAGTCATTTCTACTACATCCTTTTCCTTACAATTTTAGTCGAGTACTAAGAGGTTTGATGGTAACTCTAATAATTTAGCAAAATGAACAAATTATGTCTGACAATGAACTGTAGTCATCATGAAGGTAATGGTGCCCTTCCTCGGCCTATACCTTTTATTATTTTTTTTCTTTTTGTTTCGAGCCTGGTGTTGGGAGATCAGGTGTCCGATCTAGAAGCCACTGAATTGAAATTGATTTGAAACAAGCAATCTCTTAAAAGGCCTTGCTTAGCTATTCAGATTGTTTTGATTTATAATTCATTTAAAGAGAGAGCTAAAAATGTTTATGAGCTAAAGTCTAGTTAGATACAAAATTGGAAAACTTGTGTACATTTACACGTCAGAGGTTGCAACTTCTTACGTGTTCACTAAGCTGTTACAATTGGAACATTTCCTTGGCTCAGGAATTATCAAAGACAGCAAAATGCATTCTCCTAGTAACAACTGGTTTCAAGCAAATAAAAATAAACCTAAAGTTTGGTTTGAGGCTTTTCATGACCTTTCAATAACGTTGCACATTATTATTTTCACCATGCCAAGTATACTCAGAACTTTATGTTTTTTTTTGTTTCTTTGGACGTATGAATCATGAAAGAAAGTCAGCTAGTAAAAAGTTTGTACATAGTTCATCCGAATCTGTTCTCTCTCAGACCTTTAACATTTTACGCTTTGAAATACACATTGTGTTATTATGATGATGTCAGTGAATACCTATTCTATATCATGGCTTGTTTGCTCGGGACGTTGTAATTCCTCTTGAAACTTTTAAATATTTTGGAGACAGATAAGACGACCGAAATAAGTTTTTCCATAATCTTTGTATGTCGTTTGGTATAGGTACCTTACTTTAAGTACAGATGTATCCTATTCGTAGCAATAAAACTCTCTGATTTGGAAGTGGGTACTTTCGAGATATTATATGTTCCTGCCGCTTGAGACTCATATCTTGTTCCTCGTTTGCAAAACATTTATGGCCTTCCATTATTTGTTCAAATTTCAATATATATCACCTAAAGCAAATAAGGACCAGTTTATGATGTTCCTTTATTTTTCTCCCTCTTGTTTTTTCTGTTGAAAACATCACTGATGGTAGTAGGAAAATATTTGGTGCGAATTGTACAACTGTATGAACTTTACCTACAACTGGCCGTGGTAAGGTTTAAACCTCCTTCATCATTGGTGATTTTTTTGAAAGCGTTGTTCTTTTTTCTTTGTTTTTTTCAAGAGAGTGTTCTGCCTTTATGTAAAGCCCAATAGGGTTTTGTAGATCACTTCCTTCTGCTAATTTTTTCAGGTCTGTTTTTTGTTCCCTTAACACTCTTCTATTTCGTAAAATTGTACAATATATTGGGGAAACAAATGAATGAATGAATGAATGAATGAATGAATGAATGAATGAACGAATGAATGAATGAATGAATGATTGAATGAATTTCCCACCAACCAATTAGTCAAACCTCTACCCTTTGCAGAAAATTTCTTGTGGTATGTCTTGCTCTCTACGTGGAGAGAACGACAAAACACTCCTGATAAACAGCACAGTCAGAGACGAATTGGTACAAAGAAAGTGGCAACAAAATTTATCAAAGTATTTTTTTTTAGATTACTATAGTGTTACTAGGAGGATTGGCCGAATGTAAAATTACTCCATATTTAGCTTTTGCCTCCTTTAAAAGCTGGTTCAGGTAAGACACAAAAGCATCATTTCGTTTTAACTAGGAAAAATCATTCCATGCGGCGTGAATAAGCTACAACGCAAACAAATTACGGCCCCATTGACAAACGAGATGGTAAAGATGTTACACTCATCTTCACAAGGAAAGACTTCAATCCATAGACACAGGCATTTTTTCCTGCTACGGAAGCCGAGAGCAGCGAGGTTGGCCCGAGAAAACGCAAATCGATTCCTCTGTACCATGAATTTAAACAAAATAGAAGAGGGCGTACTTCAAGGTCGTTTTGTTATAGCATTGAAGGTATATATTGAGTGTCCTCAAATTAAATGGACGAGTCTTAATGCTATTAGAAAGCAGAGCCTTTCTGACAAGAACAATGTTATTGGTCCCGTTTATTTCTACCGTTTATAGAACAAACAAGAAAATCATGAGAAAAACAGGGAAAAAAAGAAATTATGTATTTAGTGTGAAGAGCACGGGACTCCAAAGCTTATAAAAAATATTCCAGGTAACAAAAACGATTGAAAGAATTAATTAAAATAGGTAGGCGGTGGCATTATCAGATACTACGTATGCACTCTCTTGTTTAAAGTTTTGAATTTTTATGCACTCTAAACGGATATTCTGTCTTGTAATTAGACAGGTAGCATCTTTGTGCTGTGGGGTGGGATTGAAGACCGCAGATACTTTAACTAGACATGTTTCTGCTCTCGGTTTTTAGATGTTGAGCTTCATCAGTAGTTGGACTTTTTAGTTTGTCCTGGTCTTAAATTCGATAGAACTTATATTTGCTCTTTTAGAGCGCTTCGATGAGAGAATCGAGGGAGTAATCTTCATTCTCCCTGTGATTTGTTTCCATTTCACCATTATTTTTAAGTTAAGCCTAGAATTAACGAGGTATTATTTATTAGTTTGGGTGCCCTCTCAAAGGCTATGACCGGTGGTGTCGGTCAAACTTGACACAATTTCGGATTTTTTCCGATATTAAGTGCCAGTGTCTTAGCACTGCAGGTTTTGTTTTAGCTCTTTGGTTTTTATACAGAGTATATCGTATCCTCACTGTTTTACTTTGAAATGGTCCTTTGAGGACTATGAGGCTTGATGGTCTGATTGAAGGGCGGGATATAGCTATAAACTGTCACCCCTTCGTAGAGCTATTTTATATTTGTCCGATAGAGATCTATCGGGGAGTTTATTGATAAAGTGTTTGGTTTATTCTGCCTTCAGACAATATTTGGCAGTTTTAACTTGGCCTTTTGGCTGTACACTTGATTTGACACTTTTGAGGAATTAATTTGCACAAAGTTTCTCTCCTTTTTGAGGCTCGGAAAGTCTTCCTACTTTTTGTGGAAGGAATTCTTGATTTAGTATCCTGTGTCTCGAATTTAACTTTTTTTAGGACAGATAATGCTTTTAGGAAAATGAGCAGGATTACCGAAGAAACTTGTTCACAAGTAATGTTCTAACTAATTTTATCTCTTTTTAAGAGTGCTGTGGGTTTAACCCTTTGAGAGTTCTTGAGAGGCCTATTCTTTGAAAGGCTAGCTGCAAAAAAGGCCGTGGACTCCGCTAGATTAAGCCAGAAGGTTATACGTTGAGGCATGAAACCTTACCTAATTATCTAACTAACCTACACATATCTGAGATGAAGGAAAGGAATAGATCCTAACATTTACAAGCTAAAGACTCTTTTGATACCCGAAAGGAAAGATAAACTATAAAGATAATGAACTAAAGGCAAACCTTAGCTTTTTTTTCTGATTACACGAAAATTACAAGTAATGCTTCAATCGATTTCTTTCATAAAGAATGTTGATAACAGGTAAAGAGGAGATCTTCAGAGAATTCAATCTGCCATCTGCTCTAACGTAGTTTTAAAATAGCGTGCTATACCGGTTGCCGGACAATTCCCACCCGGACAACTGGCACCCGGACAACTCCTACCGAACAATTCGCACCCGGACAATTCGCACCCGGACAACTCGCACCCGGACAACTCGCACCCGGACAATTGCAAACCCGGACAACTCCCATTCCTGACAACTCGCACCCGGACAATTCGCATCCGGACAATTGCCAACTCGGACAACTCCCACCCGGACAACTCCCACCCGGACAATTGCCAACCCAGACATGTCCCACCCGGACAATGAACATGCAGACAATATATGACCCCGACGATTGGCCAACCGGTCCGTTGTTACTCTAGCAGTTATCACAGTAATATGTTGAGCGGTAATATATGAATGAAAAAAATACCGGTCAACACGAAATTTGAGTAGGATATTTCAATGAAAAAAGCGGATTCAGAATTTACGGAAGTGGCGGTAAGTAATGATAAGAAATCTAGGATGCACTGTGAGTGGTCAAGCACGAGTGGGCACACATTCGGTGCAAGCCTCGGCGAACCAACAGTAAGGGTACGAGGGAATCCTTGCTATTTAAGGGGATAAGATATATTTCATATTTTAAAAACAGAAAACAGCCCCCATCAACTCCCTTAAATGCACTTTTGTTCCATGGTGTATTAAATGTGAAGTTAACGGACTAATACGGGTCCGAACATTCTAGCCCTTTCAAAGTACTGGCTTCCTCATTAGCCGAGTGCAGTACATTAAAGTACAGTGACTAGTTCACATGCCCTTTTTTCCCTTCTGATGGATGAGAGATGTTCGTCACCCTTTGCCTAGTTACAAATGTTCAAGAACGACGGGAGACCCTGTTAGAGGGCCGGTGAACAGCTTTCTGTAAGGGGTAGATGCGCACTCTTTAACAAGGTGTTTTTTGATTGGCCTTTGTCATTGTATTGTATCGACTGTATTCTATGTTCGGGTTAGGGATCAGGTTAGTGATTAGGGTTATCGTTAAACAGGGAATTTCTTGTTTGACAGTACACATCGGCCTCCTGAAAGAGGGTACTCAAACTTAGTAATTTTATTGCACTCAACGTGTGGTTTATCTATACCACGCTTTCGGCGGGCATTTTCACCAGGTCACATTTACTTGTTTTTAACTATACTCTTCCCCCGAATGACTACGCAAAAGTAATAAAGGAGAAAAAAATCAAGTGCCCAACACTTAAAGGTGCCCCTAGATGAAAGGTTAGATGTTGAGGCTTCAAACTCCAGCAACCAAAACCAAACCAAACAGAAGGCTGAGATTATCAATGCAATACTATTGCGGAATATAAATGCATGGTAAAAATCTCTTGGTTGGAATATCTAGCGAAATGAGTACTAGAACTGCCAAAAAAGTGTCGCAAAAGAGAGTCTGCATCTCCTTTCGCTAAGCTCCTGTCCCATTTTGTAATGGCACCCACCGGAAAAGCCACTTTATGTGCCCGCTAAAGTTCATCTTACAAAAGTTGGAAAAATAGCTGTCGTTTTATACAGGTGAATTAAGATGATAAAAAAAATTGAAAATGTTTTGGGATGGGGACCATTTCCTCCGCTGCATGCGAGTTAAGGCATTAGTGGTTACAGTGATGTAATATAGATTTATATGATATGCGAGATGATCTACAAGAAGTAAATTAAACCCGATTCATGAGGCAGTATATTTAAAAGTGGTGAGCGCGAAGAAAAACAACGCTGGGACCAGAGAGTTGCTAGACAATCTCTAGCAACTCCCTGTTGGGACAGCGTTTGAACCTGTAGTTTTCATTTCCTGAAAGGGATTCGTATGAAGTCGAGCAGACATGACCTTTGCAAAATTAGTGTAGGTTTGTGCATTTTAGTAATGGCCTTTACTATGGTTAGTTGACTTCTCTAACGTTGGCATTCAGGAAGCGTTCCACAATTTAGTTTGGATTCTAAAATTTTAAAACGTATACCTCTCCTTTGAAATTGAGACCTATCTCGGCTTATGTATGTTCTTAAACTTCCTTGTACTCGTTATATACTTACTAGGTCACTAAATGCTCAAAAAGGTTAGATACATTTCAAAGGATGTAAAAATATTTCTCACATCAAAAGTTGTCGTTCCTCAAGGGTTCAAAAATGTAGTAAAAAATCCATTCATTACGTACAATACATTTAGAAACAAATAGTTACAACATGTTCTTTTCATTCCAAACAATGCTATCTTTTGAGACAGTGTTCACGTTAAAATTTGTCCCTTTCAAGGTTTGATTCAACAAGTCCAATTTCAATCAGTTAAACTCGGCATTGGCTTCAGACAGTAAACAAAAGTAATAGCTCTGTCTTGTTCTTCAATAATTTAGGAGTACCTATGGGGATTATGTCTATATTCCCCTGTCTCATTAGTCCCCGTTTCATTAGTCCCCCGTCTCATTGGTACCTTAACCCTAACCCTAAACCCTAATCCTTAACCCTAAACCCTAACCCTAAACCCTAACCGGGGGACTAATGAGACGAATTACGTTAAATGGGGGTCCAATGAGACGGTGGACTATAGAGCGGACCCTCCGTAGTATACGCCAACCAGGGTGACACACCTCCCTCCGCCAACACTAAAACGCTCCTGCTACCCTAGTTTTTGCAAACTAAGTCATGCCCGAACGACTACAGATGTATTTCCTTTCGAGAAACCAAAGAGTCCCACTTTCCCAAGTCCCTGTTCTTTCCATAGAAGACATGATATAGAACACTACATTCTGTTGTATGGTTTTCCTTTTAAGTTTGACTTTTGCGGATGTTCTGGGACAAGCCCCTACAACTCATTGTGAAGAGTACGGTAGTGTAGTTTTGAAGGTTGCGAAGTGTACGATTTTGAAAAAAAAATAATCAAATATTTTGTGCCGATTTTTAAGTGTACGTTACCAAAGGCATCACCAGTGAAAATGGCGGGGGGGGGGGGGGGATTTTCAATGGTGACTGCTTCTAGAGAAATTGACTGGGGAGTTCTTAACCCCGGCCTAGCGGACGAATCGCTAAGCCAAAGCCTCAGGGGACTGATCATCTCTTCAAGCTATTTGTCTTTAATATGCCATTGATTCGGCGTAATTCAGGGCCATCTTTTGGGTAAATCATGCTTACTCCAGCGAATGAAACATTTTTTCATCAGTTCACAATGATTACAAATTTAAGTTCGTATAAGCATCAGTCAGTTTGCTGAGGATCATAGACGGCGATCTGTCTTTGAAAGTGGGGGGATATAGTCGGTGTCGTACTGTCTAAGCGGAACGCCACCATTACTTGGCGCGGAACGTAAAAGGATAAGTTCTGCCAAAAATACGCACGAGATCACCGAAAGTGGCCCTTTCCGGGTTATCCAACGTGATATCATAGCAACTGTCAGAAGCGTATTTCATAAAAAGGTAAAATGGACTATCGTAAAAAGAATATTAAAGGCACTGCTCTCTCACCCAAACAGTACCAATTATCCTAACCTTCTTACTGAAGCCCCTCCCACAATTGTGTGAAATTCATCCTCATCCAGACACAATCTGTGTTTATTGCTTCAGGGTGGGTATGGAAAAAAATTAATACAATCAAAACACTCTTAGTACCATACATGCTGTGTAATATAAGCTTTGGCACTCTGCATTGTTTGAAGTAGCTGTCAGTCAAAGAGCTGAGCCAATTGAGAATTTCGGTACCCGGGTACCAAAACTGTAGTTTGGGGTGAGAGGTTTGGCCCTTTAAAGTTAAATTTGTCCGATTGCCATAAAAGGGGGATTAATTTTCTGAATCGAGTAAAAAGAAATTCATCAGATCATTAAGCAGCGCCGTAGCTATACTTTTCCGGTCGGGTGCGGGTCGGGGGCAAGCACCCAAATTTACCGATTTTTTTCATCGTGAACGTCATTGCTCTGGCTCGTGATTCGGGGCGCGCGAAGCTTTATTCAGCAAAGTTTTGAAAATGTGGAACTTGTATGGGAGAAAAGTTTGGATTCTGGGTTCGATATACAAGGAAATGTGAAAAGTTCGGGGTAAATGAAGAATCTTTTTTTTCTCATTGGCAAGTTTGAGATTGCACAGCTACCAAAGATTGTTGTTGTTACACAGTGTTATCTAAGACCTACAAATTGAGGCTGTACATCGACATTTTAAGGGTCAAGAGCTTATATATGGGAAAATTGTGAATTTAATGATAGAAAATTCATTAAAATAGCACTTCATTTGTCGATATCACTTGATGATCTGGTGATTTTGCCATTTCCAGAGTTCATAAAGTTTTACCAAATTGATTTATGACGGAACACGACTGCAAGGAGTTTAATGACAATGTTTGCGCGCGAAGCGCGCCGGCAGTCTTTCATATTTCAAACAAATAATTACATATAGGCCTACTTAGCTTTTATTGAAGAGAATTAGACTTTTCATTGAAGAAAAAGTAAAAAAAACACACTATAGTTGACTGATGTCACAAATACCAAATTTCCGAATTTTTCCCTTCATATAGAGCCAGGGGGCGATTGCCCACTGTCTTCTGTAGCTTCGCCACTGTCATTGAGTATCATTTATTTCTTTATATTGCATATCTTCCTTTCCAACACTTTTTTTTTACTTATTTCAAGGCGTGTTGGTGCATATCACAGCATTTTAAGTTTTTTGTAGACACTCCTCGGGCTCTTTATAGTTGTATAATCAAAAGATTTGTATTTTTTAAAGTAAAAATCACTGTAAGAACCTCCATGGGAAAAAACTGTCAAGCTACATTCATACGTTGCCTTCTATGTTTAGAGAAACGGTTTAATGTTATATTTTAAAGCGTGGATTTTGTAGTCTTTTAATTTTCCGTTCTGTGAAAGAAGTTTTCATAATAGCATATTTTTTACGTAGTTCCGAATATGAAGGTTGGTTTTCATGGGGAGGATATAGTGCACAGTATCCCCATCCAATTTCATGGGGGATATATCCCTCCATCCCCCCAGGATCGTCGCCCATGCTGAGGATGATAGTAGTGTATGGGGACCGGAAACAGCAATAGGTTTGGTGAAGTTTGACTGAGTTGAGTGAGTGAGCTGTCCTACAGGAAGTGGGGCCGCGTTCGCTTCTCGACCTAGGTCGAGTCATACCAAGGACTCTAAAAATTGGAATCTACTGCCGCTGTGCGTGATGCTCCTCATAAACATTGGAGTAGGGTAAACAAGCCAGTGAGCCACTACTTGAAAAAAGGACGAGGACGAGGCCGACTCGACTTGCAACAATAGCTTTGAGACTGGGCCGTAAAACTCCATCTAACTAATTAACTAACCTACAGGAAGTAAGAAGGGAACAGTTTCACCAAAGCTTTAATACGCACACATTTGTGTATCACGTCTAAAAGCCGAAAAGTTACAAACAATTGCAGTATCCTATCCCGAAAATAGTATAAGGTTGGACATTTTTCTTGCAAAGACCACGGTGCATATAACTAAGGACACACGTCATTGCTTGCAATGACCCCTTATTTTAAAGGTTCGGTAACAATACTAGAAAGCGTAATATACTGAAATATTTTGAAAGTAATTTTACAATGCTGCAGTAGACAAAATTTTTATTAGTAAGATTTCTGTAGGGATGAGAACGAATTGCGCTGAGAAAGTTCTTGACATTTTGAATTACATAATCATGTTTTTCATTATTGAAAATTTCCCAAAGTTAAATTGTAATAAGACTATTAAAGATACCATATAATTTCTCTGATCATGCTGAAATTTGCTTATTTTATTGTCATATTTATTTTTAAAATAAGCTTAACGAAATGGACAACAAGCGCCTATATCGCACCCTTCATGCAATTCTGCTTATCAACATATTCACAGTCCTCTGTCTGATACTCCAACATGCCAGGACCAAAACGCCAAACGTTATATGTTACCGTTGCCGTCGTAATTTGTACGGTACCCATATTCCCTTCCCAATTTGTGAGCTGAAACATTTCTCGTTATTGGGTGCGAATATGCAGTTTGGTGACATTCTCTGCAACATTGCAAGAAAAAATTACATTATTTTTTTTGGTTTGTACACTGAATATACAGTAACTTTTCTCAACTGCTGTAAAGCTAACCATCCATTTTTAAATGTCTTGGCTACAACGAACGGTTTGCTAAATCAAACTACCGTCGTAAAAACTCACGGTTCTAGCCCTCATTTGCGATACATTAAACTGTATACGCTAGCTAAGATATATTTTCCCGACAGTCAGGTGCGTAGTCAAATCCTACTGCCACGTGCCCGACGCAACTGAAGACGGGTTACTTTAGCCCGTGACAGCAGTCAAGGTGAGTTGAACCATATTATAAAAGTCTTTTAATATCACGGTGAGGCTAATTAATTCCATTGCAATGCAATGCTATTTTCAGACAGCCTGGATTTCGACGAAAGATAATGTCTTCTAAAATAGAAATCACATGACGTGGAAACTTGACATGTGTCTTTTCCAGAAATATGTACCGTAACACTGCATCAAAAACAATAGTTTCCCAATGTGGGTTCATCTGGAAGGGCTTTCCCCTTTGATACAATGTGTTGAGAGGATGTAACTACCAAACTCTAATTAACCTGAATAGAAGGTGTGCAGATAACATTTCTTCACATTCCTGTAGCCACAAACTAATGATTTTCCGACAAGGGTAAGTTTCAAAAAAGGAAGTGGCGATCATCATCTATCCCTTAGGTATCTCAAAAGAAAAAATGAAAATATCTTAGGGCGAAGTTCCTCGGTCTACACCGGGAAGTGATGCGCGAGTGCCGAGCCCGACACGCCTATTTGCCCTGATGCAGTGGAATTTACTTCCAGATTTTATTAGCTTTAATAGCTTTAATATAAGTGAGAGCACTGCATAGTCTATCATTTAGTTTGGGCAGTAACATCCATCATCGGTCCTACTAGTCCAGTCTTTGTACTTACGGTACCGGCACCTATTCGTTAGGACATGACCCTACATAAAACCCGATTGTGGTGGAGTACATGGATTCAAGAGTAAGTATCTTGTATGTGATTTCCCAGGCACTTAGAATATCTAAATTACCACAGGGTACAATGATTGTTTTTGCATCTGGTATCAACTGAAGGGGACCAACTTCACTAGAATGTGACAACTCAGCACGAAGTATCACAGTGGGCGTATATGGCAGGGGATAGGGATATATTCCACAAAAGATTTTCCAAAAGCCTGCCGAGTACCCCGAGGAACGGACCGTGGCCTTCTCAGCTTCTCAGCAGCTTTCAAAACGTAAGGGATATGACTAAAAAAGGAACATGCCGTACAGCCTTCAAATGTATACAGGTGCCGTCATGATCAATTTATGAAACGAATGTAAAACTCACAAATTTGGTGACCAAAGGGTTCTAAATAAATTGATGATATAAATACACATAAAACGATAGCAAACACCATGCGATCTGGAAAGAGAATAGTAAAACGGACCAACGTATAGGACAGCATCCCTCTTTCATGACTGTGTCCTATGATAAGTATCTGGCGTATTAGCCCACTTAATATTGTAATCAATCTGCTTAATATTATAATGAGCTTACTTTATAGAATAATTAACCTAATTAACCTACTTAATATCGCGCATTTGAGGAAAAAATGTCCCACATTTCGTAAATGGCGACATTTCCAACCAATGTTGTCACATACTAGTCTCTTCTGCTGTACGAAACTTTTTCTAAAACATCGGTTTGTTTCTTAATGGGAATCGGCTGATAAACGGAACGAGACAAATGTGGTCATGTGATCGTAAGAAACCAACCAAAATAATGTTGTCATGCTTGTTAATGGCCAATTTTGTTTGCGCGTTTCGCGCACTTTAATCTTTGCTTGTTTTGACTTTTTCTTTTATATATTATTGATAATTCTATCCCGTTTTTCATGCTATGGTTTACACTTCATTCCTCAGTGGGACCAACTTGCATGGGGAAATGGGTGCGCGTGCCATTGATTTTTCATTTCCCCAAAAGACGTGTTAAAAGTGTCATTAAATACCTCCCTGGCTGAGAAATTTCTACGACAGAGTCAATGGTTTATTTCGATTATGCCCTTTTATAAATCTTTCTAAAAATGTCAATTTTTTGCGCGCTGTGTGCGTTTCTAGCTTTACCTTGGTGTTGTCCATACTACTAATACCTACATTTGACCTTTGGTAAAATGTTTATCCTAGAAATCTCTGAAATACATTCTGGCATAGCCATATGGGGCCAAGGGATCAATCAAATACGCATTACCCATACACACTTGAAAGAAGTACAAGTCATTCGTCGACGTTTATCCCTCAGTCCGTTTGAAGTGAAGCCCCCCCCCCCCTCCAAAAAAAAATCCAAAAACAAAATCGAAAACAAAATCATTTGAAAGTCTACTGGATTTTATAATTATTTTACTTGATTTGGCAAGAGTATTGTCGTCAATTGTCTTTGCCTGGTTCAGATATAAAAGGAACTGAAAAGTTCTGACCCTTTTCTAAAAACCCGTGGAAGTTACAAGTGAAATTCTTCATGAATGTCCTTCAGATGAAAACAGAGAAAATTCTTAAAAATGCTTTTGGTCCCATTGTCTACCTATAACATAACATACAGGTAATATAGTATGTTTAGCTGTTTAGCTCTTCTATCGTACTCCAGAGAACCAGTAGTTATAGTGATCCACTTTTCGAAAAGAATTGTACATATTAAGCTAACTTGAATTTCGGGCAAGGGCCTGGAAAAAGTCGGGTAGTCATTTATTTAAGGGTCCCCAATCTTGAGAGCCCCAATCTTTTCAAAAATTTGTCTGAACGAAAGAACGCATTACAGTAACAGTAAAATTTTCCCGAAAAATCGAAACGATTACAGGAATTTCGACTCATCCGGGCAGCTCATTAAACAAGTATTATTCAGCCTTATTTCATAGACTTGGTCGTCACTGTACCCGAAATGGTAGACGTTTCGGGCAGAATTTGCAAAAATGTCTGAGATGACCTAAATTGCCAGATGAGGCCTATAAGGGAAGACGGGAGTGTACAGGTGTATGCATGTGCTAAACGTTTGCCCGAAAAATGGCATTGGTATCTTCTATGTGGTAATATTGTGATCATTGTGAAGGCTAATTTACTCATTTGTATCAAAGTGAGCATGTAATTGCAAACAAAAACTCAAAATAACGACTGCTTAGATTCTATTCACGAGCCTGCAAATGCAATTTCCGGCCATCTGAAAGGTCGCAATGTTTCAAAATTTTCTGTATGCGCATGCGCTAACTGAAGATTTCGCTCCGCTTAGTCTTTTGGGTGGAGTAATATATTTCGGGCAGAAAAATCTCCTTCCCCAACTGGAAATGCTCCTGTACGCCTATGGTCTTGCTCCACTTACATTTCTTATATAAAAATCAACAACCCTACTAGGATTCTGAATAATGGTAAATATGGTCATTTACCTCCCTCACAAGTGAACCCAGATACTGATGAGAAGAAAATTAGTGTTGGAAGACACCTGACTACTGTAGGTTATACTTCTACACCGTAGAACTGAAAACTTTTGATTTGCTAAGCAAAGTTTTCCGTATGACAGTTCAGTACCGGACTCAGTGTGCCAATATTTCTTTGCAGAACAACTCATTGTTTGGGTCATTAAAACCAAAAAATGACTTCAATTGATGTTAAATGTTACATCAGATTGCATCTGAGGGTACTTAAATAGTCAAAATTTCTTTACACCCCTCCCCCATACCTGCGATCAGACCCTGTGCAATTGGCTACTCAAATAAAAAAATCCTGGCTACGCCAGGGCTTAGGACAGTCTTATCTGAGGCTTCTGAAACATCAAAGCGCAGTAACCTACAGGGGTTTCGCCCCTGAACCTCCGCGGCGCACGAACTCAGGCCTGAATACGGGCCTGAGTTTGGTAATCCAAACAGACCTTTTTTAATTGACCAAAGGATAATTCTCTAAAAGGGCTTTAAGGTATCTGAATTCGTTTTCAATTTCCAATTCTAACATATTTTAGATACCCCAGTTATATGAATGTAAAACATTACAATCTCAGACTGATATAATAGCAGTGCAAACCTTTCTTGCAGGAAATAACTTTTACCCTAAATGAAAGTTAAGCCTACATTTTAAGTCACATAATATAGTGTGATATTGTGGGATGAGTTTTCCTGCACATCTTTCAGGAAATGGCATGATTGAGAGCCATTCGTGGAGGAGATTCGTACGTAAGAGTGGAATTGTTCGGTGGGAATCGTCCGGGTGGGAATTGTCCGGGTTGGGAATTGTCCGGGTTGGCAAATGTCCGGAATGGGAATTGTCCGGGTTGGCAATTGTCCGGGTTGGCAATTGTCCGGGTTGGCAATTGTCCGGGTTGGCAATTGTCCGGGTGCGAATTGTCCGGGTTGCCAGTTGTCCGGTGGCAGTTGTCCGGGTGCCAGTTGTCCGGGTGCCAATTGTCCGGGTGCGACTTGTCCAGGTGGGAGTTGTCCGGTCACGGCTTTCTACAGTGCCAATGCCTTAGGCAGTTAAGGCCAAAAAGGAAGAACAAAATAAAGGAGACGTGACATGGTATTAAAAAGGAAAGAAGTGAGGAGAATTCCTAAATTTAAGGGTACAGGGCTTACAACACACTCTGATCTGTGTCGAATTTGACAGGCAAAACACCCCTCCCCCCCCCCCATCCGCCATAGGGCCTATTGTACCGACTCATATAGCTTACTCAGGCATCCATTTTAAGTTCCCTGTTCCTACCTCTTCTGATGTAAACATCTATTTTATTCTTCAAGTGATCCAGTTTTGCCACAAGGTCCTAGTAGAAATTTCAATTGCTTGGCAAAAGAAATGATAGTTGACTCACTTTTTTAAGGTTTATGGCATACCTACACTGTATCTCGCCGTAACGCAACATTCCTGGATACTTCACTCAACAGGTGAACACAGTTTAATTGCTTTGGGCTCAGTCATTTCACACCCGAGCATGTGTTTTATACACAGAACCAATGTACACAGTCTACTGTACATATATTGCCTGTGGCTGGCTGTTGCCTGGAAGCATGCCAAATGCACTGTAGCAAGCTACGGAGCCCACAGGATGACATAAATACTTCACTTACTTCATGCTATGATCTACCCAGAGGATCATGAGCTTGCTAAGCTTTCTATTTTGATGAAATTTTAATGAGTGGATTTATCAACTTTTACAATGAAACTGATAACTTTGGCCAAAAATGCCACTTTTTGCCCTAAAAATAACTCAAGCAAATTGTTTATTTAAGCCAAATTTTGGGTCTCTAGCTATTAAATTTTAAAAATTTTATAAAAGGTATTAAGGTATTGTGCCACTAATTATAAGTACCATTGATTTACACACTAAATTAGGCTACTTCCGTGGCCCCTAGCACCCAGTAGAAGTTTTCAACCAGGACATGACACCCTCTGTTCAAAGCTCATAATCTAGGCTTGCATTGCATTTTCAAATTTCCATACCATGATCACTGAAATTTGGGCTAGGAGCCTTGAATGATAGGTATGTGTTTCCCGCCATAATAGCTACTCAAAACGGCATTTCACAGAGCGGAGTAATAAAATAAAAAATGACACTAAAATTGGTCAAATTGCCTTGAATTTTGCACAGTCTGTATTTCAACTAATTGTCTGCAAAATCCGAATGCAAAAATGATCATGTGTTGTAAGTGACACAGTCGGAAACAACATCCAATAAAATTTTTGAGGCACTTTGTCTGTCAGTAAACATTTTCACAGGCACGAGTATTGGAGCTACCTGAATACCAACAGGGCATAAGTATAACCCAGAGACTTCCTATACACGGACAGCGCATACCGCGCGTCAGATTGTCGCTCCCGTATGTTTGAGTCAGTGGCGTAGCCACGAGGAGGATTTGGGGGGGGGGGGTAAGAACCCCCATGACCCAACCTTACAATGCAAAAAACACCTAAAATAGCTGTTTTTCTCCCTATCCTTAGACTTTTCCCTCATATCGTGCCCCCCCCCCCCCACCATGACACCAAAGCCCTCCCCACGACACAATCCTGGCTGGTTTGAGTATAGGTGTAGCAAGATGGCTGTCTGCTATGGTTTTGTGTGTGAATGTTAGGACTTGCTCAAGTAGTTAAAACAACATATTTTGCAAGAAAGTTGAAATATTTTCGAAATAATACAAGGTAAGGTCAAAATTACCACACGTATATGTGAAACTGTTTCTCATTCAAATCAATTTTTTGTTTAAATCATTACAGAGTCGTCGTCAAATCATACAAAAAATAGCTTCAATTCGGTCATCTTGAGGCGCCTTTTTGTCCCAGTCGGTTGGGACAATCTACCGATAGGACGTACACGTTATATATGTTCTGAGTGTCCATGTATAAAGGAATTCCGTGGCATCACCCCAAACAGTAACAAATCACTGACTCAGATCACTTCCAGCACCTCTGCCTCAAAATTAAATAAAACTTGTGTAATGAACTTTCCCGGCAAAGATGCTGCCACGTGCACGGACTGAAAGTCTTCCCAAGTTCAACTAATCAACCACAGCATGTGTAAAAAATAATACCAATATAAAAAGTTTTTCATGTATCTCTAGGCGGACGTAAAATGTATGACCTTATTATAGAACATCAAACAAAGTCATACTGATTAAAAGTTAGAAACAGTTAATGTTACTATAACTGGGTTGCATTTGCTGCTCAAGCTTATATCAATACAAAACTAGGTTGCCGTCAATACACGATCCAATAAGATAAACACTTACAATGAAACATCGCTCCACTTTTTTTTATAATGCATTAGAAGCGCGCGTTTTATGTACAGACAGTTATCCGTGAGGTCGCTTCCTTTGTTTGTTAATACTCTCCTCCACAACGTCGCTTCATCCCTGCTCGTTTCACTGCTCCGTGCAAATGCATGCCTTTTGTGTTGCCCCACATTATAATTGAATTTGATATGCTGCTCAATGTTATATCAACGCATAACTAGGTTGCTGTCAATACATTATCAAATAAAACCTAAAGACTAACAATGAAACATGGCGCCACATTTTTTTGATAATGCATTAAAGCGTGCGTTTATGTACAGACAATAACCAGTGGGATCGCTTCCTTTGTCTGTTAACTCTCTCCTCTAAAACGTCGCTTCATCGCCGCTAAGCTGCGCCGTGCAAATTCATGCCTTCTATTTTGGCCCACATTTTAATTGAATTTCACTTGCTGTTCAATGTTATATCAACGCATAACTAGGTTGCTGTCAATACATTATCAAATAAGACCTAAAGACTAACAATGAAACATGGCGCCACATTTTTTTGATAATGCATTAAAGCGTGCGTTTATGTACAGACAATAACCAGTGGGATCGCTTCCTTTGTCTGTTAACTCTCTCCTCTAAAACGTCGCTTCATCGCCGCTAAGCTGCGCCGTGCAAATTCATGCCTTCTATTTTGGACCACATTTTAATTGAATTTCACTTGCTGTTCAATGTTATATCAACGCATAACTAGGTTGCTGTCAATACATTATCAAATAAGACCTAAAGACTAACAATGAAACATGGCGCCACATTTTTTTGATAATGCATTAAAGCGTGCGTTTTATGTACAGACAATAACCAGTGGGATCGCTTCCTTTGTCTGTTAACTCTCTCCTCTAAAACGTCGCTTCATCGCCGCTAAGCTGCGCCGTGCAAATTCATGCCTTCTATTTTGGCCCACATTTTAATTAAATTTCACTTGCTGTTCAATGTTATATCAAGACATAACTAGGTTGTTATAAATATACGATCAAATCAGGCCTAAAGACTAACAAAGAGAGAAGCGACCGATATGTATTTCAGACAATGACCTGTGGGATCGCTTCCTTTCTCTGTCAAAACGTTCCTCTACACCGTCCCATTATTTTTTATTCATTTTTTCTTAGTTGTTCCGGGCAAATCATCAGGGAAAGTCTTCACCCCACATGATAGGCGTACAGGGCAAATTTTTGTGAGGGGCAATAACAATTTTGCCCGAATAATGGCAACATTTGTCATGTTTTGCCCCTTTTTTGCCAAATGGACCAACTGCTTTTGCCCGAATTGGGAGGGCGAGTGCCCCCTTGCTCCCCGGCTCTCACGCATATTGTCCCACATAATTTTGTCTTCTCTAACCTTCCTGCAACTGCCCTCTGTCTGGAGGGTGAATCACTCATACTCCCATGTCCATGCATACACCGTTCTGCTCCATTTGCTTCAATGTCCATGACCTTCACGTTTCATGACAATTGCTTATCTCCTACTATCAAGTGGGTGTGCACTTGTTCGGTGCCTAAACACCTGCAACTGGAAGCCTGAATTACAAAGAAATTGTGCTAATTAATGGAACATGAATGAGTGGGGCAACCTTCCCTTTAAAGGACCACGAGTCCCCTCGTCTTCCACCACCACATGTTATCATAATTCAAGGGCACCACACTTAAAAAAATACGTGTATGCAATTAACACTTATTCCACCCTCCAATTGTTTTAAAAAGGTTTACATTCTAAACATGTTTAGCAATTAAACGTGTTTAATAATGTTTACAAATCAGACACGTGTGTTTAGCATTTTAACGTGTTTACAAAATGGGGGCAAAAAATGTCTAGAAAAATGTTTAACTCCCACACAACCTTTTAGAGTGTAACTATCTACTATAATGTTTAACGATGAGAATAATCAAGATCCTGTTTTAATATAGTTGTTTTAAAATTAGCAATTTTACATGTGTTTGTTATTGCATGTGACATTTGTCATCCCACGCATTCAACGAAGGGATGGGAGATTTCCAGCGAAAATAATTCTTGTTTGTCAAACATGTACGGCATTCATTTTAGTCAAGATATGCTATTCTTCTCTTAAATACGATGAGAGGGATAATTACTGCGACGTTTCAGTAACAATGAACCATACAGTACTTTAGTATTGGTGAAGCCAGCTAAGTTTACAAGTCGTCGCTCATGCATGTAATTACAATTTCTACTAGTCTCAAAATTAATGTAGGCTGTGCCAAAATGTTCACTGCAGTTCGCCACTATGCTTCTACTACATACATTATACGTATGGTAATTCGAGATGAATCAAATGGTACGTCTGCCCTATCCCACTGCAAATTATAATCAATAGAGAATATTTTCTGCATTCAAGTTGGCTGGACCATCGCCAACTATCTGTTGTGAATGACTGTTCAGTGACATTGATTTTATGCCAACAGACAAGATGGGGAACATCAGTGCACAACGCACGCCGAGAAGGAAAGAGTTCAATAAAAGACATGCACTTAACAAGATTATCAATATGATGTACATAGTGCACGTTTGGGATAAAATCCGCTAAACTCCTGACATCAAACGTGAACGAGAAAGACTTTTCTCGAAGATATTATCCTTTGAGAAAAACAATTTGCAGTTTTAACGCACAAGTTGAATGTCATCGTTTTCGTTGTGGCTAGAAAGAAAATAGCTACGGTTATTATCTGTGACTGTCTTTTCCTTTTGCGGACTTTATCTGTGGGTAAGAACCAAATTGTATTTTACAATCGGTCTGTCTTTTTGCCCCTCATTGATGGATTGATGAAAGGAAAAAAATATGCCAAACAATTAGAACTACCAAGAGGCAGTGAAATGTTGTTCAAATTGTCCACGTCTTCTCAGTCTAATGACCACATTTCTCCCAAGTGAACTCATAGTATAATTGAACATAGGCTATGTGTACTTTTTGGTTCCCCGAAAGAGAAAATTATGCAGTCACTCTCCTCGACCTTGCAAAAAATTGAGAGGGACCGCGAATTGCAAAGTCGGTGTTGAAGATGACAGGCTACTGGTACGAATGACCGCCCAGCTTGATTTTTACGTTATTGCACGACGCATCGCTTTTACCATAGAAGTGTTTCCATGCTTTTACAAGAACAAAGCCAACGCCGTTCATCTTACCAATAGGCTGTATTCGACACCATGTTCTTGACTGGTCCGGAACATGCTGAGAACATGGGAACCCCTTGTGCAGTGTCGAAATCTTTCAGGTATAGTTGTCATGGGTAAACGCTACGCTATGCATGTCGGCCTAACGTGTCGCCCTATGTCTTGCTTTCACCACGTCCTTCGTTTAATTTTCATAATAAGTCTTAAGACTGAAGTACTAGTAATTAATTCCTCTCGGGTATATGTTCTACGTAAGATCAGTCATGGTGTTGCTGATATTCCCTTACATTCCTTCCGTGAGAAGATATCTCCGACATCTTGTTTATTGTTCGTTCTTGCTGCACCACCCAGTATACACGCAGCTGAACAGTTAACGAAGTCACGTGACCAGTTCTCTAGCATTCCCGCCTACTTGTAAGTCTGCACCAATGAGATTTCGCGGAACTGTGACTGACAAGGGGTCCCCCTACATGTTGAATAATGTATAAGTAGGCTTATAAATGGCTACAACGACACGGTAAGTGGACATTTTGATCCGTCCTTCTCCTTGAAATCGAAGATTTTTAGGTTTTTTTTTCAATCATATATTGCAAAAATACGCTCCCAAAAAGAGGCAGTCGATTCTCTTGTCTAAAATTAGTACCTCAAACTTTGCGAGTACCTGACTCATTGAGGGATTTAAAACGATGTTTTTGTATCGACGTTTGAAGATTTTAGTATAGGCTTTCTGTTGATACAAAAATTACGTAGTTTAATTTTCAAATTCTTTTTAAACAACTGCTAAACCAGAAGGGGCATTTACCGTACAATATGTATGTAGTATGTACTATACATATGGTGTCGGTAAATGTACACGCGTTAACGTTATATATCCTACAGTGTTAGGACCATTCCAATACGGCTCACAACGTCATAACAATATAATGAACGACTATTATACTGTTGGATTTGCAGGACAGGCACCAATTGCATTTACAATCTTAACAAACTTCCAGTATTGTTTGTAGACTTGCAGTCTATGAAATTTGAAGTTTCAGTTTTCATGATGGCATATTCACTAACATTGCAACTTTGGCAAGTGGGGGTTTGTAACTCAGTTGCAAAGTAAACCTTGGAGTGGGACTGTATGGGTGCATGAATCATGACCAAGTCAGCCTGGATTAAATAAATCCCAAATTTAGAGGGTTCGACTTCAGTCTGGACATATTCACGGGTTATTATTCTTTCTTACCTGATGGTTACTGTGCTGCAAACAGAAAAAACTCAGTCCTTTCCAACATTTTCCATAATAGACCTACAGTATAGTGGTATACTGTATTGTAATTAAGTTCAAGTTGTCTATTTCTATAAAGTCCCATAGGCTAAAGAGCCTGCTTTGTAATTTATACAATTTCTAGCCCTTCATAAGCTTATATCATTCAAAAACCTTACCCCATGGGCAATTACATACTGCCATCTTTACTGTGACTTGCATTTTAAAACTACCGGTTAACTTTAATGAAGGAGTGGTTTCAGTGGAGACAGGAATTAGTGCTGTGACTGGCTGTATGGCAAACCTATATTTAATTTTTATTCAGAAACAAGTTACCATCCCTCAAACTCAATCTTATACTGGCTGACTTGAATTGTCGCAAAAGCTCACCTCAACGTGGTGCTAAACTGCATTACAGTAAGCCTACTACTGATTAACAGACAGCGATCATGACAGCCATGATATGTTCACTGGCAGTGGTCAGTTTTGTCACACTCTAGCTATATACCCAACTTAGTTTTTAAATGGACTCTCATCAGTGTGGCACTCAGTGAAGTGAAAGTTGTCAATTCATTCCTAGATTTGTTACATTAATTATATAAAGTTCTGATCATTAAGGAGGTCACATAAAGGAGAATCATATTAAGCATTTAGGTAGTTTCCTGCACATAAAGCAGACTGTGTTGTCACATTGACTGTTTTAGCTATACTATGCATATCAAACTGGCCTGGTGGAAATGAGTTTGGAACATTCCGCCGTCTCACAAGAGGACAGTATATAGTGATGAATTATTATCCTAGCAGTCCAGCAATTATCATGTACATTTTAGGACCAGTATTCCTGTGAAAAGAAATTCACAAGGAATTCAAAGGAGGATCCCATTTGCCAAACCTCACCTGACGTCATACTCCTTCCCTCACAACCTAAGTTTGGTGTTTGCCTTTAATTGCCTTTAGTATTGTTCAGTTTTACCCAGAGTAAATGAGAAAAATAAAAACACTTAATTGTTTAACATTGTACTGATGATCTTTCCTGCAAGGCCCCTCCTGTCTAAGCATGTACCCTTTTAGAAAGGTCCCTCATTCATTTTCTTGCTCAATATTGTGTTGACTAAGTGTACTACATGATGCATACAATTTATTTATTATTTTTTTCCAAACAATGGACATTGGATTGAAGTTGATACAATCTGCTAGTATAAAGATTTTTAAACCAGCTTTTTAGTCAGCCAACTTTTTTAAAGTGAGGTGATTTTCTCTATTTTAGTGCAAACAAGATGCAGTTTTGCTCTGTATGTACAGAGCTTGCTAGGATGACTATGACATTGTATGTGTATACAGGCCTATCACATTCAAACAAGTATACCAGTGCAACACTACTGATTAGTTGAATTTGTAAGTGGCATTAACAAACAATTTGTTGCAAAAATTTCGAAGGAGCAAGTATCACACCATTTTCTCCGAAAATGGGAACAACACTGGTGGAAATGAATTAGGCTGTTGCTGTAACATTATACATATAGGACGACCATTAACATTCATTTCGCGAAAGTAGGTCTACTAAGCTGTGTACATACTCTGGGCGCCACAATCGATTCGTAGTGGAATTTACCGAGTACCTGACTCATTGAGAATATTATGTAGCGCAAAAATAGTACCAATACTGTAGATAGAAAACAAAATTCTTTCGCTATTGAAGTAAAATCTGAGTAGTTTAAAACAACATCGAAGAAATGTTGAACGATTTTGCAGAGCACTGGAAACCCATTTTAGACGTTTCATAAAATGGTCTAAAATCCTCACTTTTACCCGAAAGTTCACTCAGAACTAGGCACTAAAAGTATTTCTTAAATCTTATTCATTGATTTTCATGGTTTTGACGATTTTTTGGTTGGTAGTTTCTGAGATAATTGACTTTAAAAGTCATGACTTTTAGCTAATTAGCATTCAAATCCTTATGACGTCACGAAACGTCGTGCGTAAAATGTAAGAGAAGGAAGCTCTTTTTGAGCAGTTGCGATTTGACTGCACCGGAGAGGTGGTGTGAGATTTGGGTGCAAGAACAAGTTCGCGAACGTCTTTTCTCATGTTCGACTCGCATGGGAACACTGTTCCCAGTTCCCGAACAGGGAGTCGAATACGGTCATGGTTTATGGGGTCAACAGATGTCTAATGTACAGTAGCGGAGAAGGGGCATGCAAAAGGAGAAAGAACCATTTCGGCAAAATGACATTATTCTTAAAAGTTCTAAAGCAAGTTTACGGAGAAAAATGCCTTTACAGGAAAAAGATTCGTATCACTGTTTACGTGTTTCTATATCAATTCCCACTTAAAAAATTAATCCATGTGTTAAACATTCATTGAGTTTACCTATGTATATATAAGTATCTTATTTAAACAGGCTCAGCAGCTGCACAGGGCTATAATAGCTAAGATTTACTTGCCCATATAGAACATGAAGTTGCTGCTTGCTTCTTCTAGATCGACTTGCCTGTAAAAGCAAGTCTAAAGCAAATCGGGTGACTGTTGAACTATGAGGAGGAAGTCGTTTGCTAACAACTCACTGCTTTAAGTTACGAGGTAAGGGCGAGGCCTGCCAGTGTATCCTCGGGCTCCTCATATCTTCTGAAGTCACAGGCCTTCATTAGATGGAACGTTTATTAAGGAATATTAGGGAATGAGTAGGTATACGTTTAGCATTAATAACTTTCAACTTGTCACACTTAACCCTAAACTCCACATACTTCTATATCTTTTCTTTACAAGGAAACAAAGGGGATCTCCAGTTTGTCAACTAGTCTTTCGGGAAACATACATAACTGTAGTTTTGATTGAATGTTTTGCCAACACTCTCTAACATTCGCAATATTACACCACTTTACGCTCTTTTCAAGTTATCCCTGTTGTGGTGCCGTTCACGCCTTGTATTTGATCGAATCAAGCATTTTGGGAAAAACAAGACTCGACAACCTACACAGCAGTCCGTTATGGAGCAGTTGTCCATGATATTATTGATTCAATCAAACGACCTGAAAAGATGATTTTTTTTTTTTTTTTTTTTTTTTTTTTTTTTTTGTGGTCGTGTTCGGGGGGGAAAACTCCAACAATTATTAGCAATCGCGTGAGAGTATTCGACCATAAATAATCACATTTTATCAGACATTAAAAAAATCGCGCTGTTCTGTTACGTATGTGAGTCTTGCAATCGGTACATACACTTCGAACAGCTGGAGTGGTTGAGTCATCAAATGCTTTCCTTTGTACAGAGGTAATCAGTTTACTTCATTATTGTGTCTATAGGGTTTATCAGATGAGACTTTGTCTCGCAATATCCGCATAAAATTCGACAAGTACATTCATTGTAGTATTTGAATCGGGTCAGAGAACAAATTCACAGAAAAATAACATTTAAAACATAACTGACAAGGAAAGACATCGACTTATAACGTTGCAATATATTCATTCATTCAGTCTGTCTTTTATTTCGTTGTGGAACCTTGAATAGGATCATAGGCGTTCAAGGAAGGGGGCAGGGGGAAGACTGACAGAATGAACTAAAATTCGGGCAGCCACTTGAAATTTAAAACTCTGGCTTGGTTTTTCAGAAAATTACTAAGCGTGCCCGAAGTCTTTATAAGGAGGGCCCCAAAAACGAAAAAAGGGAAGCCATCACATAGTCGTAGAACAATTTTCATGAAAAATAAACAAGGTTACACATCAAAATTAGCTACACATTCGGCTACCGCAAAAAGCTATTATCCGTGAGCTATATTTTACAGTTTTTCAAAACACCACGCCCGAATTTTTTCCAACATTTTTTGAAAAGTAGAAAAGGATCACAGTTAAGGGTAACATATTTTTGAAAATTCAAACAGATAAAAACAAAAATAAATACAAAAAGCTCACCACCCATTTAGGAGCATGAGTGTGGCTTAAAAGAAAGGATCTTTCCCAAGCCCGCTTTTTTAAATTTTGTGCAACATAAATAAATAAATTCAAATAATCGGCAATGGCCGATAATTTGAATTCTTTTAAATGTTTGCTTCAAAAACGATAAACGCTGTATTCAAAGTGAAACTTACATTGAAAATTGACACGATAACAAAGAGATGCGACACTTTCGGGTAGCTTGTGGAAAAAGGCTGTTCTAAGGGCTACTTTATTCTGTATTCCTGCAAAAACTGCCCAGAGGGGTGAAATATTGAAGTGAAATTTGCAAATAGTGCTACAGTACGTTATTAATTGCCAAATCAATCTCACGGACAGACGGACGGGAGGGTGTTCAGAAGCACTTTGCCATCCATCCTGCCCCTGGAGCCAAACTCAAACAGCGGTAATGAAAACAGTGTTATTTGTACTTTATATATACATATATATATATATATATATATATATATATATATATATATATATATATATATATATATATATATATATATATATATATATATATATATGCACGTTGAGCAGTAGGTCGTTGGTTCAAACCCCAGATCGGACCTCAGTTTTTCATCATGTGGTGATATTGTTCTTCTTACTAAGGCAAAGGTTGCCAATGTTAGACGCATATTACAAAAAATTAATGCGGCTGTTTCCGTTTGCTACCATTTCTTCAGTAATGTATATATATATATATATAGAGAGAGAGAGAGAGGTATATATATGTATATATATTTATATGACAGTAAGTTCCGTTGGTTGGTATATTAATATAAATAAATAAGCAAATATCACTTGCCCCGATTTCATGGGTGAGAGTGCCTCCAGTACCAACATAATACAAAAGCGTTGTCTAATATTTCGAGGTCCTACCTCTTCCGCGGAGACTTGAGTAATAAAGCAAAGTACACTCTACTACGTAAACTCGTTTAAAATGTCCAAATCTTTGTTCAGACCCCTGGTATGTGTTTTTAAGGATAAAATTAGTTTAATCTCCTCAGCTTTTCGTTGATCGTCGTCCCTAAAGTTGCCTTTCCAGATGATTAGCTTTAGATTGTCTATTGTGTGTTCGGGAGAGGAAAAATGCTCTGCAACAGAAAATCCAGTAAGTCGCTGTGAAATGGTGTGTTTATGATTGTTGAAACGGAGACGGAATTTTGTCTTCGTTTCTCCTACATAATTGCCTTCAGTGCATTTATTGCAAAAGAGTACATATATAACATTGGCAGAATCACAGTTAAAGTTACCTGGATAAAGTTTGTATGAGGTGCCTGGGGGGGTTATGAAGGATGAAGTACAGACATGCTTACATATTTGGCATCTAGGTTTGCCGCATGGCGAGTTCCCTGTAGGGCTAAAAGGTCGAGGAATTTTGCTGCTTACGAAAATCTTTCTTAGGTTAGGGGGCTGTCTGATTTTCATAAGCAGCAAAATTCCTCGACCTTTTAGCCCTACAGGGAACTCGCCATGCGGCAAACCTAGATCGCCAAAAAGGGACAATATTCATAATCAAGAAAGGGGTTCATTTTTCATAATACAAAATGGTTCGTTATTTATAATTCCCGGAAAGGTTCAATTCTCATAATCGAGAATAAGGTTCTCTATTCATAATCCAAATACGGTTCTCTGTTCATAATTTAAAAATGGGTTCGCTGTTCAATTGAAATTAAAGTTCGCTATTCATTAGACCTCCCCCCAATATTTGACTCGTCTTTTCTTTCGAAAGCTAATTACAACCAATCTGGATAAAATACGTGAAAACGCTGTCAACATGTTGTAGACAAGACTTTGGCCCATCATCTCTGAAAAGTTTGAGGATGTTTAACCCTGTCCTGAAATACAGGAATTCTTCAAAGCTGAAAATGCCCTTTACCCTTATAAATGAATACCGAATCCTTTTGTCATTATAAATATCGAATCCTTTTTCAAATTATGAATAACGAACCTTTTTTCTATTTTGAACAACGAACCCCCGTTTAGTTATGAGTAACAACCTTATAAACAACGAACCTTTTTACGATTTTGAATAACGAACCCTATGAAAAAGAGAAGAACCACTAGCTCTACTATTTAGAGTGCGCGGTTGTTGTTTGTTGTACATTCAAATAATCGTATGGAGCATATGTCTCGGGCATAACACACGAAGATTTCCCTCCATTGCATTTCCTCAAGTTAAATATTCAATCAAGTAATATTCATTCAATACCATATCAAGGATACATAGCTTTTGAACTAAGTCCCAAACGTGAACAACACTAGATGCCAGTAAGGACAAATCGTGAGTTTTAGCCACATGCGAACAAAGAACTGTTTTTACATGTGTTTAAGTTTGTAACAAACTTGCCAAGTATCAATTGACTTTTGAATTTGGAGTGAATTTGTTCTCAAATGGACTATTTATGTTGTTCTTCATTTACCTTGTAAGTATCAGTGCCCAACCATTACATGTAATATTCTTCAACTGAGTTGCCAGCTGCATGATCTGTGCTATCCATTATTACTATTCTGTAAGCTAAACAGAATGCCATCAGGGGATAATAAACATACACGCGGTTGCTACTATAGTTAAATTCTTATATTGTTTAAATTACTTTTGGTTGTACAGCAGCTGTACAGTATTTTCCATCTTGAACTTGCACAAAGGAACCATTGACAGACCATTTGCGGGTGGTTTCCCATTTAAAATTATCAGAAACTATTGAAATGCATCTCAACCATTCAAAAACCATTTGTGAATGGTTCCAGTCATTACATTCAAAAACCATTTGCATGCCAGACCATTTGAAGACCATTTGCAAATGGTACCATTCAACATCATTTGGGACCAGTTATTCCATTTAAAGACCATTTGCATACCAGACCATTTGAAGACCGTTTGCAAATGGTACCATTCAACACCATTTGGGACCAGTTAAAGACCATTTGCATACCAAACCATTTGCAGACCATTTGCAAATGGAACCATTCAAGACCATTCAGGACATTCAGAACTTTCCAAAAACACAGTGTGAAAAATACCTTTCAGAGCCATTCAGACCATTCCCGAATGGTTTCAAATGGAATTTAACCTTGGGCTGTGTTTTAGCCTACAGCATAAGTGCCAGTGACTGATACCAAGAGTTAGTCAAGTTAAAACAGTGATACATGCACGTGTAGTTTAGGCTTGGCCTATACTAGGCCTCTGTGCGTCGTTTAACATAACATAAAACAACAGGTTAAAGGGCAAAGGAAGGCTAAGGCCCCATTTCATGCCCTGTAGTCCGAACCCTAACCAAAAAGAGACAACCAAACCAACACCAAGCGAGACCAGTACAATTAAATTCTACCACAGGCATGGAAAAACTTGTCAATGTTAACCTTAAAGCAGTGAACCGAAGTGGAGTTGACAACTCACTCAGACAGACTGTTCCACTCATTTACAACTTTATGAGAAAAGCTAAACTTCCAAATGTCAAACCTAGCAAAACACTACACTAGCTTCTTACCATAGCTACGAACCCGAGAAATACTTTGAACCTTCCAAGTAGCTGCAAGATGTCAAAGGGTTTCTATAAGCAAAAAACTTGCAAACCTGGAGCATGTCCCCCCTAAACCATGCGAAATCTACTACCGACTAAACCTGTCGGTTTATTTCCCCAAAATTTGGGGTGTTTTTATCAGTCGTGGCTGCTTCTGTGTAAGTTATCTGCTAATCCGTAAGTGATCTGTTGGGATTACTACGATCACGATCTGATAAGCAGCCCGAGCTGATACAGGGTATTTGATGATTCACGCTTCCCTTGAGCCACAAACCGCAGCCCGTGTCTGAAATATCAAATTAGTTGTGTCCCATGGAGGAAGTGATTTACACATAATAATTTAAAGAACAGTCTCTTTTGTTTTACTTCACTGTAAATTAACTGATAATAGAAACGGAGAAAGTTACAGCAGAATCTGAGGAATACACCAGTCCATAGCCCATAAGAAAGATGTTTAAAGAGTTTTAACACTAAGGGGGTGACTCTGCCCGAAACTCAGTATAGTTTTAAACAATTAAGTACGTTCAAGCCAGGAGACGCTGGTATTGCACCTTCATGCTTGAATCGGAAAAATAGGACTTACCTTAACGACCTTACGTATTCATTGCTTTGAATTTAGTTAAATGATAGTGATCGAAAGGGATACGGTGAAAAGGTGTGTAGCAGGCGGAAAATTTGTCCAGGTGAATACAGTATATGACTGTATCGAATTGTTGGCACATGGGTGGCACAAGCGTGGGGAGCAAAGCTATGCCCCTCCTGTCGGAAAAGGCTTCCACAGTCGGAAAGAACATCCAATTCCGTCGGGGATACAATAAAAGATGTGAACTCTCTAAACTTCATTCTCTCAAGCCCACCCCCCCCCCCCTCCTTCCTGCTTCGATGATCTCATTGATTTTGCTTACCGTTCTTCAAGGAAACTCTCAAAATTCCCAATTTTTTTTTACTAAAATTCAAAAAGACTCAATACAACCTCCAAAACATTCTGAAAAGAAGGTCAACATATTTTCCATTTACACCCTAAACAAACAGTATCATGAAACCGCAGGTTGGTCTTCAATAAAGGCTGCAATTTTTCAATACTTCAGATTTTCAATACTTCACTTCAAATAAAGCCATTTTATCTAAATTTTCTACCATAAAATTCTTTCAATGTTTAACCTACAGATTTTCAAAAGCATTTCAAGGAGAAGTGAAGTTTCTCCAGGGGAGGGGTGAACTAGCAAATTTCCCAGAACGGTCGTACTATTATTTCACTCCCGGACATATGACTTCTTTTGTACAATCATAACGGACATCAGAAACTTTATTCCAGCTTTATTCCAGGGTAAGGCTATGGGAATGGAGTGAAGAAAATATCAAGAGAAGAAACACCAGTGTGTAAATGCATCGAGTAAATACTAGCTTGATATTTTCTAAAGTTTGAAAACATTCCATAGTGTTTGCCTGTTCCTTCCCCTTGAGTATCGGGTTGTATTAAACCCGTTTATACCCCTCTCACACCAATCCGGAAAGCTATTTCGTGGTCACTTCGAGGTGTCCGTAAGAGCAAAAGTTCAAAAATCGAAGAAGCCACGAAATGGAACCGGATCTCACTGGTTGCCACGATTTAACCACGATTTGACCCCGTGTCGATTCCCTCCTTGGGCCAATTCTCACGGATGCTCCACGGATCACCCAAAAAAATTTTGGACATGTTGAAAAACTGAAACGTGGGCACTTCGGAAATTTATTGCCGATGTGGAAACGTCTTTGTCGAAGTACTCTCGAAGTGTTCTCGAGGTTGGGTCAAAGTAACGTCGGATTTCACGGGATAGCCCCGGAATTATTGCTGGTCTGTCTTACAGCCGTTTTCATTACGAGCTAGTCGATGGCACAACGGGGTTATCTCGTGGCAACTACGACAATATGTCGTTCTCACTCCGGGAGAAAGCTGCCACGGACTGCCCAAGTTCGACTTCAGTACGTCTTTTACGTTTCCATTTCGTGTCTCCTCCGGAACAGCTACGATTTCATTACGTGCTCACCGTTTTTCATCACGTGAAAAACGTTCTCACTTCGATCAAAACGTTTTCTTTACGTTTTAATCTCGTTGTCATAACGTGATCCCCGTCGTCGCCGTTCCCAGTACGTGCTCTTCTCGTTATTATCTCGTTTTTGGGACCCTCAGATCGAACCGTGGTGTCCGTTGTTGCTATAAAAGCACAATCTTTTCCGAAGTCTATCATCATGATTATTGCTGCTGAGGAGAAAACATGTCTATGATAATCTTCATTAACCACTCTGCGATATGGCTGGTGAAGAGGAAGAGATGTTGCTATTAGGTGTGGCTATAGGTCTTGAGGTGGTGAATTCTGACATGGACGTGGCAGTGACAGAGGCACAGAGACGCATGGAGGAATAAGAACGAGAAAAATGACATGTCAGGCTGTGGGTTCGTGATTGGGTTACCCGCAGAAAGGACTTTGGCTGGTACGCAAAGCTTATGGTGGAGCTCGAGGCCGAAGATCCACGAACTTTCACCAACATGAGGATGGAACCGGCAATGTTCCATGAAGTTGTCCAGAGGCTAGAACCTCGGATACGCAAAAAGGACACCAACTACCGACTTGCACTACCAGCAGGTCTCAAGGTGGCTATCATTATTAAGTACCTTGCCGTTGGGGACAGGTATAAGACACTCATGCATGGCTTCAGGGTACCAGACAACACCATTTCTCTTGTCATCCAAGAAGTATGCCAGGCCATCATCGACGAGTACTGCCATGTTATTCTCTGTCCATCCACTGAGACTGATTGTATGGAAAAAGCCCAGGAGTTTGCTGACCGTTGGGATTTTCAACATGCGTTGGGAGCTATTGATGGCAAGCATGTGGCCATTATCAAGCCGCCAAAGTCTGGTTCGCACTACTTTAACTATAAGAAGTTTTTCTCCATCATCCTATTTGCTGTGGTTGACGCTTTCTACAAGTTCATATGGATTGATGTAGGATGTAACGGTGCCTGCAGTGATGCCCAAGTTTTCAACGGTAGTCAGCTCCAGGAGAAGATTAAAGACGGCACTTTGCACTTTCCACCTGACAGACATCTACCCGGTGATGAAGAAGGGGTTCCAGTGCCATTCTTTTAAATCGGTGATAATGCGTTTGCTCTCGGGAAACGCCTGATGAAAGCTTACTTCAGGAGGAACCTTGACCGTCAGACCCGTGTATTCAATTACAGATGTTCAAGGGCCCGTCGGGTCGTGGAGAATGCATTTGGCATTTTAGCCAACAGTTTCAGGTGTCTTTTGACCACTATGCCTCAGCGACCACAGAATGTTCAGAGGATCGCCACTGCCTGTGTATGTTTGCACAACCTTATGCGTATATGTTACCCTAGGGAACAAAACCGAGTCATGGACCGAGAGGATGCAGAACATAACGCAGTTCCTGGTGGATGGAGAGTAGGAAGGCAGATGTCTGATTAGGTCGTCCGGAAGCTGGAAACTTTGGTCCCAGGCAGGCCAAGGACTTGAGAGACAGACTGCGAGCATACTACAACTCGCCAGCTGGAGCAGTGCCCTGGCAAGACGGGATGATCTGAGGTCTCAATTTCAAGGGTATCATGGGGATGTAAACTTTTGTTTTCTATTTGGGTCGCAGTTTTTCCAAGGAAAGAAACTTATATTTTCAAGGTCATTTGAAGTTACGTTGAAAAATGTTTCAAGGTCACATGTTTACATGATAATAAAATTTCACACTTTTTGGGAGGGGGGGGTTTTCGAAATACTGTTAATTATTTGGTTTTAAGAAGAAACAATAAGACAGTATAGGTGTGTCGGTGAACTCTACAATCCCGCTAAAGCTGGGGGAACCTGCAGCTGATATCCTGCTGGAAGGCCTGCTCACCTGTGGTTGCTGAGGTCTCTGTGACTGCCTCAAGGGCACAGGTAGCTGCTGAGCCTCCTTCCGGTAAAGCTCCCTTGACCTCTCCCTGAAGTCCCGTGCTAGCGGGAAAGTCTGAAAATTATATATACATTAAAAGAACTTAATTACATTAATATTCCCTCTTAATAAAAATTAAATTAAGATTCAATATTTAACTTTTTTCACTGAAAATAATGTGAGTGGTTATCCTTATGTGCATTACCATAGAGAGGAATAATGATAAACTACTATAAATTAAAATTATAGTAAAATATAGTTAATTATTATCGGATTTTTTCAAATTGCACTTACTCTATCCCACGACTCCTGTTGTATATCAGGATGAAGTTCATCAGAAACACTGCCAAGCCATTTCCCCACTGATGATTTGGACTGGCATCCCTGGTGACAATACGGTTGACTAGGCCCATAATGCGATCCTGCATCCTTTGTGTAGCGGCCCGTACCTGGGAAGCAACAGCTGATTTTACTCCAGAAGGTGTCAGAACTGGCGGTTTCTTCCTAAGCCCACGTGCGGCTGCTGACGCTGCAGAAGTATCAGATCCTGCAGCTGAATGAGGTGTGACTGCCTCATCCTCAAGCTCATCATCCGGCTGGGATTCATCTTGTGAAACAAGCTCCTGGGTGTCCCCTTTCTTCTCTGCCTCCCGTGGCTGTCTTTGTGTCTGAGGCTCAGGACCGAGAAATATTTAAAGTCATTTATAAACATTACATAGATACTTAAACAAGATATAATAGTCTTACACACAGACTTCCTATATACATGGACAGAGGATCATGGGAAAAATTTGTCGCCACCGATCCATCCAAAAAAAAAAGCGTAGCAAGATGGCCGCCTTGAAGGTATAATTTGCGTGATTTGACGACGACTGTGTTATATTTAAAGCAAAATTTAGACCTGAATGGGGAACAGTATCATAGTCCTTCAATAACTTTCTTGATTTTGACCTTACCTTGCATTATTTCGAAAATATTACAAGTTTCTTGCAAAATCTGTCGATTGAACAACTTGAGCAAGTCCAAACTTTCACACACAAAACCATAGTAGGCAGCCATCTTGCTACGCCTTTACGCACACGATCGGTGGCGACAATCTACACATAGGCTGTTAGTACATTATGCTCTGTCCATGTATATAGGAAGTCCGTGGTCTTACAACAGTCTTATAACATTTGACACTATGGTTGTTTGTGTGTACACTGCTTTTCATTGGCGTAAACCAGACTTTTTTATTGGGTGGGGTGCAAAGTGTTAAAATGGCAGGGCAAGTAGTAACTACACTATCACGCGGTTGGCGGAACAGAGAAAATTGTTGGCTAAAAGAAAAACGCCTCTCAGATTGCATGAAATGACACTTCCCAGTCTCTCTGACTTTTTGAACTTCAGCTTTCCTGTTTTATAAAACAGGTAAGAAAAAATTACACTTCCACTTCGACTTTTGTAGAGGGGCTGTAAGCAAATTCCAAAGGTGCATAATTAAATAATGGATACGAACATGCCATTTTTTATTTATGCTGCAGACCGAGTGGAACTTGCTAGAATATTAGAAGGTGCAATCGTAGAGGTTCACCACTGAGTCGCAACGTCCCTCTGTTTATTGCACAATTTGACTGTTGGGCTTTCACTGCGCTACAAGTATACCGGCGATCCTATTGTGCCTTTAATATTGACCTGCTTCTTGCCCATGATCAATGTTTGATTTATGATTCACATCTCAACAAAATCAGATCTATTTTCCCATAATTTCATGCTTAATTTTTGATATGAAATTTTGCATTTTCTGAATTAGAATTTAGATTTGCAATTCTTGCCATAGTGTTATGCGCTACGGCGTATGGCGACTTAAAACAACTTCGCTCCATTTTTATTTCGATTGCTTGATTCTACTCTCTAATTTTAGTCTCATTACTTTTTTCACGTGTTAATACAAAAGATTAAGGGTGGCGTCACGGGGAGGGAGTGGTGGTGATATCAACTATATTTTAAGTAATATCCTAGCCTGCTTTATTTGTCATTATTTGCCTTTTTAGTTACTCACACCAAAAACTGTCCTCTTTTTCTGAGGCTGATGGTGGAACTTTAACCACCCCAGGTGGTCGTATATCCATCGCTCCCTTTCAGTCATACGTGCATCGTCTAGTCCCGCTCCTGATCGCTCAACCTGCTCCACCTTGTTCATGATCTTGTAGTACTCATCCCGGTAGTGTGTCATCCATCTCTTGAGGATAACAACTGTATTAAGGAGAAATGAAAGAAAAAAAATAAAAAGAACTGAGAAGCATTATTATTTCTTATTTATGTTGACATCTATAAATAATAAACACAAAAATGTTACTTACAGACTGAAAAGTAAAATCATTGTTGTATTATACTGATAGTATGGTATTACTTTAAGGGTAAGGCAGAGTGTTATTCTAACTAAGTTAGTTAGTTGTTATTCTAGTCTAAGTTAACTCTGACAAAATTACAACATACACTTTTGTGATCGGAGTGAGAAGAAAAACATCTTGCATGTCTTCATCTAAGATATATAGGTCTACCCTCTGTGACCTTGATATTCAATTCCTGAATGTCCCAAAATACCGTTGCCACAGTCACGCAGTGCATTGTGACAAATTAACATAATTCAGCGTGTATCTACCAGGGATCGAGGGGGCACGGCGAGAGGTGTTCCACTGACGATCTGTAAGAACAAAATCAGCTTTAGCAACCTCCTTGAAAAGGGGTAATTAAGTAAAGAAGAAAGGCAAATTAGACGTGGAGAAAAGGTAAGAGAGTTGGTGAAAGGTTATATTTGGATTCAGAGCAAAGATATTGGCAATTTCTACCACTTTTCTTCAAACCTGTCAAAAGTACCAGTAAAATTTCCCTCCTTAGAATGTCGAGTACGAGTAATTCCCCGCCTATGTATGTCGTCGTGATTAACTCAGCGAAAGGTAATTCTCATCCTTTTTTGTAACGTACCATATACACTTATGAGATCCAACGAATGGTATTAAGTTAATTTACGCAAGACCTAGATTTCGGGCAGAGATTTGGCAAAATTTGAGTCTCGAAAACCTATTATGATTCTAATTAGAAAGACATCTCTAAGTCTGTCCATAATCTTCAAAAAACCCTAAATAATGAGACAACAACGATAAACTTTGAAAGGTTTGGTGACATGCCAGCAAAACCTCTGATTTTACCTGCAAGCTACAGGCAAAGATCGTTTAGGGTTTATGTTAATATATTAAACTGTTCTCGGCAGGACATACTTCTTCAGAGATTGACAGTTTCAGGAGTAACTTGCTGCCTCTTTGAAATAATGGTGTGAAGTGCAGCACAGTGAAGACATCTCCTTTGGTTAGTCTATGTTATCTCCATCATCAGAACGTTTATGGTTTGGTAAGTGATACTGATTGTTTTCAAGGACACACTTTGAACTTGCAAATAACACCCTCGGGACATACCATACTGCGTTCCAAAGTATTGCTGAAATGAAACCTGAAAAACATAGGGTAACATTAGCCATATATCCTGTCCCTCATGTTCAATTTTATGCGTGACTATGTGGAAATCAGAAAATTTGCGCACATGGTCAATTTTAAATAGATTTTGATAGCAAATGTCTCTTTTTTAGGTTTTAAATGCTTTTTACATCCAATACCCATTTTTTTTTATTTTCATACCCCATGTCATTTGAGGCTGCTGTAGATATCTCTGTACAGGGAAATGTTATTGTCATCGGTGCTTCAGCGATCTGTTCAGCATCTTCTATTATACTAATCCTCGTCTCTCTACAATTGAATGCTAGCTTTTACAACTTTACTTCAAAATTAACATCATCGGATGACCATAACTATTTCTTTCCATGTTAATAACTCGTCCGGGCTGTGTTTCCTCCAGGCTTTCCTGGCACACCACCATTAGCGGAACGGTGTTGCCGGGAAAAGTAGTTCAAAAGTACACCGTCGATTCGAGGTCCTCTTTGAATGTAAACTGCTCACATTTGGACAATCAATATTATTACTCCTTATTCGTGGTATATAAGGGGAGATGTTTAAGAGAAGATCTTAATAAGTTAGGGATGCCAAATTGGGATGGATAGAAGGTAATTTAGACCATTTCGGTACTCGGTTTACGGGTGGGTGCAGAGCCCATAAATTTCTTCCCCCTGGAGCTCAAATTCCAAACGGTCATGCTATGGTGAATCTGTAATGCCATAATTGGCCAACTCCTTGGCTTTCATGTGAGGGTAGTTTTAGTAGGGTGTGAACTTTGACAAGGCTGTGGGGGCATTCAATGAAATCAAAATCGTTTGTAAGTCAATGGAAAAATTAATGGTGGTTTGCTCCCTAATGTTTTGACCAAGATTTACACAGCCATAGCCTAGCACACGAATGAATGCTTCACATCTGTTCCGTGTTTGCTGTGTGCGGCTTAAGTTCGGCGTTTTATACTCCGAAACGGGGGTAAACCATGGACTCATTTCAAGAAGAGGTTGAAATGAAAAAGCTGAACCAGTTTTTAACATTCATTCACAACGATTAACAACCCTATTCTAATAAGTAATATGGTCCTTACGCACCACCGTACACTTTATTGCAGATGCAGCCATCGTGAAGCACACGATTGTATGATATTCCACATTTACTTTCTAGAGGCACAGACTACAGCAAACGTTAGCGCTCAAAATTTAATATTCTAAAGCAACGGTGAACTATGGATACGTTTCCAGGAGATCTAAAAAAGTTCATCGAATGGTAATCCATTTACTCAACGCGTACTCCCGTAATGACAGAGAGAAATTGGGATTCATAAGCAGGGAAGAAATTCCGCCCACTATATACGGAATAACCATTAAATTTACACCATCCGCACAGGCACTCCCACGTCTTAAAGGACGTGTTAATGATTCAGGACAATGTCAACTTATGAAGGTTGGACTTACCCGAAAAAGGGCAAGCCCAAGTGCGGATAATCGTATGAAAGAAATTGAACGCGAACTAAAGAAAAATAAGGGCCTACAAGACTTGGATATAGATGTCACATTCGCGTTGCCGATCGACTTTATAAATACCACCCATAGCTTACAAGTAGAGAAAGACGTAAGAGAGAGGATGGGAGTCCCTGTACCAACAGATGTAGCAAAAGAAATTGGTTTAGATGGGCCTACAGAATGGGTCTTTGCATCCGCAAGAGTAATTGCGAAAGTGAAAGAAGCGATTGAAAAATTCGAAAAACACTACCAGCAAGAAAATGAAAAACAGAGGCGTGTAGTGACCACAGAGGTGTTTGATTTTATTGGTTTCGACTACCGAAAATTTGATGAAGATGGAAGTACTACCTCAATATATCCATGGTCTGAACATTTAACAGAGGACCGGTAAGTATTCACAGTTCTGCCTATTTCTCCTCATAACGGGTGATTTTAGTTATACATGTGAACAGGGTGTCAATTTGATTTTCAAAAGTGTGTGTTGGGGGGGGGGGCATCTGGCCTAAATTGTTCTCCGGTCCTGGTAAGGTGTGTACAGCGGCGTAGCTAGACATCTTTGCGGGAAGGAAGGGGCGGGCATCCAAATTTTTCGATTTTTCTACGTGTGGACACCACTGAACTGGATGCGCAATTTGCGCTGAAATTTTTGCCCCTTTTCAAATATTTGAAAGTATGGGGATTGTATTGCAGAAAACTTTGGATTCTGGGTTTCCTGCAAAGGAATTTGAAAAGTTGCGGGATTTCTGAAGGATTTGCATTTCCTATTGGCAAATCTGAGTTTGAGCGGCGACCAAAGATCGTTGTTGCTAGTAATGTTATGCAACCCCTGCGAAATGAGGTTCTTCGACGACATTTTTGGAGTTAAGAGCTTCTATTGGAGAAAATTTGGAATTTTATGAAAGGAAATGTTTGGATACAACGTACTGCTGTCACTTGATGATCTGGGGTCACATCCAGCAAATTTCCATTTTTTCACTTACGAAGGTCACAGCTCTTTCCATTTTTTCACTTACGAAGGTCACAGCTCAGAAAAATTTACTGGGGGTTTGAGCGAGCACTTCTGCTTAAGAATCGCAATTTGTGGCGCTCAAAGCGCGCGGAACGTTTTGCTTTTTTGAAACAGATAATGAAGAATGTGGAGCTTTTGCTGTAAAGATTTCGGAATTTCATGAGTTATCAAAGCCACACAGTAGACTGGTTTCACAAATGACAAATTCACGAATTCTTCTTTTCAGAGCCGCCTGCTCCCTGTAGCTGCGCCCACCGGGCGTCTAATAAAAGGGGTCCAGATGCAAAATGGTGCTTAATGCTCCAATATTTACAGTTACTAGGAAACCCCAAAGTTTTCACAACGCGATGTTTAAAGTATGGGTAATTATTTCAACGGACTATACGGTCAGTGTGAAACTAAATACCGGGTGTACTCTTGAAGTAATTAGATTCACAACGAATATTTTCATAGTTTTCGAAGGATTTATAGAAAAGTTCTAACAGTAAGGAACCATTTGTAATAAAAAATAAATCAAAAGCATATTTCAATCTACTACGTGAAAGTCACAGATCGAGGGGGGGGGGGGGAAGGAGTGGCACCCACTCTTGCTTCTGAGATAACGTTGCATAGGTCTATTGGTAAAAGATTGTTGAAACAAAAAAGACAATATATGATTTTTCAAACGACGACTCATCATACACTTTATGTAGACAGCTGTACTGCTCCTGGTTAAAGTCTCTTATCTAGCAAACGACAGTGTGGTTTTACTCCTCTCATATAGTAATAATGGTCTAAATACGAAATTGTCGAATAGCTATACAAATGTGTGATGTGCGCGTGTCGAAAGTTTGCATTAGAAATCATATATTTTTCTAAGAAAGTAGCATGCAGACTTTGCACTGAGACATTTTCAGTATCCTTAAAACGTTTTTGTCAATCAGTTCAGCCTGCAGGCTGGCTATTCTCTAAAGACTGCAGCTTTCATTAAATCATAGTAGGCGATTCCTCTTCTTCAAATTCTCACACATTGTGCTCCTTCATAACCACACCTGCTGCAATGGGCGTCCGCAGGTAAGGGCAAGGGGGGGCACTTGCCCCCCCCCCCCGGAAAATCAAGATTTAAAAAAACGTATAAAAATCAAAGCAAAAACCCGAACAAAACGTGTTTTCCAAGTTTCTATGCCAAAAATAGGCTTTAGAAATGCCATTTCCGGCGATCTGGGGAGCCATTTGGGGCTGAAATTTTCGCACGTTTCATGTCAATTCATGGTGACTCGGAGGTTTTGCCCCCGTCTAGAAATTTTGCCCCCCCCTCCGACTTTTTTCTGCGGACGCCCATGCCTGCTGCTCTATGCACACAAACAATCAACATAATCATTTTAGGGATTTGCAAAGTAATCCTGTTGATACAGAAAGTCGATCATAATCGGTAGGGGACACCTTTCATAACCTGCATATTTAGTCTTTTTGGTAGTACATAACTTTCAAGTTTCATGCACAAAAAGTAGGGGGGCTTTTACATTAGTGTCCCCCTCCACTCAAAAAAGTGGGGGACACGTTCCCCCTGTTCCCCCGTAATCGACACCCCTGCATGTGCAAAATGGAACACATCAGTTCAGTTCAGTTCAGTAAGACATTTATTCCAATCTCTTACCATAATAGAAAATACATAACAACATTTTGAGAGAGGTAAAGGTAACGAAATTACGGTATGTAAGAAATCATGCTTAACACACCACAAAATAATTACTTTACATAACAAAACAAAGTAAGAGACTGAGGAGTGACAACTAAAAGCTCCTAGGAGCTTGTGGGTGTTGACACCCCTTAAAAACAAACAGAATAAGCGACAAAAGGAAGAGAAACACAAAAACACGGAACGACAAAGACGGAAGTTCAAAGGTAGTTTGCAATAAAATGAACTTTAAGCTGCTTTTTAAATGCATATGGTGTACATGAGTCAGTGGAGTCTATAAAATTCTTTTAGCCTCTAGTAAGAGGTATATGTCACATCAGACTTTTCCGAACTATAAATTGCAAGTAGGCCTACCTCAGAATAACGTGGGCTAGCTATCAAACTCTTTAGCGTAGGAAAGCGAGGGAAGGATAATCGCCTTTATTTCTCCCTTTCACACCACTAAGGAGGAGGCAAGCTATGTTTTCTCTCCTAACATTGTCACACTACGAATAAAATTAAATGTGATACCAACACCTGCTTATGAAGAGGGCTTTTGGCACCCCTAGAAGGTTAGGTAGTTAACTTAGTACATCATCATTTTGATTTTCATAAAAGTTTTAACAAAAATTTTAATTAAGTTAAATGTTCTGAATTTGATACTGTTGTGCCGATCAACTAGTTTTCTCACCACCAAGGCAAACAATCTCACTGTGTTCCTTTGACCTTTTGCAATTCTTATGTGCTGTGGTCTCACGTACCCCGCGCTCGAGGTATCACCGTGTTACCCCACGCTCGAATAACGTGGGAACGCGGGTTAACGTGGGGTCGGTTTTTAAATTTCGATCCACCTCATATCGCAGGGTTGAGCAATTTTAAACACCGAGTTTGTTTTTATCAAGCCAGGTCACAGGTGTTTACGGCACTGATGACAGGCATTTTCTAACATTTTACACTATAATTTGTATGTGAAATATTTGTACTGTCCATGACGTCATGGACAGTACTTTGGCACGCTTCTCATTTTTGAGGGACAGTTCTTTCGTTCAATGTTTCTTGATATGAAGCGATGAAGCTTAGCAACCGGGAGGTCTGGAGTTCGATTCCTTGCTGGGTCAAAGTAGGGTGGGTTTTGCATCCAAGAGCAATCTACGGTTTTCCTATCTGAACTGGCCTTTCAAAAAATACCAAATTGTTGAATTCGTTACCACCCGACGTTAAGTTGTAATTCATAAGCCAATGGCCTCTCCCACATTGGTGGTCGCTTAGCGTCATTAAACAACTGCCCTCCAAGGCCTTGATTCTCAGTTAGTGGTTTGCTTTTCAATCGAGCTCATTATGTAGAGTGAGTCATGTAGACGAGAACGAGATTTCATGGTCACTTTTGGTTATGGCATGGCCAAAAATGAGCGGGTTTTATTTTGGCATTTATGTATTTTATTGTTTTGTAAAAGAATACTTGAGTAAGTCAAATTTGTTGGCCAATATCCAATACTCGCTCATCACACAACATAGTCGGCGGAAGCGGGGTGGGGGATGTGGCAAAATAAATTTTTCAATAGTAATTAAACGAATTTAAGTTGCTTTTATTACATTTCGGTTATTCTTTGGCTCAAATATTACTTTTCAGAGTGCAAACGTTGCAAAGCTTTCGGGGGCTTCGCCCCCTGGACCCCTACATTAACGATAACCTGTAGGAGAGTTTATTTTCGCCCTTCAAACAGTCGTAGGGTATTCTGCAATTGTGCCCCACTCTGAATTTTGGAATAAGTTCAGGTAGACTGTGACAAGCTTCATATCTTCGGAATCTCTTGACTTTTTACTCGTCGGGCTTCTGGATGGATAATTTTCTAACAGATTTGGAGTGACTGAAATTGGCTAACTTGGTGTGGATTAAACTGTGCTCCTGGCATGTTTCTACCTCCTGTAGGGATTTTTTCAATTCCTGCGGATGCACAAAATCATTCCAAAATCATACTTGGTGTGGTGGGTAGAATATTTGGGTCTATTATGGTTGGAAGGAATTTGCACGGCCATTGCTGTCAGTCATTGGCCAGTGCAACCACCAAACCCATGTCGGGTCAATGCAGTCTCAAGGGTTGCAACATTACTGCCTTATCACTATTACCTCACAGGACCTCACTTAGCTCTTGGCTGAAGTGGGCATACCCAGTGGCGTACGAGACGGGGCAGGGGAAAGACTGCCCCAAATTTTCGCAAAATCTAAATTCGGGCAAGAATTTAGAAATAATTCGGACAGCCCTTTAATTTTGAAAAAATGGGATGGTTTTTCAGAAAATTCCTAAATGTGGACGAAATATCAAAAAAATATACCGGTAAAAAGGAAAGAAACGTCATAAAGTCGCAATATTATATATATTTTCATGAAAAACCAAGTCAAGATTCCAAAAAGTCTCTACACCTTCGGGCAGCTCAAAAAGTTATTATTCGTGGCCGTTACTCCACAGATAATCACAACACAATGCCCGAAATTGTCAAATATCCAAATTCTTTCAAGCATTTGCCCGAAAATGGAAAAGTATCATCGCAAGGGTAACATAGTTTCGAATAATTAAAGAGACAAAAAATCGCGACACATTTGGGAAGCCTGTGGCTTAAAAGAAACAATTATTCTTGACATTTTTAGGCTTATAAAGGGGATCCCAGCAGTTGATACTTTCAGTTTCAATTGCAGATAAACGTTCACTCCAAACTAAAATTCAGCAAGAAAGACTTAGCGGAGCGCCACCATTAGTTTGCGGAAAGCGAACAAAAATTTTGAAATATCCGACCCCTCAGACAGTTGAAAATGGCATTTCCCGGGGTTATAGGTAAGCAGTCTCTATTTTCAGTTTCCTTTTGCAAAAAATGTTCCCTCAAAACTTAAATTCTGCTATGAAGCGGTCTAGGTGGTGCACCACCATAAGTTGGGCGAAACGTGAAGGAAATTTTGAAAAATTTGACCCTTCAGACAGTCAAAAATATCATTTCGTATGCTTTTAGAGGGTCTAAGCAGTCGCTATTTCTAGGTTCCGTTTTCAAAAACTGTTCACTTGATCTAAAAACTATCTACGCCGAGCTTCACCATTGTTTGGCGCGGAGCGAACAGAAAATTTGAAAAATTGGACCCCTGAGACAGTCGAAACCCAGGCGTATAGGGGGATCTAAGCAGTAGCTATTTGATCAGGAAATTACCAGATAAAATGGATCACTACCAGTCTTTCGAATGGTCCCTCATATTTTCGGGGGAAAACCATTAAACGAAATTGAAAACATGATAATGAATTTTACTCTATTGTGAATCTTGGCTAAATTTAATTAGTGATACAATTGTGTGACTGCCGGAACTTCCAACTATATGATTTTACTTTTGAAAAAAATATAACATTACCCGGAGTGTTAAAATGAATTTACAAGCAGACTTATGGGAAGACATTCTCACACTGTCTCATTAAAGTATCGAAAAACAAATTACCCGATTTTCATAACCATTTCCCGTATTTGTCTCTAAAGCAGGATTGATGGCAAACTTTTGGGCACCTGAAAACCCTCCTGTCTGTCCGTAGAATTAATTTGGCAATGGAAAACGTCACAGCATTTTTTTAAACTTTGCCCGAATATTTGACCATTTCGGGCAATTTTTGCAAGATTACAGTAAGACTGTAGGGATGATGAAAACCTTTTTTTCATATTCTACCTAAATGGGTCGCAATTCTTTGTTATTTTACTTTTTACTTTGAAAATTTTACTTTAATTATAGCGTCTTCTGTTTTTCGGCAAAGATTTGAAGCTATTAAAATAATCGGCCATTTCGGGTATTGTGTTACACAAGACTTTAAAACAGGCTCAAGAATAATTGTTTCTTTTAAACCACAGGCTTCCCAAATGGGTAGCGATTTTCTTATCCGTTTTATTTTTCGTAACTATGTTACCCTTGCTATATGATACTTTTCCATTTTCGGGCAAATGCTTGGAAGAATTTGTATATTCGACAATTTCGGGCATTGTGTTGTGATTGTCTGTGAAGTAAAAGTCACGATTAATACCTTTTTGCGCTGCCCGAAGGTGTAGAGAATTTTTAAAACCTTGACTTGGTTTTTCATAAAAATTTTATAACGACTATATAACGTTTCTTTCCTTTTTCGGGCATATCTTTTTTGAGATTTCATCCACATATAGAACAGTAGGGCATTTCCGAAAAACAACGCCATTTTTTCAAAATTTAAGGGCTGTCCGAATTTTTTTTCAAAATCCTGCCCGAATTTATCACAAAATCCTTCCCGGATTTCGATTTTGGGGAAATTTGGCTGTTTGCTCCGTCTCATACGCCACTGAGAATGTCCACTCCACACAAGGGCTAAGTGAGGTTCTGTGAGGTAATGGTGGTAAGGTTGCGACCCTTGAGACCGCATTGACCCAACATGGGTTTGGTAGTTGCACTGGCCAATGAATGGCAGCAATGGCTGTGCAAAGTGCAAATTCCTTCCAACCATATTTGACTCAAATATTCTACCCACCACACAAATCATGATTTTGGAACAAATTTGTGCATCATCAGGAATTGAAACAAAAATCCCTACAGGAGATAGAAACAGGCCAGATGCTATGAGGGGACTTAAAACCACACCAAGTTAGGCAAGGTCAGACACTCTAAATCTGCTAGAAAATTGTCCATCCAGCAACCCGACGAGTTAAAAGTCAAGAGATTCCAAAGATATGAAGCTTGTCACAGTCTTACTGAATTTATTGTGAAATTCAGGGTGCCACACAATTGTAGAATACCTTGCAACTGCGTGGATCTATCGCAATTGTATCTATGTCACAGTAGCCGGGTAGCCCGGATTGAACATTATCATCGGCCAGCATGAATAACATTTTTTTGCCCAGGTCGCCAGTGGGGGGATGCTGGGGGGGAGCAGGGCGATTCAGTGGGCCCCCCCCCACCCGTAGCTACGCCACTGATGCTACGTCTTTTGGTTTGAACGGTGGCGACCAATTTTCCCATGATTCTCTGTCCATGTTTCTAGGAAATCCGTGGGCATAACATACGCCCAAAGGCACACCGCTGCTTGTGTATATTATCGTTCTCAGAATGATGGTCATTCTAAGAATGAGCATAGGGGCCTGTTCTTTTTGTCTGCACTTAGTGTTACCATAGGCCTATTCATTTTCACACCATTGGCGTAGCCAGGATGGAATTTTTAGGGGGTCCAGGTAACAAGTGGGGAGGTTTTACAAGTGACATACATACTACCAACGAAATTTTTCCGGTTTTCTGTGGTGTCTAGATGAAAAATGGTGCAGTACTTGTTCAGTCATCGGTATATTACGTAGTCAAAATTAAAATACTATGAGTAAATCTCTCAAAATATTTAAACCGCAAAGCAGAAGAGGGAATCATGTGGGAAACACATGAAATCAGGACTTGTGGACATTTTAAAAATCCACCGGACGCCAGTGCCAACTAGTAAAAAGAGGACTTGTCGAAAAAATCGTTCTACAGTGGCACTTGTCATAGGCAGGAGTGAGGCACGACATAGGCCTACTTGTTAAGGATGGAAGGGAAGAATTATTAGGAGGCAGTACCATACCCTTATGGCATATTTTGTATATGATAAAGTATATGAATCGTCGTGTAAGAATGGTCTCCGGTGTATGATTGCCTTGTTTTCAGTAAATCAACCAGCCATGCGAAAGGCAGAAAGGGTCTTAACCTAACAAAGTCACATTCGAGTTTGTCGTCGAGACGTTCGTTTCATCTTCGAAGTGAAATGCAATAAACGACAGTGCAGATTATATGCGGTATCTAATTTAGTTAAAGGTAAAGAGCAGTCCCCCAAACTTGTCATGAAGAAAAAGATATACGACAATTTTCGTCTTATTTAACTTCAAAGTATCTTTCATTACATTATATGACTTTAGTATTGCATATTCACAGTAAAGTAAAAACCAAGCAGCTTTTTCTAGGAAATTTCATATTTGAATAGAAAAAATGTTGTCACGTGACTCCCAACAGCCAATCATGAAACTGGACAGTCTGCTACACTACTTCAATTTGGGATGACTGCTCTTGCCCTTTAAAGTAGGCATTCTAAAGTTATTACTTGATTTTATACGTGCGCATAAAATGTGTTTTACACACATTCATATGGCGCGAGAAAGGGGAATTTATTACTAAAAGCCTAAATATTTCAGGTTTTGTTAAAGATAAACGTATTTCACAGTGTGTTTTACTACTACAAGGTACATTTACCCCCTAACTGCCTAAGATGGAAATTTACGTTCTGAAGTGCATTGAAAATATATGAAAGAGTTTGATATATATGACAATCTTTTAAATATACAACAGTCTTCCAATTATATGGCAATCATTTTAAAGTATGACAATCTTTAAGATAAATAGCGCTCTTTAAAATATATTACAATCTTTCAAATATATCACAATCTTCAAATATATATATTACAATCTAAATATATAACAATCTTTCAAATATATTACAACCTTAAACGTATATTACAACTTTTCAAATATATTACAATCTTTCACATATATTACAATCTTCAAATATATTACAATCTTTTAAATGTATTACGATCTTTTAAATATATTTCAACCTTTTTAATTTATTTCAATCTTTTACATATATTACAATCTTTCAAATATATTACAATCCGCGATTGGCCATTATCTGGCAATCTCGTTTTATATGACAATCTTTAAAATGAAAATGTTAAGCATTTCAGCCAAACAAGTGGCAGGGCCTGTAAAACATTGAACAAGCATATCATGCGTGGCAACGGTGTAGCTTCATATTCCGTTTGGCCGCTAACTGGGGAAACTACGGTCAAAGAGGAATAGTCGCCTCCTTGAGGTTAACGCATTTGCACGTTCGCAGGTAACGCTAGACCGGACGGCTACCTTTTCAGGACGGGGGAATGGTCAAATCGATGTTGAAATTCCGGTTAGGGTTGTTTAAGCTGATGAAGGATACCGTACTACATACATCCGTTCTTTCGTGTCAAATTTACACAAGATGGTGGAAACCTGTCATTTTGGAATTAGGGATGTAAACTAGGGATGCACCGGATCCAAAATTTTGGATCGGGCCGAAACCGGATTGCCGGAACCAACTTGAAATCCGGCCGGAACCGGATTTTTGCAATGCAGATGAATAAAGCGAAATTCAGAAAAAAAAAGAAACTCTGGGATAAGAGTTTTCTGCTTTGTAACGTCATGTTTGTGAAGGACTAATGGGAAATGTCTATAAATTTGTCTTCAAGTGTTGTACAAGTGTATTTTACTAACTTTTTAACCAAAAATTGCAGTATAATAGAAAAAAGGCATGAAAAACTGTGTTCCTGCAGAAGTACAGCAAAACTGTAGCAAACGGGGGCAAGTAAGAGCTCTTTGTATTTTCCCTCCCTAAGCTGCTAAGTGAGTATTTGCAGAGAAAACTCCTGAGGGAATCTTGAAAGTTGTTTTGCATATCAGTTCGTTCTTTTTGAACTACAAAACATCACCACTTGTTCAAAAAATTGTACAAATTATGTAGACCAGTAATACTTGGCAAAGAGAGTCCTTGGATAGTGATTACTGAATGGACTGCTCATATGTACTGTAAAAAGACTCTAGGCTTAAGGTTTTTAACTATGCACAGTATCATTGTTTTATACACCATTTCGAGTATTTAAACATGCCATGATATCTAAAAACTGAAGCACATTTGTCATCAATAATTTTTTTGGCAGAGACATTCTGACATTACGTATTATATGTTTTATAACATCATAGATTCATGTTGTGTATACTTAAGTGTGTGTGATTAATTATTAGGGACAGAAAACATTGATAGTGACCCCATAGGCAACTTTAATTTGTAATGAGTAATGTCTTCTGAAATTCAAGATGAAACAAATTTCCTGCTTGTACTACACAACTTTAATGGGCAAGTAAGTGTTAAAAAGTAAAGAAAAGTAAAGTGAAGTGTTTAAGTGTGTATTTGTAGACAACCCAATACAATTAAACTAAAACACTGCCTTGAATGATGTGACTCAGGTACAACTGTAATATGGGTTATCCATTTTGTACAGCACTACTGTGCACTGCAGTATACTTATTTTAATTGCATGAAAGGTCTTTTCATCCATTCAGTTTATTCCACACAGTTGGAGGAATTTAAAGTCATTACATGTACATGTAAATCAGTTACTTTTATAACTTTGTTGCCTGTTTGGTTTAGTCATTTTAAGGGCTAAATAAAGGTGTTCAAATGTTATATACTGTAACATGCACTGATAAGCTATAATTTATGAACTTTAAATTAATTCTGTGACAGTTACTGCAGTTTTCATGTTTGTTTTAACTCAGATCATGTACATAATGCTACCCAAGTTTACAGAAAATCCGGTTCCGGCTGGATTTAAAAAAATCCGGCCGGAACGGATATTTTTTCACTATCCGGCCGGACCGGATATCCGGTGCATCCCTAACTGTTTATGCGTTCGTATGATGTGGAAATCCCATTGGAAAAATCGTTGATGTTGGTTAGCGGTGTTCATGATTCAGGCGCGGATCGGGGGGGGGGGTGCTTTTACGGCCTCAGCCCTCCCTTTTTCGCCACATGAACAATAAAACATGCGGGAAATTAGCGGTGCAACTCCCTCACACCCCCTGCTTTCTCTTACGTTGCCCCCTCCCCCTTTTGGAATATCTGGATCCACGCCCGTGATGCACCTGACCGAGATGCGAGGAAACCTACACTCATTCATTCTTTCACTTAACATTCATGCCTTGACCTCTGTCCAGGCAAGAACAAAGTCTCCACCAGTTAAGATCCAAATGAAGCTCTCATTTCGTCCCGAAATGGGTAGCCCAATTCGGCTCGATTCCTAAGGTCACTGGGCGACACTCTAACTTAGATTGGGCTCACTGATTGGGTGGGATTATGGCACGAACACAGGGCCATTACTTGAGAAAAACTCTAGAGGGGTACCGTAGTTCAACAAACACTGCCTATGCAAAGCACACCAATTTTTAGCTCTTGATGTCTGTAGGATTTGAAAATCTCAGGGACAGTTTCCCTCTTTGTCTTGCCTTCTATACTGCCCTGGAACTGGTAAGTTGGCTTTTCTGCACATTTCATCTAATCATCGGCCCCATTTGGCCATGAAATGAAGATCGTTACAAGGAGGGGGAAGCGGGGCATTTTGAAAAACTTAGGTACATTATGGCTTTTCAAGACACTCACAGTCAAGGCTAGGCCTACCACTGTACCAGGTCACCCAGGTCTCTTTGCCCCGAACAGTTTCTTGTGCCCTGCATTTTCCTCCGCACTTTTGAAATCTTTATGCCGCCACTGTCCATAAAAGATGAATGTTGCAATGTAATGATTAAGTAAAACGTTAAAATAAATTCATGCGAATTGCGGTGGCACCGCCTCGGCTTTCTTAGTCACATCTTTTCCGATTATTCCTAGCTGGGGGGCAGCTTGAGGGGATTACGTCTACTCTTTTCAGCCCAATGTAACCAAGTGAATGGATTTGTTCTCAATATTGGGAGTCATCACATTTTTCAAAAAATTATTGTGTGTAAGTCAATGAATTTTTAAACATTGGGGAAATGTCCACCTCCCGGGGGATCGCCGTGCAATCGTGCATTCAACCCCAAGAACAAGTCCCTAACATCAGAGGAAGCTTTTGATACTTATCATTGAATTACAAACTGGGACGGTCTAAGAATGACTGATTTTTGTAACTTACTTTAGTGCCAATTTTGACCGTTTTTAGAAAAGGAGTCAAAATTTCACCCTGGGTTTCTGGGCTACGACCACGGTCTTCGTTGCCCATGAAAGACCCTTAGGGTTCGAATTTTTTATAACTGCTTGGATACTTTAAATATCCCAAAATGTATACCTTTCTTACAATCATGCAACTTAAAAATTCGACATTTCAAAGAGGTGTCACAGTTACCAGCCTTTTTCTAAAGCCCTCTCCTCTCTCTGGCGAAGAGCCGCTCGGCTAAACCAAAAAGTACTCCCGAGCTACGCCTACTATAGGACAATTCTTAACTGACCAACTTCACGGCCCTAAGACCAGTTTATAGACTACAGTGTTGCGCGGTACGCATGGCCTAGCCCTCGACTAGGGCTGTATGTTCGTTACATGGTCTAGGCTTACTCAACTAGGCTACATACGGTAACACCCAAAACAGTGTATCGTGGCTTAGTACATGAAGAACACACAACCCTAGCCTGCAAGAGCCTATGGCCTATGGCCTATCAAAGAAGACTCGAAGTCTGCTAAGCAGGGGTGGCGCCAGGATTTGCCCGAAAGGGGGGCCAAGCTCCCCGACAGGGGGGCAAGAATTTCAAGGTCCCGACAAAGGCGATGTTATGTTCTGGTTGAACGTGACTTTGCAGAATTTGAGGCGCGCGGAGCGCGCCGAAATTTTGGGCTTTCCTTTCAACAAATACTTAAAAAATCTGGAGTTTATTTGAAGTAAAAATTAAAACTTATGAAATCATTTTGGCTTTTATTGGTACTATAAAAAAAAAATTGGGTATTTATTGAAGAATCTGTCCTTCATAAGGGAAAAATAAAAAACGTTATATGGGTGACAGCTGAAATTCTTTTGGGGTTACGCATTGAATCGTACAAGACCTACTAACTTACTGACTAAGACTTTGAGACGAGACTAGAAGTTTGGCCAGAAAGTTTTTCCCTTTTTTGAACGAATCTTTCAAAATTAAGAGATTATCATGATGGAAAAATTTTGGATTCTAATGAAAGAAAATTTGGTTTTTTGGTAAGGTTATAATGAAAAATTTGGTTTCTTTTATTAAGTGATATGCCTTTCAGGAGCAAAATTAGGTAGTATGCCGGGTGATTAACAGAGTTGGCTTTGGTTATTTATTCTACGGTATATCCATCGAAATTGAAAAATTTTGCCATTTTTAAAAATCTAAAGCTAATATTGGAGCAAAATTGTAATTTTATGACAGTTTTGAGGTTTTTGGAGGAATCTGACGTTCTCATGAGGAAAATCAAGTAGGGCGTGATCTGTAGTTTTGTTGAGGTTACTGACTGTCATCATGCAGATTTAGGCCCTCGGACCATATTGGAGCATTCTCCAGAGGAAAAAATTTGGCTTCGCATATATTTGAAGTTTTATATTTTATTTATTGTCATAGGCGTACGGGAGCGGGTCAGTTGAGTTTGAGAGGGAGCAGAATTGTTCTTTTGTCTGAAAAAATGTAATCCTGCCCGAAAGATTATCTAAGTCGAGCGCATGGAATTTTTTGAAAAATGGAGAACCCCCGGTAAGCAGGAAATGGCATTTCCTGGGCTCGTAACTAGAATTAAAGAAGTCCTTACTTTCAGATTTCTTTCGCAATAAAATTATTTTCACTTCATTATTCTGCCCAAAACGAAGAATAATTTACAAACACGCATTGTTCTGTTCAGATATACCTGTTTAAATAAAACACTATCTATGCGGAGCGTCACCATCAGTTAGCGCGGAGCGTACAGAAAATTGTTAAAAAATCTAACCCCTAAGATAAGAGGGAATGGCATTTCCCAGACTTGTAACTAGAAATGAAGCAGTTGATATTTTGAGCTTTCCTTTAAAATGTCAATTGAGAAAAAACCCAACTCGCTAATGATCAGAAAAGTACCAGATAAAAGGTACTGTTACAATTAAATGTAATGGTCTTGTCTCTTTTCGGGGGGGGGGGGGGACTATACAACGGAATTGAAAACATACTAAAATGTTTTTGACTGTATTAAGAATCTTCATTGAATTCAATTGCAAGTTCCACTAAATAGATGAAATTTTTAACGTGACTGCCCAAACTCAAGACTATCAATGGTTTTGCGCCTAACGTATTTGAAAAAATGGCACGTTACAAGGTGCCTTCAAATAAATTTTCAGTCAGACTTATGGGGAGATTTTCTCACACCACTGTTTATCATTATGTGTAGCTGAAAACGACATGGCCGATATTCATTACCTTTGTGGGAATTCGGCTGTCCGGGCAGGCCAGATGGCAGACCATTGGGTACTGCACGCACATGAACAACCCCTAGTCCGTTTTTGTAAGGAGAATTCGGAATTGTGAGTTTCCTTGAAGAATGTGGTTTTCTAGTAAGCAAGGTCAAGAAGGTCGTCCGAGTGACTACAGACCCACATCTTTTATCGTAGTTCTTTAGATGAAGGCTCCCCATCGAAATTGGATTTTCTCAACAACAGGGGGTGGGTAGCCCGTCCCCGACGGAGGCATGACCTTGCGCTCACGGATTGAAGATGGGATGAGGGATAGAAGAGCTAGTAAGAAGGGATTAAAACCGATTCCGAATTGCATTAAAATAGCGTTACAAAAGAAAAAATAGTTCGAAAAGAAAAAAATCATGGCCATCCAGCCAGTAACTTCAGTCCTTTACATTTTTCATGTTTAGACCTCCCCGAAAAATTGCCGTCCTTCCCCGACGGGGGAAGAGATAGAACAAGGTACATAGAATGCGGTTTAACAGAGTTAACAAGTGATTTAAAGTCGATTCCGATATGTATTAAAATAGCATTTCAAAACAAAAAATATGTTCTAGATCGCCCATCCAGTAACTAGGTCCTTGTGTCCTTGATTTTGTATTATTTTTTATTTTTTTTTTTGGCCTCCCCGACGAAACCGCCGACCTTCCCCGATGGGGGGGGGGGGTAGTGTTCCCCGACAGGGGGGCATGCCCCCGCCCGTCCCCCCCCCCCCCGCTGGCGCCACCCCTGCTGCTAAGCTATCTATTGCGCACGGAGTTGCTGATCTAGTATTAACAGCAGCCAGTAGCTGTTCCTGTCGTAACTCTGCAGGGAAAGACGGGTTTATCGTAAGTAACGAGACCGTTGAATTTGTGCATTGAAGCATGTTTCCTCTCTTCTCGGCACAGTATTGGTGAACGCAAACTGCAATAACACTCTGTAGGAACCGTGCCGAAAGTACGCAGGAAATTCCCTATGTCTAAATTCACGAAGCTTGTCATATAAATAAAAGCTTGTCAAATAAAAACCGGGTCCCCGGCCAAATGACGTATATTAGGCACATTTTTAACCACTTTGGCCGGGATGTTTTCCACTTAGCGGCCAAAGGAATTTTGAGGCTACATCGCTGCAACGTAGGCTTGTACGGAGTTTGGCAGTTCTATTTCACATACTTGGCCGAAAAAGCTTGTCACATATTTTAAAAAGATTGTCATATAAAACAGGACTGCCAGATTATTGGCCAAATCGCGGATTGTCATATATTTGAAAAATTGTAATATATTTTAAAGATTGTAATATATTTGAAAGATTGTAATATATTTGAAAAAGATTGTAATATATTTGAAAGATTGTAATACATTTAAAAGAGTGTTATATATCGCAAAGGTTAACATATTTTAAAATGATTGTCATATAATTAGCAGAATGTCATATATTTAAAAATATTGTGATGTACTAGATTGTTGTATATTTAAAAGATGGTCATATATTTCAAAGTTATATGTTTTAGTATTTTCGTTGCAATTTAGAACGTAAATTTCCATTTTAGGGGGTAAATTCACATTGTAGTAATAAAAAAAATCCGGTGAAATAAATATATCTCTAACAAAATTGAAACAATTAGGCTTTTAGTAATAAATTCCCTTTTCTCGCGCCATACATTCATGCATGTTTTCTTAATTGTTACACATTTATTTATTTATTGTTTTTGAAAAAATACTTCAAAAGTTTACTTCCGTTCAAACATTTTATTTTTCTCAGTTACTTTATCAGGTCGCAAGAAATCTGGGGGCGTGAAGAAAATCTGGGGGCCTAGGCCCCCAGGTCCCCCATGGCTACGCCACTGTTTCTCGCAAGGAGGACATGCATCGCCACCCTAGTGATGAGGAGGGGACGGGTGGGGAGTTTGGAAATTTTGTTGGTTTTTTAATGGTGTCTAGATGCAAAATGGTGCGATATTTTTTGCTTTTCCTAGAGTTTCTCCTGACTTGATTGAAGCGAAATTAGGAAAAACCTCTCAGATCATGTGAGAAATACATGAAATCCCGACGTGGCGGTAATTTTACAACACCGCCCGGACACGAGCGCGAAACAATAAAAAGAGGACGTGTTCTGGTAAAACAAAACCGAACGTCTAGTAACCCTACCTGCAGGGCCACTGGGAGCACTGTAGGCATACTTTGCGACTTCCGGTTGATCACTGCCGTTACATCGGCATTGCCTGATAAGCATTATGAGAAATAGTGCAGTCCTGCATCATTCCTGTGTATCACGAGATTGCGAGTCGAAAGTAACGAAGGATTGATATCTACAACAAGCAACCAACACATTACTGCATTGATTATATTCAGGTATATCACATCGGCCAATTAACGTGAAAGGACGATATTCTTAGCTTTAGTACGTACCAAAGTACGTTGGCACAGAACCAATCATGGACAGTAAGTGGCTACGATTTTCGTAACCACATTTTCTAGTTGACTTCGTTAGTATGGTAGCACTACTCAATCAACGAAACACGGGTTACGTGAGACCACAGACTGGAAAACACGCGGTTATCCTGTGGTTTTATCTTCTTGTCAACACGAGGTAACACCGAGTGTCGCGGGGTACGTGAGACCAAGGCGTTATCATCCACATGCCTTGCAGCATTTAAAGTTGAACAGACGTCTTACATGTCGATATGCTTTTGCAATTTGCAAATTGTCGGGTAGCTATTTCAGTCTTAAGAAATCTGGCGTGATTATAATTACACAGAAAGTTCCCACGCGTGCCTGAATTCTGTACAAGTTCTGTATAAAATGCATCATGGTCACTATAAAATCTTCATGAAAAATCAAAAAAGATTGAAGAATGCGCAATTCTTTCTAACTTTTTATTCATCCAGTGGTGGTGTTACTTCTCATTTGGCAATTATCTGCTCATTTTGCAATTTGCTGATCATTTTTATCCAAGGGAAAATTTTATTGCAAACGAAAGCTGAAAATACTGCTACTTACAAGCATTTACTTACAAGCTTAAAAATGCCATTTCCGGTTGGAAATTGTCACAACGATAAGGATGATGATAACAACAAGTTGGAATGAAGGTGTCCAGACTATGTTTTATTTCTCTTAAATTGCAAGCCAGATGAAATACTGAGATGAAAATTAGATGTCGAATAATTTAAACAGATACAGAAGGATGGTGTGGCATGATGCTTACAGCTTGATGGCTGGTGTCTGACTGACCTTCTAAATTTGACTAAGGTAAAGCTAGTTTTTCCTATCTACCTGGAACAAAGACTCCCTATTAATATAGTGACCCACCAGCAAAGACTTCCTGTCTAACAAAGGGCTATTCAATCCCTCATATCTTGACCAGTGGCTACTGTGACAAGAGGGATGAAAGAAGCCCTAAGATAAGATGAAATGTCTATCATCAAAGCAACATCGGTAATAAGAGAAATGAAAGAACCTTAGATAAAAAAGATACGCAAAAAGATGAAACAAGAAACAAGAGGAGCATCTGGAAGACACCTGTGACAAGCATTTGGAAAACACTTGTAACAAAGGTTAATGTACCTAGAGCAGCTGTGATAAGTGCCCCACCCTGGGTAGTGAAATCTGGTCCCCAGACTGTGCAGCAAAAGTTGAAACAAAAAGGCATAAAATTTGAAGAAGAACAATACAAGGTATACATTTCCGTGTTCTCACATATCCCGCGCTCGAGATACAACACCATGTTATATTGCGCACGAGTAACGTGACCCGTGCTACGTGAGAGTACGAGTAACTAGCTGGGTCGTTGTTTAAATTTCTGAGGTTTTAAACACAGTGTTTGTTTCAATCATGTAAGGTCATAGGTGTTTATATAACTAACGACCTATTTTCTAACATTTTATAGCAATTGCTACGTGAAATATTCGACCTCGTTACTATGGTAGCAATACCCAATCAACGAAACTCGGGGTACGTGAGAATACATGTTGGAAAACACGGTTTTGTCCTTTTGTAAAGACGGGGTAACACCAAACATAGCGAGGTACGTGGGAGCAAGCTTTTAGGGCTGGCAATTTTTCAACTAAAGGTTGTTCCGCTTAGATTCGCTTTCGGGCAAGACTCCATACTTTAGGGCAGAGAATAATTTGCATCCCATAATGAAGTGCCCTCATACACCTATAGATACCTTGTGACCATGTAGTTAAGTGGTCTGTGTAGATGGATTCTTTAGTATTTAAAAGGATATTCTGGACACAAATTTCATTAACTTCAGAATTTCCAGAAAAACGTTCTCTTACAGATGGTGAAAACTGCATCTCAATAGCATACAGTGGCGTAGCCACGGGGGGGGGGGGGAAGGGGGGCTGGCGAACCCCAGATTTTCTTCAGCACCCCCCCCTCCCAAATTTTGGGCGTCCTGATCAAGTAATTGAAAAAAATAAAATTTTTGAACGGAAATAAACTTTGAAGTATTTCCTTCAAAACAGTAAATAAATAAAATGTGTAAAAATTAAAAAAAAAAAACATGTGTAAAACACATTTTGCGCGCACGTATGAAATCAAGTTTTTAATAACTTCAAAATGCCTACTTTCACTAAATTAGATACCGTTTTTGATCTGCACTGCCGTTTATTGCATTTCACTTAGAAGATGAAACGAACGTCTCGGCGACAAACTTTAATGTGACTTTGTTAGGTTAAGACCCTTTCTGCCTTTCGGATGGCTGGTTGATTTACTGAAAATAAGGCAATCGTACACTGGAGACCGCTCTTACACGAACATTCCTATACTTTATCATACACAAAATATGCCGTAAGCAGCAAAGGATAAGGTACTGCCTTCGGATAATTCTTCCCTTCCATCCTTAACAAGAAGGCCTAGGCCTATGTCGTGCCTCACTCCTGCCCATGCGAAGTGCCACTGTAGGACGATTTTTTTCGACAAGTCCTCTTTTTACTAGTTGGCACTGGCGTCCGAGGGATTTGTAGAATGTCCACAAGGTCCTGATTTCATGTGTTTCCCACATGATCCATACTTCTGCTTTGCGGTTCAATTATTCTGAGAGATTTATTCGCATAGTATTTTAATTTTGACTACGTAATGTACCGATGGACAAATACTGCACCATTTTGCACATTGTTCCTTTGGTAGTATGTATGTCTCTTGTAAAATCTCTACAAAAACTAAAAATATTTTGATATTTTTCATGCTTCCCAAAAAGGGAAAATCCTAAAACTTAGGCCTATAATCAGTTTAAGGTTTTGCCAAACATAGCACCATCTTTCATCTAGGAAATCTAACGCAAAGAAAGTTTCTCAGAGGGGGAAACAACTACTTTTGGTTTTCCTGTTAAAGGGTAAGGTACTGCCTTAGGTAAGCTGAAATTCATTCAAATATTGCCGCATTTGCGGCTGGGTACATCCAGTTAAAAACACGTGGGAAGTGCCGTTTCCGGCCATCTGGAGGGGTTTTAAAGACTAAAATTTTCTTGTACGCTCCGCGCCAACTGATGGTGGCCCTCCGCTTAGATAGTCTTGCCGTGCCTGACCTTCGGAGGTACCGCCCCCCACTTGTTACCTAGCGCCCCCCCCAAAAAAAAAATCCCATCCTGGCTACGCCACTGATAGCATATAGTGTTAAGAATAAACATAATTTTAAAGTTTCATTTCAATTCATTGATTTGTTTCTTCGCAGCATGAAGCAATAATTTCACGTTAAATAATTTCGAGTGAACTGACAGATGTTGCGTCGATAATTCATGCTACGAAGGGAAGTGGTCTTAAAAACCTCTGTAGGATTGTGAGGCAGATCACTCCCATTTTACAGAAAAAGTAATGCATTTTTTCTTGAGATTTGGTGCAACGTGGGAAATCTGTGATGTCATCGTGCCTTGGAACATTAATTGGGTATTGTATTCATTTAATCATAATATTGATTCTAGTGCAGAAAATATTAAGCAACTTTCTTGGTTGTACCCTACGTATAGTGAAGGGTTGTGCTATTTTAACCAGGAAAGATGTTTAAAGATTCCAACAGTATCAAATTTCAAGGACAAACAGGATATTCAATTGTAAAGAAAAAACAAAAGGAATCTGGGCCAATGTGCTAACATTACACAACTTTCTGTGCCTTTTTTAAAGAGCAAAGTTATTTTTAAAGAAAACTACCCAATTTTAAAAGTGAGATATCTTGGGTTAGAAAAAGGTTATGGAGATAAGGTTTGAGGGACATGGTGTGGAATATATTTATTGATCTTGCAAGTCCCATGTGAAAAGTCACCAGAATATAACTTTAAGTGTAAAACGTTATTGTAACGTTGCCGAGTCCGTTAAGATGAGCACCATGCAATGAAAATTATCAGCAAATTTCTCAGTTGTTTTTGGTTTATTTAATCTACATTCTACAAGTTGCTTTAATTTACAGTAGACCACTTCAGGCCTAAAAGGTGTACGTGCTTCTGTCTGGCTCCTGTTAACCACTGCTGATTGCAGCTAAAACACACATTTATATATGGTAGGAGTCTTCATTATCCCACTTATTCCTGTGTCGACCTCACGAGGTACATTGATCTCATGAGGTACATTGACCTCACGAGGTACATTGATCTTATGAGGTACATTGATCTCACGAGGTACATTGAACTCACGAGGTGCATTGATCTCACGAGGTCCATTGACCTCATTGGGTTTATGCCTAGCATTGTACACACTTAAGGTAGATATACAATATGCGTACAGTATGACTCATCAGTGATAAGACCTAAATACCTTTTTTGGTTATCTGCACTCAGTAAAGGCCATTCCCTTAACATTATCAATATTTATTTCCAGAGGGCATGTACAGTAGTTAATGGATATGACAGCAAGTCCATTATTGTGGTTGGTCATATTTTTGATGATCACGTGACCGCATTTCTTTCGATCAGTATATCGGACTACTTCCTGGGGTAACTGTTCGAAATGAACAAAAACGATTTAGCATCAAGTCGCACCAAAAGCAAGTATAATCAAACCAAAAGTCTCAATTTCCATGAAAATCTCTTATTATATCATATGCCAACTATCAGGTTTTCGATTTGAATAGTCCATTGATAAACTGAAGCCAAACGTAATCATGCCTACATCACAGCTAAAAGTTATAACACTTGCTGCACTTTTTACTTGTCCGATTAACCAGACAGTCCATTCTACCCTACATGAGCAACCACAGACTCGCAAATGGTCATGTCCACTGTGGTTACGGCATATTTCTGTATTTTTTGTGCATCGTCTGTTCTTGTACTTGTAAGTGTTTTGCTATAAATTTCTGTTTATTTTGTTAAAGGGGGACTGCTCGTAAAAGCAGCCTTCATGCTTCTCCAGCCCTCCTCCACTTAACATTATTCACGATTGTAAATACTTTTCATTTATTATAATTTGTGGAAATGAATTGAATTGAATATTAGTTGCATGTACTGGAATTGTTGTCTCTCTAACATGCCTGGCTAGAAACAAAGATTTCTACCTTATTCAGTCTGAAATTTTAATTGAAAAAAAAAAAATGGGTTATGGCATACAATATTTTTGTTTTTTTCACGCGGAAAGATTCAACATCAAAAATATACCTTTTTGGTTTAGGGGGTAGCCTAGACCAAATACTGCTCCACTCCCCCTGACACTTTTTTATTGTTTCCTACGCTTTTGAAACTCCTTACGGAATAGATGCAGCAGGGTTGGGAGCAGCATATTAACAATTATCAAAGCAAAAAGTCCAACAAAGGAGTGGAACCAAGGGGGCGACTCGGAGTTTAAGCACCCTTTTGATTTTTGAGGATTTTTTTCACTTTCTGGCACATTTTTCCGACTCACTGAACTCACTGAACGAGTTTTCCAACTAAATCAACCGTCATAGAATCCTTCCATTTTCTCAAATCCTTCACAATACTCCCAAGATTTTCGCGGGCTCGGCTCCCTTCAGTGTTGATGATGTATAATTTATCAATAGAATCTCAAAATTGTCTAAATTATGCATCATTATGGTTGATTGTTTTTGAGTGTAGGCTGAGAGGGCGTCGTCATGGAGGTGCTCAGCATTTGTAGTGACTCGCACTTCTGACAAGTTCTAAATAATATTAAATTACACAGAGGAGCTAATGAATTAGATACTGATCGAAGTAAAAAGGTTCCTCTCCATCCTCTGCCTATAGAACAACAGTGAGGTGTCTTTTTAACGAATATAGCAGTATTTTTCAGTGCTTTCTATCACATCTGCTTTCTAAGCTAAAAAAAGTTTCGTTAACTTTGCAAAATTGAGTTTTGGGCTGTATGTTTTTTTTATTTTTTTAGTCCCGTGTAGGTCTCAATCGCATTCATATTTTTCAACGTATATGGTTTTACAACTGATGTAAAGCCAAGGATCCTACCAATTTTGTTCGCAATTATCAAAGTGTACACTCCCCTCGCTTCACCTTTTTATCGACGTGAATTGAGTAGGGGAGCATGGCCCCATCAATTTCCAGTTTTCCAGGATGAGAAGGGCTTCCGAACAAGAGCAGTTTCATCCATTTTTTTCACGAATGGTTATCAAACTAAGGAAATCTTTACGAGCTTCACTTGCTTCAGACTTTACTCAAAGATGTGATATTTACAAGTGTACCTCCTTACAACAACTCACGCAGACGCATAGCAGCAAAATTTCAAAGCATTTTAGAAATCATAAAGACGAATCCTCGTTATTTGCAGATGGGGTTTGTTCTGGGATTAAGCTGTCTGCGTGAACATTCTGAACGCAAGTTCTGACATTAGTGTTCGAGCCTATTTTCATGCGTGTTAAACATGCTGTCAAATGTACCAAATTTTGCATCTCATCCCTTTTCTCAAAACAAAAATTTTTCAATGGGGAAGATGTTCATAGAGGGTGTCCCCTCCCCTTTAACTCTCCCCAGGACAGGGATATACCAATAATGGTAACTTCACGAATACACTCCTGGCAGGGACTGGCCCGCAGCAGAGCAGGCGCATGGTCTGTATATAGGTCGTCATTGCTTGTTTAGGCACAATGAGAACAAGTTCTGAAGCACTAGCTAGCGTAGCCGGAGTGCCATGTTCCCCCTCACAGATATCTTTTTAGCTCCTTGAAATGTATTAAATATTTAACACACATTTCAACTTTAAGTGGTCATGACACGGCCAAAATAACTTTTGTGCATTGTAAGATTAGATACAGTATATTACAAATACAATGTCATACTCCCATTTTTAAACCACTACAATTCGTCATAAATGATATTTGAAGGAGAACCTTCCGAATCGAATTTCGTAAAATGTCTCAAAAGGTCACCTGACTTTTATGACGCAATTGACGGCACAAACTCAATTTAAGAACGAGCATCTAGATGTGGATTTAATTTGAAACTCGATAAAGTTATCTTATCTTAGCAACTATAAGAAAAGAATAACAATACTCGTCCAACATACAGAGCGCAAGGTGCCGACAATGTTGGAGATTCGGAGCATATCATTGGCCAACATGTTTGCGTGTATATGCGCGCGTGTAAACACAGTTGTGCAAGAAAGACGCGGTCCGGGTGCTATACAGAACAGAACAGCTATGAACTTGGGACAATCCATAACAAGCGCGTCTCCACTACAAGCGCGTCTTTACTCTATGATCTGTTTGGTGAAGGTGCTATTGCAAATACTAAAACACACTGGCAAATTCCACTTCTCACTGTCCAAAGATCTTTGCATGTCTTAAACAAAGATCCGAGGTGCAACCACGTGTTTAAAATGATGTCAGAGAATGTCCTCAATGCTTGAGGTATATCTCGACATCATCATCGATTCCCCGTAAACCATCCAGAAGCTCCAAAGATTGGTTCAAGCAACTAAAAGCCCCTACTAGCTTGTGGGTGTTGACACCTTTCAAAAAAACAAACAGAAAACAAGACAAAAGGGAAGAAAAGCACAAAAACAGCACGGACAGTCGGAAATTCAAAGGTAGTTTGCAATGAAATGAGCTTTAAGCTGCTTTTTTAATGCATATGGTGTTTTACAGTTAGTAACTTCAAAGGGGAGAGAATTCCATAGTTTTGCCCCTATAAATCGAACACCAAATTGAGATGACCTAGGTTTACAAAGGGGAGTGGTAAACTGATTTGAAGCACGACTAGGGAAAGGGTAATGGCTATCACGAAACTGAAAATGAGAACCATGTTCTGTTCTGTTCTGTTCTGTTCTGTGTTCTCTGTTTTGTAGCCAGTCAAAAATAAACAACCTGATCTGATACCGATTTAAATCATAAATATTAAGAACGTTAAGACTAGCGAAAACAAGTGCAGTGTGATGACGATATTCTGTTAGCATACGTGCTCCCCAAAAAGATATTACTATAAGTGAGATAAGGGAGTGTAAGTCTATTATACAGGGAAACCAAAATTTTCCTAGGAAGAAGTTGTCGAAATCTGTTAAGTATCCCCACACATTTTGAAACTTTCATGCTTATACACTGGATATGATCAATCCAGGTAAGATGAGAATCAACAAACACACGAAGAAACTTAGTAACATTTGAACGCTGTATGTTAATACAACACAAAGTTGTATGTTGTTCACACTCTGTTTAAATGCCTAGAGGGTGAGGTAAAAATAACAAAGTTGGTTTTCTTTACATTGAGAGATAGCTTGTTTGCACAAAACCAGTTGTAAACATTGATAAATTTATGTTGTATTACATTTAGTAAACAACTGAGGTCATTACTGAAATAAAAACGGTTGGTATCGTCATCATAAGAGACTACATGAAAACTATTACCAGCCCTGTGGAGGTCATAGATATAAATAATAAACAACTAAGGACCTAGAACAGATACCTGAGGAACACCACAAGTAATAGGCTTACGCATAGAGTTTACATTGTTAATGCCAACATATTGGTTACGATCAGTATAACATAACTTTAAACCAGTCCAGTGCAGTACCCCTAACACCGTAATGTTCAAGTTTGCTGAGTAATATGGTCCAATGTATCAAAAGCATTAGACAGATCTAAAAAAATGGCTGATTCATACTCATTTTTTTTACGAAGGCATCTGTAACTTTATTAGTGAAGTGTAAAATAGCTTTCGAAGTCGAACGCCCTGGAAGGAACCCAAATTGGTAATCATAGAATGGATTTTGCTTAAAAAAAAAAGAATATAATCGGGTAAACATGAGTTTTTCAAGTACTTTGGAGAGACATGGTAAAATTGAAATAGGTCTGTAATTATTAACCGAATCTTTATCACCAGATTTAAAGACAGGAACAACACGTGCAATTTTGAAAAAAAAAACTAGGAACATTACCTTTCTCTAACGAAAGATTAAAAAGATAGGTTAGTGGGGTACACAGGGAATGAGCCACAATTTTAAGGATCATAGAGGAAATTTCATCAAAACCAGCGGCAGAATTTATAAGAGAAAATATTATATTTAACACCTCATGCATGTTGCTGGACTAATAAAAAGAGAGTCAGCAACCCAATTGGACGGATACGAATTATAGCTACAGTGTGAGGGGGGAATCCCAGCCTGTGTAGCAGGACCAATGGCAGTAAAATAATCATTAACGATATTTGCAACGTCGAAAGGATTCGAAACACTAGTTCCATGGTGAATTATCTTATCAGGAGTAAAATCTGTATTTAAATACGATACAACAAGTGTACGTAAGATTCCAGATTCTACAACCTCTAAGCAGCTCCCTGCTCTAAGCAATAGTAATTTAGCAATTTGCATTCTGTTTGATGAAACACTGACCGGTTATTCTCGATTACACCGGCAGTTATACCGATATACAGAAACCACTAGTAACCTCAAATCGTCATGCTTATTATGAAGGAACAGGCGCTCATGGATTTTCGCACCCGCGACTATGTGCGCACTTCTGATTGGTTCTGTTTGGGCGGATTTTGCCTGTTAAGGTGAGGTCAGGTTAAATAGAGTTTAACGGTTTACTTTCTTACCAGTTGGTTCAAGTCGGAGCCGGCCGCGACCTTCTTTCTAGTTTTGGCTCACTGGCTTGCTTTCCCTACTGAATTACTCATACTGAACACCAAGCACGACGGCAGTAGGTTCCCTTTTATGAATTCTCCAGTATGACCCGGCCATCATGGACTCAAACTCTCGACCTCCCGACTGCATGGCTGACAGTCTGCACTTATCCATGCAGCCGGTCTGCCTGTTAAGAATGTATGCTTGCAATGCTTACAGACTGAGGTAAAGAGCTTAGTCTTGCACGAAAATCATAAACACATAGATATGCGGTGCTTGGTCGTTGCTGTTCCAAATTTAGTGTCTCGCTTACCGTTATAGGCCTTATGCATATGAGTTCGCTCTCCTTTGGGTGCAAAACAAACCAACACCGACAAATGCAGGTAGCTGATTTGGCAACCAGTCGAATACGCGCTTAGTCTGCTACACGTGCATGGCGACTTTTTATGGCCACATGTTCCATTGTTTTGCACCAAGGATGAAGTCAGTATATCGTCAATGCATAAGGTCTATTGTGACCCTACTGGATTTTAGTTGATAGACCAGGCGGAGAAGGGGGGGGGGGGGGGGGGGTATCGTCACCGGAAAGCGAAATTTATGAGACCAAGATGATTTGGTCGATTTTGGGTCGCTGATTCCGAAAATCGACGGTAAACGGGTCATATCGGGGCTTTTCTGCACCATTTGAACGTTAAAAATTTTAAAGGCGCCCTCTTTTAAGCAAAATCTTGTTTTCCTTATAAATTTACGGTCCAGCCACTGACTGATCTGAAATTTGGTCTTTATATTCTGTAACAGGATGTTTGTTGATAAATACTGGGAACTATTAATATTCATATTAATATGCAAATTAAATAGGGTTAAAGGTCAAATTATAATGTTAGCAGAGAAATAGTCCGACGGTTTGAGTCATGGAAAATTAAATCAAAATTGACCTGCCTTACACCCTAAAACACCATAGATACTCATTTTAGAGCTAGCGGCAGTGGTGGCGCTATCTGAAGACTCCCTCCTTTCCTATCTGGAAACAATGGACCCCTTGTGTAGACTTAAATTGTAAAAGTGTAACGACGTGCTTTTACAGTCCAGTACACCCTTCGGCTCCTTCGAGGAATTACTGCCACTCGCCTTCGTTTAGCGAATGCCATTCCTAGCCCCGCATCCAAAATCACGTTTGCTAGCTTCACCTTCAGTACATGCGCTATCGAAACTCACTGCAAACTTTTCACATGCACCCTGTGAGGCCATCTTACGAAGACTACAACTAGACCTATCTTGGTCATCGCACACTAGTAGTTTGTTACTTGACTTCTTTCTTTAGTTATAAATTATATACAATATATACCATTCTAGTTATGGGGGATAGATGTAGCACGTGTGTTGTCCAATGAAGGCATGACAAAAATTCCATGACATCATTTGGAGCTAGAGAACATTTAAAGAAATTTCATTTACCGAAATTTAATCGGCACGGCTTGCAGAACCGCACTTTGTCACAGGGAGAAATATGTGTCTAAAAGTTCACAGTGGATGTGTACGAAGGCGTGATTGAGGGAATTGCTCAATGGACTGTGAGCTCAGTATAGGCTCAAGAGCGAATTTTTAAGTGCGCGGTAAGTCATTTAAGTGGCTATTTTCAGGGGTGATGTTACCTGGGGCCGGAAGTTCGGATTTATCTGGGAAACTTCGGATAGCATTGTACCGGGAAATCCGCCTCTCACTGAAGTACCACATGGCAGAAAAATCTCAGTGCCATCTGTGTCCCCTCCCCCTTTTTATTCAAATTAAAGCACCCAAATGATATTTTGAAGCAGACAACTGTCATGTGAAAGGATTGCATCATCTTTTAGCATCTTTTGTGCCGTCTTAGTTATTATTTTTGTGAGTGGCTGTGTCTTTTGTTTAACTTTTAAGTATTTTTTCCTACGGATCATGCATTCATCTGGAAAAGTACCTCTTCCATGCACAGACTCATTTGCTATTAGCACCGCTTTTGTTGTTCTACACAACTGTTACAAAATGCCGTGGTCGGGTCGACTTGAACCTATTAGTTGGAAACTGGGCCGAAAAACTCCATCTTACTAACTCACTCTTGTTGTTCGAAACACTGTACTGCCTTAAATTTCTCATAACACGTACTCTTCATGGTAAACGTATTTGGTTGTCCCAAGGCTCTCTGGAATATTGTCACACTTTTCGGTCTGATGGTTATCTCCACCAAGGTCTTCACAATTTTTTTTTTTTTTTTACATTTGAAAAATGTGTATAATGAGCTCTGGCTCATTTCTGCCAAATTGTCACGTGTAGCTATAAAATCATAATGTATCAAACATTTTTGCTTGCCGCTTGTGGTGCTTTCTGCCATTTTTCCATGAAAGCCAAGTATTTTGCTTGGTTCCTTAAAGAAAGACCATGTGAATTGTTACTCCATCATCTCATGTTTGGGTAGAAAATTAGTATTTCAAGCATTAAAAGATTACATTGCAATGTAAACATGTTTCATAGGCTACTTCTAAAACTTTGGTTTCAACTTTACTCTGATAGACTCCTGACCACAACTCACTTTTCACTACCCAAAACTTGGAATTTATTCCCTAAAGTTTAATTTGTTTTTTCTGAAAGTCCTCTGTCCTATATGAAATACGTACACGTAACACAGACCTTTGTAATAAATAAATGGGATATTCATTCACAATCGCAGCTTAAAAGAACACTTTTGTGGACATATTATTTCCAGTAGGCTAATGGGGTAGAATTCCATCAAAATTCATGGGTGACCAAGCACCCCCCCTCCACTGACTCCACTTCCTTTCCTTTCGTTCAAGACTTCTTTAAATCTGCCGATTGAGCAGGCAATGCAGGTGGGTAGATGTCCAAGACGGGTCTATAGCCCTTTCCCCTTCATACACGTAAGAACACTTTTCTGCCAGGAGCATTTAGTCTGCTTCAAAATGGCATTTGGGTCTCTTCAATTTGAATAAAAAGGGGGCACAGATGACAATGGGATTTTTCTACCATGGGGACTTCAGTGAGAGGCAGATAACAAGTTGTAGGCTACGACATAAATTACACATGTTATAATTTGTAGGCCTATATGTTACAAAATTTTATATTTTATTTTTGGTATATTTCCCGGTACCGGTCCCGGTATGCTATCCGAAGTAGTAATCATTGTCCTACAAAGGATCGAAATCTCCCACGTAAATCCTAACTCCCGGCCCCAGGTAACACCACCCCTGGAGATGAGCCACTTAAATTAATAGCCGCGCACTTAAAATTCGCTCTTGAGCCTATTCTGATCCCACAGGCAGTTGAGCAATTCCCTCGATCACGCCTTCGTACACATCCACTGTAAATGTCACTTTTATGCATATATTCCTCCCTATGCCATAGTGGCGTGACCGATTAAGACTCGGTAAATGAAATTACTTTAAATGTTCTCTAGCTCCAAATGATGTCATGGAATTTTTGTCCAGTCTTGATTGGACAACCCTTAGTTCTACATCTATCCCCCATAAGTACAATGGTATATATTGTATATAATTTATAACTAAAGAAAGAAGTCAAGTTACAAACCAAGGGCGTGTGATGACCAAGATAGGTCTAGTTGACGTCTTCGTAAGAAGGCGTCACAGGGTGCATGTGAAAAGTTTGCAGTGAGTTTCGATAGCGCATGTACTGAAGGTGAAGCTAGCAAACGTGATTTTGGATGCGGGGCTAGGAACGGCATTCGCTAAACGAAGGCGAGTGGCAGTAATTCCCCGAAGGAGCCGAAGGGTGTACTGGACTGTAAAAGCACGTCCTTACACTTTTACAATTTAACTCTACACAAGGGGTCCATTGTTTCCAGATAGGGAGAGGAAGGGGGTAGTCAGATAGCGCCACCCTGTCGCTACCTCTTAAATGAGTATATATGGTGTTTTAGGGTGTAAGGCAGGTCTATTTTGATTTAATTTTCCATGACTCAAACCGTCGGCCTATTTCTCTGCTTAAATTAGAATTTGACCCCTATCTAATATTCATATTAATATGAATATTGATATTTCCCAGTATTTAACAGTAGACCTCCGGTTACAGGATATAAAGACCAAATCTCACATCAGCCAACGAATGGACCGAAAATATACGGAGAAAACAAGATTTTTGTTAGAGAGAAGGCCGCACTTCGAAACGTAAAAATGGCACAGGAAAGTCCGGATATGGCCTGTATACCCTCGATTTTCGGAATCAGCGACCCGCTATTGACAAAATCCACTTGGTCTCATACATTTCACTTTCGGGTTACGATACCCCTCCTTCTTCGCCTGGTCTATAAGGAATAAACTGCATTTGTTGATCGTTGTTGGAGAATTAACCATTAGCATTAAAAGTGGTTTTTTTTGCATTAAATTTACATGACTACTAAATGTTCAGATGCAAACAACAACAAATGGGAATACTATCTTCTATAGTCTGTTAATCATAATACCCATACATTTTTCTGACACCATAGGTGAATCGATAGTGGTTCTTAGCTGCCACTGCCAATATTTCCTTGCTTCTTTTAAAATCTTGCAAATTTTTCTAATTTTTCACACATATTATCTCTGAAATTACATAATGGGTTTTTAAAACAATGGGGTTTCCTCTGGTTTCGTATTTGTTAATTTGCAGGAATAGGTGGAGTTGGTGGAGCACGGGATTCAACTAGATGGAAAAGGCAATTCTGAAAACAATAATGTTAGGGAACATACCAGTGATGGATACAGGCTGAAGGGAAGAGTGGGGTTACGAGTAGATCATAGTGGTTTATTTAAGGTGTAATTTCCACACCTTTGGAATGGTTATCACAAACAGTTTTCATACAGGCATGAGTGTCGATTTCGAGGTTTCCTCCACCGTTTTAAATGGAGAAATTCCCATTTTTTGTGACCTTTTTGTGCCATTACTTGCTTGATATGTATGTCAACAAAAGAAAGCCAAACATATGAAATGGTGCGAGTGCATGTGAAGTAGCTGTTCTTTTTCAGCCAGTCTAGAATGGAGCCATACATAACAGACAAATGATCTAAACGGTCTGAGGGCCGGGAGGAGTTGGCCAATTGATGGACGTATAGGCTCTTTGGGAAGCAGTTTAGAGTTTGGTTTCGCCAAAAAAGCGAGGGATAAAGCATAAATAACACCCTTAGTATTCCATTGCCGTCTTTACGATGATGGTTTATGTACCATTTATTTTGCCCACACTTTTACAGGATCGGAGGTAACTACGCACCGATGACAACTGAAATAAACGTTTCCGATTGGTTCACCAGAGAAAAAAGGCTTCGTCGTTGCTCTATATAGTCACTACTTCAACTGGAATGGATCTGAAGGTTCTTTTGTTTGGCTGGAAAAGTCTCCTGTCCACATATACGGCGTAGCATTAGAGGAAGAAGGGCAACATGAACATCCGTTTTGGAAAGAACTTCACGGCTCGGTCTTAAACTGGTCAACGTTGGTTTAACCCAAAAAGAAACGATCAAGGGAAGCGGAAATGAAATGGAGATCACACGAAAAGAAATAATGACGGAATTGCTTTTTAAGAGTTCTCCTGTGTTTTGTGCAATCATTGATTTCACTGCAACCGGTTCTTTCAGAGAAATTGAAGAAGACATCAGACGTAAAGTAGGGCTTAAACTAGACCCAAAATTGGGCAAATTGCTAAAGCTACCAACCCCGACGAAATGGATACTGACATCGCAGGGAATTATTCGTATGTTGGAAGAGAAGAATGAGGATCAACGCATCAAAGATACAACAATGTATACTACACAAGATATGCAACCATGCAATCTTAATAGTATCGAAAAATTAGTAAATAAAATAAACCTTTCTCACATTGGACTAAAAGATAATGTGGTCGTTAAGCTTTCCGATAAGGAGGTTCTTTGTCGAAAGCTTCAAGAAAACAAGTTAAGCAACTAAAGACCGTTTTGGAGAATAGAGAATGTAAAAGCTAAAAACACGATTTCGTGAGTCCTGTAAGCGGCATCTTTAAATTATGAGCCAAGCGTTAAAGGCTCAAGTCGCTCATCCCAAACGGTGTCAATTCTACTAGCCTTCTTACTTAAGCCCCTCCCACAATTGTCTGAAATTCATCCTCATCCAGACACAATCTCAGTTTATTGCTTGAGAATAAAAAAGCTCAATGTGTATGATCAAATCAGTCTCAGTACAGTTAATGCTGTGTAATTTAAGCTTTTGTTTTTTGCATTGTTTGAATTAGCTGTCTATCGAAGAGCTGAGTCAATTGAGATTTTTGGTAAACTCCTACAAGAATTGTAGTTTGGAGTGAGAAGATTTTAAAGTCCCAAATCATCTCAATCCAAACTACAATTTAAAAAGTGGTCTACAGAAATTTTCAATAATGTCACAGCTCTAGGATTAGCAGCAAGTTAAAAAAATGCAGTACCTTACCGAAGCTCATAATGCGCAGAGTTGTTGACAATTCATTTTACTTCAAGTCAAGTCAAGTCACAAGTCATTCATTCCCAAGTCATGTCAAGTCACAAGTCATTTTTTCGGTCAAGTCAAGTCGAGTCACAAGTAAAATTTCTTCAAGTCAAGTCCCAAGTCATTTCTACCCAAGTCAATCACAAGTCATGTTATGTGAAATTGCATGAACTTAAAATGATGCAAGATAACTTTCACTAGCTAGCACCCCATATGATGAATGACAGTCTTGACATTGAAGTTCAGCAGACCATTCCCCGGTTGAAGTTTTACCAAGGATAGCAACGTGAAGCAAAAGTCTACCTTTCCTAGAAAGGTGTGCACACATATGGACGTCGATTGGGGGAGACAGCGGGGAAATTCCCCCCACACTTTTTTGAGTGAAGGGGACACTAACGTAAAAATCCCTCCCCCCCCCTCCCCCCACTTTTTGTGACCTGAAACTTAAAAGTTAGGTACTTTCAAAACCAGACTATACATGTAGGCTATGAAAGGTGTGCTCTTCCAATTACTACCGATTTTTTGTATCAATAATTCCACATGTTTACTTTACTAATCCCAAAAATTTTCGCGCGCTCCTCGGGCTTGCAGTCCCATTGATGTTCCTTTTTCACTTGCACATCAAACATACTCACATTATTCATCGGCCCCAATGATTATGTCGATTGTTCGTGTGCAGAGGGCAGCAGGTGTGGTTATGAAGGAGCACAACATCTCGGAATCTGAAGAAGAGGAATCGTACTCTTCTATGTTTTAATGAAATCTGGAATCTTTACTGAATAACCAGCCTGGAAGGCTGAAATTGGCAGCACATTTCAGTGAAACTGAAAATGTCTCGGTTCACAGTCTGCGTGCAACTTTTTACAAAAATAAACAAACAAATGCAAAATTTCGACACGCACACAACATTTATTAGCAATTACGTTTGCTAGATTAGAGACTTTAACGTGGAAGTAGAGGTACACTCCCATTCTCTGTCTGCAGATAGTGTATGATGAGGTGTCGTCCGAAAGGACATTTTAATGTTTTTTGTATCAACAATCACATACCACTAGGCCTATGCAACAGTATCTCAGTGGGACCAGTGGGTACCACTCTTCCCCCCCCCCCATTCCCCCATCTGTGATTTTGCCTCAGTAGATTGAAGTGTGCTTTTGATCAGTTCATGGATTTATTTTAACTTCTTTCATCACAAATGGTTCCTTACTATTAGAACTTTTGCACAAATTGTTCTCAAAATACAACAGTTTTCGTTGTGATTCTATTGACTTTTAGAGTACACCCGGCAAATTCTTATTGACCGTATAGTCGGTAGAAGTAAATAACCACACTTTCAAGACCATTTTTTTAAAACTTTGGAGTTTCCTAGTAACTCAAAATATTGAAACATTTAGCACGATTTTGCATCTGGTCCCTCTTCTCTCAGGCACCCAGCCTGTCGTAGCTACAATGTGCAGGCGGCTCTGAAAAATGAAGAATTCGGAAATTTGCCCTTTGTGAAACTAGTCTACTGTATGGTTGTAACAACTCATGAAATTACGAAATTCCAAATTCTCCCCAGTTAAGGAGTTCGTCATTATTTGTTTCAAAGAAGCAAAATTTTCCGCGCGCTTGGCGCGCTGCGAATTGCAATTCCTTAGCAGAAGTGCTCGCTCATACCTTCAGTTTCGTAAACTTTTCCGAGCTCTGGAAGTGAAAAAATCGGAAATTGGCTTTGTGTGACACCAGAGCATCAAGTGACAACGGTAACTACAGTGCTTTTCATAATTTTTTTCATACAATTCCAAATTTCCCCAATAAAAGCCGTTGACATGAAAAATTTTGTCGGTGAGCCTCATTTAGTAGGTGTTGGATAACATTATGTAGCAACAACGATCTTTGGTCGCCGCTCAATCTCAGATTTGCCAATGGAAAACGCCAATTCTTCAATAATCCCCCAACTTTTCAAATTTCCTCACAGCTGGAAACCCAGAATACCAACCTTTTCTGCAATGCAAGCATATTTTCACATATTTGAAAAAGGGCAAAAATTTCAGCCGGCTTCGCACGCCGCAAATTACGTCCCTAGTACAGTGGTGTTCACACTTAAAAAAATCGTAAAAATTTGGATGCTTGTCCATCCCCCTTTCCGCAAAAATGTATAGCTACGCCACTGTAGATACCTTTCCAGGACGGGAGAAAAATTTAGGCCAGATGTCCCCCCACTTTGAAAATCAAATCGACGCCCCTTTGTGCACATGAGAATAAACTCCTGTCTGTCACATGCATACATGTATACGGGTAAATTCGGTCTATACGAGATTGGCCTTTGATGCAAATCGCAACGTGCGTTGCATTCTTCTGTGAATATATAATACCTGAACACACACAGTTTATGTGTTCTATCGATATAGGCCTACTACGATGTTTTTTTTTAAAGTTGTGAATCTTCAATTTATTTCGAGGGTAATTAGCGGAAAAATCTGATCTGATATGAGGGTATGAATAAAGCTTAAAAAATGATGATTTCCAGTGTCGACGAGTCAAATATGGTCGCGTCAAGTTAAGTCAAAGGTCATTTCTCTGCAAGTCAAGTCAAGTCACACGTTACTCATTTTTCTAAACTCCTCAAGTCAAGTCAGGTCGCAAGTCCAGTTCCCTTCAAGGGGAAAAACGGGACTCAAGTCGCAAGTCGTTGAAACGAGTCAACAACTCTGATGAACAGCATGTTCTTCAGTACTGGGGTTGTTCAATTTACACACTAAGGTCATGTCACACACCCTGAAGCATTAAACTGAGATTATCTGGATGGCGATGAGTGGAGACAGTTGTGGAAAGGACTTACAGTAAGTTTATGAGAATTAGAACTATGTGGAGTTGGAGGATTGGCACTGTCAGGCAAAGATCACCAAAGGGAAATCACCCCAGGGAAGGTCTCCAACACGCTTCTTAGGCTCGGCGTAGCCAGACAAGATTGTGGAGATGCGAGAGTTTTTTCATGTGGGGCGAATTTCTAGCTCATATCAGCTTGCTGGTACAGATAGATAGATAGACAGACAGACAGACAGACAGACAGCAGAAAGACAGACAGACAGACAGAGAGAAAAATAGAAAGATAGATCCCCTGTACAGTACATGCTGAGAATCTATGTGTCTGATTGTCTGTCTGTCTGTCTGTCTGTCTATCGATCGATCCATCCATCGGTCGATCTGTCTATCTATCTATCGGTCGATCTATCTATCGGCCCGCCCACAATATGTTCCTAATGCTTTTACTCCACCTTCCTTTCATGAACTTGTTTGAAAAGTGTACATAATGATCTGTGGGTAGTGGGCTATTTGGGGTGCTGGCCCTATGGCCCATTTTATGAAATTCTACAAAAATACCTCCTCTCCTACTCATGTTGTTGGTCATAATGGTACTCTGGTAGTTGTCATTTTGGGGTGTTCAAGATTTTTTATCTAAGGCCCAGGATGGCCCTTGGGGTCCATTTTGTGAAATATTACAAATTGCTTAAACCTGGCTTTGAATTATAGTAAAAAGGGTTGAAATTCTGTAACAAGGCTGCTTGGTTAGTGATCTGCGAATGGTAGGCAAAAATTTTAAGTTCAAAGCCCATCTTGGGCCATTTGGCCATTTTTATGATATTCCGAAAATGTTCCAGCTCTGATGCTCCAGCTCTGATGTCCATTTTATTAAATAAAAGAGATAAATTACAAAATGTTTCAGCCTGCCTTTGAATTATTGTTAAGCGATAAAGTAGGGAAAACAAGCCAGTGAGCCACAACTGGAAAAAGGCCGTGACCTGCTCGACTTGAACCAATAGGTTGGAAACTCGGCCGTAAAACTCTATCTAACTAACTAAAAGAGATGAAATTCTGTAATAAGGATGCTTGGTTAGTGATCTTTGAGTGGTATGCTGGAATTTAAGGTCCAACGCTTAATTTGGGCCCTTTGGCCCCTTTAATGAAATTCTGAAAAATGCTCCACCTCCTACATATTTGCCTGGTACAACTTTGATGTTTGTTTATAATAACACTCAGTTGTGGGTATCCTTCATTGTGTACGGGACGTTTGGGTCCAAGCTAGGCCCAAGATGCAGCCTTAGGGCCCATTTCGTTTAGTAAATAGTTAATACCTCAAAATTCTAGAACTTTCTTCATTACTCTGTCTGCTACACTGCTTCAAACTGGTATCTGTCTGTGGAAGTAATGTGTGGATGATATGTCTCTGACTGTGTTCAGGGGGCAAGTTTTACTTTTCATTTTGTTGTCACAGCCCAAGTGATTTTTCTGCTTGGTTAATAGTTCACCAAACTTATTTTTTGTGGAAACAGTGAACAGGGCAAATGGTGGATTGAGTTAAAGTACTAACAAGTCCTCCTTGAGAATCATCTGCAAGCTGCTTTTGTTGACATTTTCAGTAATCTCCTGGTCAGTAACGAAGAGTTATTAAAGAATTGCAAGGGTTATTTTTGAGCTATTGTGTATCAAGTTAGTGTTATGAACCGAGTAATTCCCCTGCAAATTTTAAGCCGCTCCGTAGGTTTCCACTGGCACTGACTTACACGACCACACCATTAAAAAAATGGATAGAAACTAGGCCGTAAAACCCTATCTAATTACGACTAACTAAGTACCACACCATCAAAAATCTCCGCTTGTCAGCGACTAAAATCCAATAGGACGGTTCAAATGAAGCTGATATTTGCAAATGCCGGAATCTGCCGCAGACACATCTAACAACCGCCTGTGGCCTGCTAGACAGATACCTTTCTTTCCCATGAATAAAGTTGAAGGTCATTTGTCTGTATTTTTCTATCGAGATTTAATTCAAAAGGCACGGCTAATATCTTCTGCTTCTCCGCTTTTCCACTTGTTTTCGAGATGCCAGACATTGTCGTTACCTCAACGGTAGTTAATAACAGTTCTAAGAACAGTAACTATCGTCTAAGTAAAGTATTTAGCACATGACTTTCTATAGTGAGTTCCATCGGCGTTCTCAATGAAGTATTGTATAGCATTCGGCTATACACAAGAGTGTAAATTTGAAAAAAGGGATTATGATATTTCTTTCTTTGGATTTAAAAGAATGGTCCAGCTTATGAAAATAGCAGCGATTTTTTATTACCCCTTAGAAAGGGGCGTTAGGATTTGGCCAGCAGATAAGCCACGATCTTGTTTCTACCGACCAGCGGTGTTTTTACCTGGAAGAGACAATTGCAATTCGTCATACAGTGTTAACTTAATTCATGCAATTGGTTGATCTCGAATTTTAAAAGGGATAAAAGCGTTTGACAGAGTTAACTATTCCTACATTTGGATTCCTGTAAAGCCCTCTAAGTCTTAAGATTTAATATTCTGATATTTACATCAGTATCAAGCATAATATTTTTTAACAAACCTTTTGACGTGGTTGCCTTCTTCGAACAAGCATGTGTAGTTAAGTGTTCAGTCTATCCACTAAGCTATCTGCGACATCCATTTGTAGCCTCTTGTTAAAGAGCCAGAACTGTCCCACATGCAACTAATAAAACTGTCTTTATTTACAATTTCCCAAGAATTATAGCTTTCTCATTTTGACCCATACGGTAACAAAACAACTCTTACTCAAAATATTGCTCCATGGCACCGTGTAACTCTGACTTTTTCTGTCTGACTGTCTGATATGACTTATATTAAAATTCTTTGTGTAAAAGTGGGAAATAACACCCTTAATGGCGCAACATTTTCCTTACCCCGCGGAGCGAACTCGGTTTGTTCAGTCGGCCCCCTTTAAGGGCTTCACAAACCACCGTCCGCCACAACGAAGAGGCCTGCGTCCAATTTTGGACGCAAACTTCATTACCATGATATGACTTATTTATGTCCTGCCCCATTTTTATGCTATTGTTTTCAGCGAGTGTGTGCGTTCTTGTTGTTGTAAACTGAAGGACTTGATTGAAACCCGATCGGATCAATACTGCGTTGCATAACCGACTGTCCAGTGGGTACTACCGGGAAGGGTGCTGTAAATGTCACATCAACTCTGTGGGTGGTATGGGCTACTGCATGATTTAAACGGGACCAGATGTTGTCTTATTGTGAATATTCATTAACATTCATCCAGTCTCGAGGCCACACATTTCTATGAATATCCAAAGAATCTGTTTAGTGTTCACTTTGGCAGACTTGGTAGGGATATGACTGGACAAGGAATATGCCCCACAGTCTGCTACGCAGTCAACATTTTCCTACATGTAAAACACTTAAGTCTACGAGCATATAAAAGATTTTATGTTCTGATATGCATATCAATATCAAGCATAATAATTTTTAGCAAGGCCTTAGACGGGATTGCCTTCTTTGAATAAGGATGGGTAGTTAAGTGCTTAGTCTGTCCACTAAGCTTCCCCATGTGTTAAGGTGATGATGTCGCCCAACTGCTGCAAAACTCGATTAGGTTAGAAACACATTTTTTCAGATTTCATAGTTTTCTTTAGCCATTATGAAAATAGTTATTATGGTGTAAATATATCCGGTATTTTCCTAATAGAAAGGTTTATCCTACCTATCACAAAATGTTGCTTGCCTACAGGAAAACCTGTGCTCTTTTATTATACTATCTCAACCTATTTTTCAAAATAAGCTCAGCACAAAAGAATCTTCGACACACATTTTCTGTCTTTTTTCGTTGATGGTAATTTTTTTCTATTTAACTAACGTTATGTATGTATTTCTGTCACCGAGTATCCACTCTGTGTTAATTTTAGAGTCCATTTTTTTGTAAGCAGCCAAATAGGAAATCTTTATCTAATAAGCTATGTAAACGTTTTTCAGGACATTAACGTCATTTCAAGGGCAACAAAGTATTGAGTGGAAACGAAAAAACACATCTACATTTTCAAACAAAACTTAATTTCGACCGAGGTTTCAGTGAAGTTACATCTCTTAACAATAAAAAGGGAAAATCATTTTAAGATCAATTCGTGTCAATCCCCCAAACTGTGAGTGTGCTCGAAAATGGATATTTGAATGTCACCGTTTCTCACAGTTGGAAAAAATATTTTCAAAGGTCCGTCCTAACTCAACTAAGAATATCAACTTAATATGTTAATTTTGCATAACACCCTAAACTCTTAGCGAAAATGTTTTTCAGTTTAGAAATCTAGGGTGTCTTTAAATATTCTTTTAAAAAGAATTTTCAAAACCTGACTTGCTCTTGGCTTATAACATGGGAGAGCCGTGTGCATTTGTTGAGGATATGAATGAATAGAACTGCATTCTCAGTCTTAATTCTTGGTGTGAAAACAGTGGTTATTATACGAAACATGTTATGGTGGATTTAAACGCAGAAAATTATTTAAACTTAAAGAAACTACATATTTGTGTAATGATTATAAATCAATATAGGAATATTCTTGCTGACTGAAGCGGGGAGGGGAGCATTCTAACATAAACGGAACGAAACTTATATAGCTACCGCAGTAAGTATGGACCGGAAGAACAGAGTTCCATGCAGAATTCAATATGTTTTTCATCTCTTCTTGATTTTTCAGCTTGTACTGTCTCTCATATATGTAATTTCTGTATAACATCTTTGCTTTTACATGTCTATTGAGCTTAAAACTTATGTGGTAACAAGTTGTAGCGTGTATACACAGTTTCGATCTTAGTTCACTTTCAGTTCTTTTGTGCATCTGCCTTGTTGCTAAAGGTTAATAAAATATTTTTATCTACACAACAAACGTAATTGTAACAGTTATATCTTTTTTCACAGTGATTTTTTCAACAGTAACTAGGATGTTATATTGTTCATTTCTACTCAAACAGTCAATTTAATGCCAAATTTTTAGAAGGGAAATATTGCTTTGTTATTCAACATGATAAAAACAGTTTAAAGTTATGTTTAGGTTAAGATGGCTTTCTAATTGGTTCAGCTGCCAAACGGTCTAAATGAAAAGACTTCAGTAACTTTGTTATTCATAATACTTTTAGGGAAAATAATTGCAATCGCAACTTTGCTTTAAATTTGAATTAAATATTATTTTCGGAATATAATAGATATGGCCTTAGTTTACCGATACAATCAACTCTTTTTTTCAGTAACAATTACATGGTATATTTTATTTGCTTTTAATGTTTTCATTTATTTGTGTTGGAGTGTAATAAACACAATACTTCACTTAAAGTAAAAATATCATCATTGTGGGTGGAAATTTTATATTTCATTGTGTTTCACTTTATTCCATTTATGCATTCCAAGGAAAATGTAAAATCTAAAATTAGGAGTAAAATTACATGAACAGGTAGATACCGCGTACGCTTATGTAAGTTGGGACGAATGAAACAATATCGTTCAGCTTTGCATTCACTAAATAAACTTAACGTCAATTAGTTCAATTGGTTCAATTATTCCAATCAGTGATCTTTATGCTAGTTAACATTTTTCAATTGTTCTCAAAGTTCATTTAAGGTACTTGTGTACATATTTGTGTCTTCATGTCAATTTCTGAGTGTGTATGTTTTAAAAATATCTCATACATGACTTTTTGAACGTAATGATGAAACAACTTTTCCAAAAATGATTCATTCTTGTAATAATGCCGTCGTTAACAGATAACGTATAAGAAGACATTTCTACTACAATTCACCTTACAATTCTTAGTCGAGTTTCTGGAGCTTTAGTGTTAATCCTTATTGGTACTTACCTAACTCAAAATAAAAGAATTAGTGCTGAAAATAAATTATCATCAACATAAAGGTGATTGGGTCTTTCCACGACGATACCCTCCATCTAATAATCCAATTTTTGTCTGTCTCGAACCTGGTCGCAGGAAATCAATGGAACAATAAACGATTCCTTTAACCAGAAATTGATTGACTCTTGACTACCAACCTCTTTAATGGCACGGACGCTAATTTAGTTTGTTTTGATCTACAGTTTATTTATAGAAAAAAATCTAAATAAATGTACATGGGCCAAAGTCTAATTATATACAACATTGGAAACCCTCTGTACCATAGGCGGGATTACGGGGGGGGGGGGGGGCCAGGGGGGCACTTGCCCCCCCCCCCCACTTTTTTCCAGAACTTAGTTTTTTTACGTCTTAGTCTGGTTGCTTTTGCAACACAAATACAAACTGGAACTGACAGAGCTACGCGAGTGATACTTAATTAAGTTGTATAATGTTTGAACAGGTCATATACTGCACTGAAAACTAAATAAAAACAATATTCTTTCAATAAATGTCTCAACGCTCCTTCTTTTCGACACGCTTGCGTGCGCCAGTTTTTAAATATTTCAGGATTCGGGGTTACTTCTTGTAGAACACCTCTTCCATTATCACTGAAACTTTTCACCAGTGCCCGGGCCGTACACAGCTGAAGCTCTACAGTAACTAGTGAAAGGGGGAGGCAGGGATGCGGTCATCTTCTGGTCCCCTTCTCTGACCAAGTGCCCCAAGCTTTCTGAAAGGACGATGATCTTATTTTACTCTAATCTGGAGCCCCACCCTTTTTCGGCTGAAGTGAAAAGGGGCCCACCCTTTCTCTAATTTCCATTATTTCTCTTTTGAGATGTCTCAAAACTAGTCCTTTTTGGCGTGTTCTGCGCGTCCCATCACAAATAAGAACTCTATAAAAATCTCACGAAAAGGACTCTATAGGAAACCAACGGTACGTTTTTGCTCAGTACAAATATCCTCAGGGGTCACCTTTATTCAGCTGTGGTAAAAAGGGACCACTCTTTGTCTAATTTTATTTCAATTTCACTATTGAGATGAAGTAAAAGTTCATTTTTTCGTCGCGCTCCGCGCGCCCCTTTGCAGGTAACGGCTCTGTGAAAGTCACCTGAAAAAGACTATATAGGAAACCACAGTATGTTTGTACTTCAGTAAGAATGTCTTTAGGGGGCACCATTATTCAGCTAAGGTTAAAAGTGGCCCATCCTTTCTCTAATTTTCATTCAGTTTCTTTATTGAGATGTCTTTAAAGTTAAATTTTTCAACGCGCTTCGCGCGCCCCATCATAGACAAGGGCTGAATTCACATCATGTGAAAAGCCCCCTAGCTTTCTGAAAAGAAGATCTGGGGCACCAAGGAGGGAGTCCCAGAAGAACCTCAATTTTCAGTAATCCATTCTCCCTCCCCGCACCCTCTGCATTATCGATTTTGGCCGACTTTAATCATATGGAGTAAGGATATAATTGAAGAAAGTCAAATTGTGATATTTGTGTTCTGCTAAGTGCCCATCTTATGTAATCTAAAGTTGAAGATAAAATGCATCATTTGAATGCCTACAATTTCGTAAATACCCAGGAGCTTCCGGGGGCTTCGCCCCCTGGACCCACACCGGGGCTTTGCCTCTGGACCCCACCAGGGGCCCTAAGGCGGGCCCCTGGACCCCACGCCGTTAGGGGGAGCGCTTCGCGCTCCCGCGGCGCCTTCGCCGCCGTTTGGTAGTCTGCCCGAATTTGTCCCCCCACTTTCAGAGATCAAATCCCGCCCCTGCTCTGTACATTTACATGTAGGAGGTTGACACTTCAAACAGTAAATGTTTACATTTAGAATATAAGAGCGGTTCAAGGAAAGCAAATGACAGCAAGATCCATTTTGCAGTTGAAATGAAAATGCTAATCCAATTTTTAAGCCTTTTACTAGTGTTTTTTCAATAATGTTGTATTCAATTACTTCTACCATGCTATGTGTACTAAAAAGAATTTATGATTGCCTTGCATTTGTTTGAACGTATGAATTATTAATGATAGTCAGCAAATTGTTTGCAGATGAACCAAATCTGTTCTTTTTTCAGGTTTGGGGGGTTTTATGTTTTGAATTATACATTCTTTTTCACCAGAACGTTGCCAGCATATACCTTCTCTAAATCATGGATTGTTTACTCAGAATAATATGACTCCTTTTTAAAACCTTTGAATCATTCAAAGACAGACAACACGACGCAGATTGGTATTTCCACATCCTTTTTATTTTGCTTCATGCTTCATGATGATCCAGGATAGTAGGCCTACTTTAGAATGAACACAGTAGTTTTCTTATTTTTAGTTGTTATAGCTACCACAATGCAATAAAATTTTCAGCGGTATAGAACTAGGTACTTTGGACAGATTATATTTTCCTGCCGCTTGAAACTCATATGTTCTTTTTCGTGTTTGAAAACATTAATGGCTTTCCATTATTTGTTCAAATTTCAATATATATCACCTGAGGCAAATAGAGACCCCTTTTTATGATCTTCCATATGATTATTTCTTCCCATACTGGTTTTCACTCAGAAACATTTCTAATTAGTCTAAGTAAAGAAACTGGTGTGAAGAGTGACACGTAATTAGTTTTACCTACTTGGCTTTAATATGGTTTAGACCTACTTTTTCATTGGATAATATTCATCCATCGGTAGGTATGAATATCTGACCGTGGTGCATGTTGTTTTGTACGTAAAAAATACAAAAACAATCAAGACCTACCAGTGTATATAACTGGTACAAAGAAAACGACAACAAAAGTTTGACATTGTTTTTATTGTTGTAAATTACCATAGTGTAACGAGGATTTGTCGAATGTTAAATTACTCCATGATACGCTTCCTCCCCTTAAATTTGGTTCAGGTGAGACACAATTGGATAAATGTCTCGCCCCGTCCAGTTTTTTTTTTTTTTTTTTTTTGACAAACTTGGAGTCTTACCATCAATACTCAGCAAAATGCAGTTCAACAACCAAATGTATTCCACGACGCATAATGGCTGTACACTCTAAAAAGTTAAAGGGTAAAAAAACGTATTTTTACACAAATGTCAGGTATTATTACCTACCTGAAGGCATCTACACCCTGACAGGTGAAAAATAAGCGCCCACTTTGTAATAATATCACGAGAAAGCGTTAATTTACCCATCATTTCAGCCATTACACAGGCAAATGTGTACATATACCCTCAGGTAAAGCTGAGTTGCTTTTTTCTAATGTTGCGTGGGTTTGTAGACAAACGAAACTTGTAACATTACACGCAAACTTCATGTTAAGTTACACACATAATGTGTTTTTGTACACCCACCTTTTAATACACTGACCCGCTACAACCGGAAAGGTATTACTACCCCTCTGCCATGTGATTTTGCACAAGCATGGGTTTCGCATTTCTGAAGTGTAAAATAACCCTCCTAAGTATCTGAATTTACAATGGGTACACCCTCAACCATAAAGTTGTACTTATAAGCGTAAAATTTAGAGCGTAAAATTTAAATTTGTCAACACAAGATATATGCACAATTTGTTCACGTTGTGCAGAAGTCTGCATACACAACACTTTTGGGAGAATTTATACTTATTTTAGTGTAGGTCTACGGCTAATCGTACACCTTGATATATAAACATAATAAGTGTTAAAATAGACTACTTTTTATCAGTATAAAATTACCGTTTAGTCGGTATTACCTGGCCAATGCCGGGGGGTTTAAGGGGGTAAGTTAGGGGGCGCAATCAGGCGCAAGCCTCCTGATTTTCTCTCCTCCCTTGGGAGTTTGAATTTTTGCCAATGACTTAAAATACAGTTTTACACATTTTTACCCCTGAGATAACCCCCCCTCTTCGGTAACTTGTCTGGCTTCAGGTCTGGTATTCGGAGAGAACTGGGTAACTAGACACACAACACATGTGTAGGTGTACACCCGTTGTGTAAGTATTATTGCCAGCTTAGACGTATCCAAATCGTAAAAATTTAAAACATACTAACCAGAAATTAATTTTGTTTACAAATTCTTTGAAATTATTTAATGTAATTTAATATTATTCTGGCATTTGTTGGACATAATTGAACAGAAATTATAATGATCAATTGCACATAACTTTCTACTTTGCGTTCGAGGATCGATAGCGGCTGGATTTGAAACTGCGAAAGTTGAACAAGCTGGCTAGACCTGTTTAAGTGAAAAACCAACAATGTTATTCAAGTTGTCCTGTATATATATTTATGCATGTTCAAGATGTAAATAAATAAATTTCTTCCTTTTGGGGAAAAAAAGAAAAACCAACAATTTCAACTATAAAAGAACATTCGTATTGCCCTTAAGAATCATGAAGATCATTGACTACGCAAGGGAAGCGAAGATTTGGGCATGAAATATATCTTTTAAGGTTTGTATGGAAGTATAACTTTACTGAATACATGCAGAGATGAGATATGTGAATGTCATTCTTAGGCTACTGGCCAGTGTCAGTATGTATTGCATCGGCCTAGGCTAGGCTAGGCCTAGATGTAGCCTCAGGGTAGGCCCTAACGTTTGATATAGCACTTAGCAGGCTTTTGCAGTGGATAGGCCTATTAAAACGTAGGTCCTTATAAATACTTTTAACTTACTTAGCCTAGGCTTAAACAGGTTACAGAAGTAGCTATACTTTGCCCTAGCCAGCCTGGTTCTATCAGTATCGCAGTGGCGCAACCAACTACTCCCAGGAGCAGTCTTGGGAGAGTAACGAATGGAACCTAATCAATTTGTGGAAGAGAGGAAACATTCGTCACATTTTCACTGGCGAGGGATATAGGGCCTAGCTAAAAATAGAAAGCTATAGAAGTTATCAACCAATTTACACTTACACATGTAATTTGAACCAACCCGGTGTGTAAAATGAACCACGTACCCTACTCGGCAAAATATTGCTGTAAAAGTTGTCTAAATCATCTCAAATGTGCGAATTGATTACAGGAGCTCCCTTTCCTTACACATTTCCCCCACTTAGCATGTAGTTTTACATTCTGGTGTTAAAAAGTTAATTCCCCCTAAAATCCACTTGCCCTGTTCTTGCCTTCCCCACACAGTTCCAAGGTCTGGGGCTTTTTTTAGTCAACAAAATGGAATTTAGAGCCAAACAGGTTTACACATGTACTGATAAACTTTGTTACCAGCATTTTCTCAGTTACAACAGTATTCCTTCGAAGGTAGGTTGATGTAAACAAGCGATTCTTAGACCTAAAGCTATTTAACTATGACTGATGTTTGTCAAAGGCAAATAGTAGACACCATGAAATAATTTTGTTTTTCAACCCATTTTATATTAAGCCATGACCATTATAGCCTGGACTGAGTTGAACAAGGAGTACGGGTATATGTAATATATTAGAAATATAGGATTCTGAGGTTAGGCATAGGCTCTCTTATATTGGAAAGTGCGTTCCTTACTGTACATACCACAGAGATACTGTATATTTAAAATGTGGCTACATTGAATCATTTGAATAAGGTCATGAACGGTGCTTCTAAATCAAAACACTGGTTCCAAATGAACAATTATTTAACATTTTCAGTGTAGTCTACCACCCAGGGTGGGCATAAGTTAAAATGCCTTCTTTGGTGAAGAGATGGGTTGACAACGTAACTTAAATGACTAAAAATAGTCAAGAAATGAAAAGGTATAGCCTAAAGGAAGAGTTGGGGGACACAAAGGGCTTACACCAGGCCTTGTACTTTATTTCTAGCCTTTTTCATTTAATGATCTCCAAACAATTTTTCTTGTATCCAGTAATATAATTTTTTATTTAAGATGGAGAAGTGGAACAGAGTTTTACACATCTTGAACCCCAACAAGTTCAACAACTTCTTTTGGCTTTATTATGATGACAACTAGAGACTGAATATAGTTACATTCAACAGACTTTTGACTGTTTGACTAATGATAAGTTCATTAAATCAAGTAAATCAGACTAACATTTGTTCCCATTCTTTACTAAGGGAAAAAGCAGTCAGCTGAATATTACCCCATTTAAAAAAAAAAAAAAAACACTCAGCTAAGTCTGCTATACAAAGTGTGTTTATATGGAAGGTGCAGGCAAGTTATTCTGCCTTAATTGAGCATTTACTAACAAAATATGTCAATGACTTGGATAGAGTCACTTGTGAAATAGGGTTCCACAGTATAATAATTCATGTTGGGTTGACTGCATACAGGGTATTCCCTGAAAGGTTGAATTTATTGTGGTGAAACCAATCGTCAAATAACTTGTATATGATGAAGATTCTACATTATATACCAGGAATCATTGAATAATTAAGTCTAAGAATTCAAGCTATAGAGTGAACATCATTTCAATATGTCACCAAAAACGAAAAAGAAATGTGTTCGAATTCTCATCTTAAGTTCTGCCAACTAATATCCACATAAACAAACCCATAGCTAGCTTCATATTTAAGTGGGACAAGCTGTGGAAAACTTTGATGGCATGTCAGGCTCATAGCCAATGAAGGGGAGGGGAAGAGGGGCAAAGCCCCCCGAAATTTTGTTTTGCAGTTTGCCTCCGCGGATAGCGTTTGAAGTTTGCCATTGACTTTTGACATTTTTACACATTTGCCACCCCCCAAATGCCCCCTTAACTTCCTTGACTACTGATCTGAAGCTATGCGTCTATACAAATATAGATTTGCTTTGTTTTTCCAAAGCCTGCAGTGCAAAGATGAATTGAATTCACTCAAGGTCTAAAGTATTTTATGTAATTACCCGTGTAAATTTTTGCCTTGATTATTATCTGCCCAAAAGGGTGACGCCATAGTTTGTCCAACTAGGAGCAGTACAGCTGTACCTTTCTGTTTGGGGAGAGGGTTCCAGTAACCTGACGCCATGATAAAGGGGACTGGTCCCTGAAAGTGTGTTTAGTTCCAAAATTAACAAATAAAAAACGGGTTCTAGGGAATGTTTTTTGTCCGAGAAAATTTCATTTTTTTTTTGGCGATTAAAAAATGTGCGCCTTCATTGACAAATCTGCTCTTCTTGAGAGTAAAATCAATCAGATAACAGGGTAAACAAACTGTTTTTCAGGTCACATATTCTTTTTCACCACAACAAAACTAGAGACAGGCCATTCTCCCCTGCCCCTCCCTAATGGTGCCACCACTGTCTGTTAACCCGTTATTCTCCATGCTAATGTGTTTGATTTCCTCTGAAAACATTTATAAGATTGTCATAGCCTATATAATAGGGCAGGATCAGTGCACAGCAGCTAGGGCACTGAAAGACAGTGTTGTAACAAGTCACGACTCGAATCACTTCCTCTCCAAATGATATTGACTCAATAGATTTCAGGAGTTATTTCCCCATTGAAATAGTATGGTGACTCGAGTCAATGACTCGACTTGAGTCACTTAAAAGTTTGAAAACTGGTGACTCGAGCCACTAATCTAGTGACTCGATTACAGCACTGCTGAAAGGTAGAGAGAAGATGTAGAAAATGGTGGTTTTTCAAGTTAAATTTTTATATTGATGAGCAAAAGCGAGTATTGTTGCTATTTTTCAGCTTTTGGAGATTCTCTAAGTAAGGCGTTTCTTCATTTTGTCTTCGCAGGCAGGTAGGCATGCATATTAAACAATACGTGGAGGCACTACAGAAAGAAGATATACAGGTATGGACCCTTAATATTCATGTTGATTTGGGTGCATGGGTTTCTACTTAGCCGTTGTTCGTTGGTAGGCTTAAAACAAAAGTAACACATGCTGGATAAATCAAGCACCTTGGGTAAAGGAACATTACATTTCATTCAATTAAAAAAAGCCACTATGCTTGCTTCTGGCATGCCAAGCATCCAAGGCCATGGATCCAGGGACAGGAGACAAACTCAACACTTTGGTATTGACTATGTGCTGTTCAATAATAGTGAAGAATATAGACCATGTAGTACTAATATGTAAGATGACTGTTTTTATAAGAAGTAGGAAACCAAACTACTGGTATATCACTTTACGATGGATAAACAAAGCCCTCTCTCTCTTTGCAAAGAAACTCATTAAACCTTGTAAAGGGTTCAGCCTCGAAACGGCGGAAACATTAAATGCTTCATTGGATTTTAGCAAGTTTTGAGAAACCATTTTCAAGTACTCCAAAGAACTGAATCTAATATCATAATAAAGGTGTTGTTACTTTTAGGACAAAACTATGCTGCAACTGATTTATGTACTGATAAAGTCATGCTCCTGAATAATAGCAAAATACTCTTTTTGTGCAATTTTAGGCATGGATATTTTACTGTTTCCTTTCCTTGGGTAAAAAACCTACCATATCTAGATCAAAATCAAAGGTTTCAAAAGATGGGAAAGCACACCTCTCATCTCCTGAGGTGATGGAAGAAATTTTGGGGAATAAGTGTCGCATCTCAATCTGGATCCAGGAATATCGTCGGTTTTGCAGTCAGCAAAATATGTGCCAAAGTTTTTCGAAATTATAGTGTTGTAAATTGTGAGGAAAAAGTTATGCACTTAGCCAAGTTAGCATCTGTCAAGTCAAGTTAGGAAAAAATACTAGTCCTATAAATTTTCCCTCAGCTCAGCTTCAGGATAGCAACTTGAATATAGTTCATACTTGGTAAGGTTAAAGGACATCTGGATTCACCAGGTATCAAAATATGGAAACCTTGTTAACACAACATCTCATAATAGAGGGCATGGGTTAATGTCATTCTTGATGTACTGGACTTTCCATGGTCTGTGAAAAACCTCTATGCTTTGGGGGTAGAGGCCGAAGGTCATCTAAGGACTGGGGTCACCAGACAAAAATTTACAGCAAAATTTTCTTACAACTCTTAAGATTATGTTTTTCCACATACCTGTATTTTCCACCATAGCCTACCTTAGAGAGCATTTGGCCAGAGGGTTAAAGAAATAGGGCATCATGTCATTATTTGGAAAAAAAAAATGTATCAACGAAACTACAAACAATGCTTTTTTGCATTCTAATTTGAAAGCCGTTATCATCCCATAAAATATATCTTCTGAGTTTATATTTTCTCTTCCTTTTAACCAAGCCAAATGCTAGAAAGTAAAGTTGAAACAACATCTGTCCAGTACAGTTTCAAAGTACTGGTTCCAACTGAAAACTGTTAATTATACAGTAACAAATCATTTATTGCATCCTATAACTATCGCATCGGGTGTTATGTACATTAATTTCTTTTTTATGGTTCCTAATTTAAAAATAACGAATCAGCCTAATAACAGTGTTTATGTTTTTCTTTGTACAGGGGGTCGCGGGGCGAAGTCATCTGGCGCTCTGAGGTTTTGGCATATCTCGGAATGAAAAATTTAGACTCACGAGGGATAAATTATTCATTTCTCCGATAAAATTAACTCTCAACTGACCTAACATGGAGGGAGCAAGTCAGTGTTTGGGGCAAAGACAAAATAAGCGGGGTGGGGCGCTAATGCCCCTCTAGCAGAGGAGGTGGTGGCCAGTCGGAATTTTGGACAATGACACCCCTCTAAACATAAGACCTTAGCGACGGGCCTAATCTGAGAGGTGCAAATTAATTCGATCTTTTAATCCATACTTGAACTATTATCTGTTAGGGTAATTATATACAAACACTGAACGGTTTGAGTTTAACAGAGTATGAATAACTTCATGAAGTAAAAAATTACACGTACTATTCAACCACTAGCACTCGAGGTGGATGAAATGTAAAACTTAAACGAATGAATTTATTCATCCTGCTACTCGAGTGAAAAGCAGTTAGTACTTGGTGCTTAAAATACACCTTGAAGATAGTGACATGCCAGCAAAGTGCTGACAGTTAAGTCTGCTTCTCCTTGGTTTCAAGACGTCATCCAGCAGACAAACATTGTCTGCGGGATAATAACACTGTTATTGTTAAAAATTACCTCTAGGGAAAAATTAGTAGTTAAAACAAACTTTGAAGCATTAAAATTGGTTACTTGTTGGTGACAGTATCGACTCGGATGATGTTTTTCCATTGAAAATGCCATTGGGCAGTTGCAAATCAAACAAGCCTTAGCAAACAAGTCATTCAGTATCGTGGTTTTATAACGTCAAAGTATGTTTTGTATATATCTGATACTGTCAATCTATTAATCAGAGGTGAAAGCTGAGTATATCAAATTTGTATTTAGTATGCTTCATTTCTTAACTTAGGCGATACGATGTGACCATCAGGCAGAGAAGAACGATGTTTCAAAAAGTAAAAGACAAAATTTCCAAATGAATTATCCTTTAAGTTTTCAATTTTCGACAAATTTTGATGTGAATTGTGACTTTTCCAGTGTTTTCAATCCTTTGCACATCACATATCCAGCTGTCCTTTTCATGTTACCGGACCATTTACAAGCGAGCTAGTTCGTTGGGCAGTGACCATTGCCCCGTTCCTGTAGATTAGTTTCGTATAGCCTAGGGTTCGTGTGCGATCATGTGAGGTCTTGTGATACATTGTTCTTGCCCAGGAGCACAATTGCGATGATGTTGCCAAATTACGAATGATTTGTACCGACCAATTTCCCGAATAGATCTGGAGTTAGTTTAATTAATGGAGTACTGTCCAGTTTCAACAAAGGCGGACTTTATTTGTTACTTCTTAATTAGGTTTTAAAGATTAATTTGTGGATATGTTCCCTTGTCCAGGATTTTATTATTGCTAAAAAGGGCAACATATGGCCAACAACCAAGAAAAAGAAAACGAAATTCAAGAACACTCTCGCTAACGAAAAAAAGACCACCAACACCGCTTTAGAGCAGTCACCGACACCCGAAACGGAACCAGACCAAACCAGTGGCGCCCCCCCCCCCACGGATCAAATTCGTCTGTCGGCGCCCTTTTTAGATTCTTAACATACTTTACTCTTGCACCATTTACGGCGAAAGACAAAATATAATAGGGTTGTTTTAGGCCCAGATAACAAAATACTCAAACAGCCACCAATAACTCTACTATTTGAACTTTATTCTGATGAAGAGGATCATCTTCTTCAATATAGGGGTAGGTTTTGCCGAAACGTATCTTCATGCTTTATACGCACTAATTAATGCTGTCGCTGTGTTAGGTTAATTGCTTCCACACCAAGCGTGATAATAAGCTTACATAATACACAGACTGACATTAAATTCACCCTCCCGGCCAATAAAAGATGTTGCAAAGGGCGCAATAAAAATTGTAGCGCAAATAGCCCTCTTGTTGTCAGGCATAATTGTCAACACACACAATAAAAAGAGTTTATAAAGATACCAAAATAGCTTCCACAACTTTCCTCAATATCATTTGAAGAGAACATTCAGGTTAAAATAAAATAAAACTGTTGTCATAGTGGTAATGGTTTAAGAGTTTTAATGAGCAGTTTCCATTTTGCTTTACTTCAAGTGACCATTCTCATGATAAATGGCTATTTCTGACACTGCACGATAATCCCGTGAAAATGTTTATTTCTGTACTTTCAAGGTCTTAAAAGCCAGAAAATTGCATCCAATAAACCTAGGTTAAGGCTACTTTTATTTATAATAGCTTCGGTATTTAGAGAACAAGCAGACCTTTTGTCTTGGCTATTTCTTTCAATGCAATTAATTAATGGCTATTTCAGAGTGGTCATATGATGTAAATTACGTCAATTCATGTCATTCGTGTACTTATCTTGATTTCCAGATGCCAAAAATGTACACCTAACGGTGATTAATTTCTTTAACTTTTCCCCCTGTAAGATTGCTAGCTATTTAGCTCTAGCAGGTTTTATCTTTATCTTCACAAAGTAGCCCATTATTACATTAAAATCTTAAATCGAGACCTGACTATAACACAAAATATAATGACCGCCTTCATAGTACTAGAATGTGAATAAGAGGGATAGAAACATGGGTGTTCGCAGGTAGGGGCAAGGGGGGGGGGCTTGCTCTCCCGTTGAAAATAAAAACCCTGAAAAAAAAGAAGAAAACATAAAGAAAAGACGAAAAAAACCAAAGGACATTTCTTAACAGTTCACTCAGTGTTTTCTCTATTTGGTAAATTTGTTTTTTAAATGCCATTTCCAGGGATCTGAGAAGCATTTTGGACCAAAATGTTTTGGCGCCCCAAACAAACTCATGGTGGCTCGGAGCTTTTCCCCCTAAAAGAATTTGGTCCCCCCACCCCCCGAATTTTATTCTGCGAAGGCCCATGAATGGAAAATTTAAACATGTTTTGAAAAAAAAAAAAACTTGCTAATGAGAAATGGCAAAGTAGTCTTCTACCAGGTGCGAAAAATCAAATGGAAAGTCTTAAAAGCCGTGGCTTTGACCGTGCGGAGACTCAGGATATTTACTCCTTCGAATCGCCCCTGAAGACGATTTTCGCCCCCTCTGACCGAAATCCCTAACTCCGGCACTGGACCAAACCACCATCGCCCAACAAACAAATACCGAAATAGAGAGCTCGTTCGCCCTCTGCGGAGGCCTGAAATGAACTGGTCAAATACAGGTGCACTTCGCCCAAGGGTGCCCGGAGGCAAAGTGTGATATAGGAAGTGAAAGTATTCAAGAAGGAACCAAAGTAGTCTTTCATACACTAAAGTTCAAAGAAATCATAAAGTGCTCCTGAAAAAACACGCAAACTTTGAAATTAGAAAAATTAGATCAAAACAGACAATGTTCATTATATAACAAAGGTATGTGTTCACTTTGCATTCACGTCTTTAACTCACAAACACTGAAAGTAAGACAATACTCTTACTACCTAAAAATATATCGCACATTCAAAATGTTATGAAGGTTGCATCTGTCGGAAATTAGGTCTGGTCAAACAAATGAGCCGTGAGCTTAAGAGGAGGGGATTTTTTGGCTCTTGAGGAAATACTTTAAGTTTTCACGTCAGGATCTCAACGTGGTCATGGCAACCTTAAAAAAGTACCTGAGTCTCCTCTTGACCCACCCAAGCATTGAATACTATTACAAAAATGTAACACTTTTGATATTCCGAAAGAACAACAGCCACAGGGACTGGCCATTGTACATGGTATGCTTTTTGCGGTTCTTGTGCTGGCTTGGAAAACAAGTGGTGTTTATATGAAGACTTACTGAATAGTATACCTATTTAGTCGTACTTTGGTTTAAATTTTCACCAGAAGAGATATCGTCAAATTATCTAAAAAGACAGGTGTGGATCATGGTTAATTAATCAGAATGTTTACAAAAGCCATGTTCTCCTGTAGAGTATCATCTGTGTGTTCTTTAATATCTTCATAGTGAATGTTATTTTTCAAAGTTAAACTTGTATTATTTGATATTTTTTCGGATATTAAAAAGCACCTCAAGTCAAACAATTCAAAAATATATCTTATGGAACATGAAAAATGAATTCTAACAGTTCAACTCCCATCTTCGTAGGACATTCCTGAGCTGAGATATAAAATGTTGAAATTTATTCATTTTAAACAAATTGGTCCATTGCGCAACAATTTGTGACTTTCTTGTAGTACAACTCACATAATCTGCTTTGTTTCCCTTTAAAATTAAAAACGTTTTTTTGACCTTGAACACTTCCTGTTTTTCTGGATAGCATGTTGCATAGAGAGGAACATTTAATAGCAAAATGTTAACGAATTAGACACGTGTGTTTAGCATTTGAACGAGTTTACAAAATGGGGGCAAAAATGTGTCTAGAAAAAATGTTTAACTCTACACAACCTTTTATAGTGTAATTGTCTACTATATGTGTATCGATGGGAATAATCAAGATCCTGTATAGATATAGTTGCTTTAAAATAAGCAATTTTACATGTGTTGTAATTGCATGTGACATTTGTCATCCCACGAATTCAACGAAGGGATGAGAGATTTTCAGCGCAAATAATTCCTGATTGTCAAACATGTACGGCATTCATCTTAGTCAAGTTATGCTATTCTTCTTTTAAGTATGATTAGAGGGATAATAACTGCGACCTTTCAGTAACATTGAACCATACAGTACTTTAGTGTTAGTGCAGCCAGCTAAGTTTACAAGTCATCGCTCATGCATGTAATTACAATTTCTAATAGTCTCAAAATTAATCTAGGCTGTACCAAACTGTTCACTGCAGTTCGCCACTATGCTTCTACTACATACATTGCACGTTCGGTAATTCGAGATGAATCAAAATGATATGTCTGCCCTTTCCCACTGCAAATTATAATCAATAGAGATTATTTTCTATATTCAAGTTGGCTGAACCATCGCCAACTTTCTGTTGTGAATGACTGTTCAGTGACATTGATTTAATGCCAATAGACAAGATGGGGAACATCAGTGTACAATGCACGCCGGGAAGGAAAGAGTCCTATAAAAATCATGCACTTTACAAAATCATTATTAAAATATACATAGTACACGTTTGGGATAGAATCCGCTATACTCCTGACATCAAACGTGAACAAGAAAGACTTTTCTCGAAGAAATTACCCTTTGAGGAGAAAAAATTGCAGTTTTAACGCCCAAGTTGAATGTTGTCAATTTCCTTGTTGCTAGGAAGGAAATAGCTACGGTTATTGTCTGTGACTGTCTAGAACGTTTGCGGACTTCATCCGTCGGTAGGAACCAGACTGTATTTTACAATCGGTATGTTTGTTTGCCTCTCACCAATAGATTGACGAAAAAAAAAAAAAAGATATGTTCCACAATTAGAACTACCGTGAAAGTGTTCAATAAGTATTTCACTAGTGCTCAAAAAGAATAAAAAAACACTAACAGTAACTTTGGAACAGGCAGTGGAATGTTGTTGTTCAAATCATGCAAGCCTTTTCAGTCTGATAAGCACAATTCTTTCAAGTGAACTGAAACTGTAATTCAACGTATGTATACTTTTTGGTTCTCCGAAAGGGAAAATTATTAAGTCACTCTCCTCGACCTTGCAAAAACTTGAGAGGGACAGCGGATTGCAAAGTCGGTGTTGCAAGTTATCGGTACGGATGATCGTCTAGCTTGATTTTTACGTTATTGTATGATGCATCAGATGTCTAATGTACGGATTCGGTGAAGGAACGTGCAAAAGGAAAAAGAACCATCTCGGCAAAATTACATTATTCGTAAATGTTCTATAGCAAATTTACGAAGAAAAAAGGCCTTTCCATGAAAACGATTCGTAGGACTGTTAACGTGTTTCTATATCAATTCCAAAGTAAAAAGTTAATCCATGTCTTAAGCTCTCAATTTACTTATCTATATAAGTATCTTATTACAGGAGGCTTAGCAGCTCTGCTTAGATTTATTGAGTTGCCCATATAGAACATGAAGTTGTTGTTTGCTTCTCTTAGAACGACCTGCCTGAAGTAAGAGCAGGGTGTTGTTTGCTAACAACTCACTGCTATAAGTTACGTGGTAAGGGTGAGGCCATGCCAATGTATCCTCGGGCTCCTCATATCTGCTGAAGTTACAGACCTTTATTAGATGGAACGTTTATTAAGGAGTATTAGGGAATATGCAGGTAAACGTTTAGCATAAATTGCTTGTAACTTTTCACAATCAACCCCCAACTCCACATACTTCTATATCTTTTCTTTTTAAGGGAACAAAGGATATCTCCAATTTGCCAAGTAACCCTTCGGGAAACATATATAACTGTTGCTTGGATTGAATGTTTTGCCAGTACTCCCTCAAATTCGCAACATGACACAACAAAACACAAAACACAATGCCCGAATTTTCCTGAACAGTTTTTCGAAAAGTAGAAAAGTATCATAGTCAAGGGTAACATATCTATGAAAATTCAAAAAGATATAAAAAAATTAAAAAAAAAAAAAAACTCGTCACCCTTTAGGAGCATGAGTGTGGCTTAAAAGAAAGGATCATTCTCAAGCAGGCCCTTTTAATTTTTGTGCAACATAGTAAATTAGATAAAAAATCAGCAATGGCCAATAATTTAAATACTTTTAAATCTTTGCTAGAAAAACAGTAACAGCTGTATCCAAAGTGAAATTTAATTATTGGTGGTGTCAGAGAGCGAAAATAAAGACATTAAAGGTCAAAGTGTAAAAATTCAGAGTAAAACCAGAAAACAAAATTAACTAATTAACTAAAACATCGAGGTGTACACATTCTTGGACATTTTTCAGAGGCTTGAGCACAATTTTTTAGGGGGGAGGAGGGGGCAATTCCCAAAGCCCCCCCCCACCGTAAAACGCCCCTATTTCAAAGGCATTTATCAGTGTAAACCTGAAATTATCCTAACTGAAAATGAAGTTAAAAGATAACGGATGTGGACATGCATTGAGTGGAGAGGAATCGCAGATACAAGGTTCCTCTGGCTATTAAAAAGTGTTGGGTAAGAACAATTTCAGTAATATATGTCCCGGTGAGGCAGTACCGTACTGCACTTCAAGATTATGGCACAAACAAATGATCACGAGGCTAGATGGAAAACGTAGTTGGACAATAATGGTGGAGAGTATATCTTCGGAGAGAAAGGTGTGAGTGATTTGAACTAGAATATCCTTTATCAACACTAGAAAAACTTCTAATTTGAGAATTCAAGTTATTCACGCCGCTTTGCAGGAACTACTGTCCCATGTCTTTGAGGCAATGGCACCTAGTTACAAGCACTGATCTACATGCCTGGATGTAAGGCGTGCAGGGAGCACACCACCATTGGCAGAACGGTCTTGCCGGGAAAAGTAGTTCCAAAGTACACCGTCAATTTCAGGTCCTCTTTGAGTGTTAACTGCTCACAATAGAACAATCAGTATAGCTGCCTATTTTCGTGATTATGAAAGAGGAGACGTTAATGTCTAAGTGTTTCGAAATTGGTATGGATTGAAGGTAATTTATACTATTTAAAGCAGGCTGTTCTGTTATTTTTACGTTTCCAGTGTTCATCAAATGTATGGGCTGCACTCCATACAAATGTAAAAAGCTTAAAAAACTAACGTACCATAGTCCTTTTTCCGGAAATGAGCAAAAATTCGAAAAATTTTCAAAAAGATTTCAACGGTTTCGAAGCGTTGTTGTACCTTTTCATCTCGCTCTAGCTCCGCCCAATGAATTTGATGCATATTCAGAAGGTCATTTTGAGAAGGTGTCAAGCAAAGCGTAAACAAAACAGACGGTAAAATTTCGTTCAATTGATACATTCGTTATTCGAACGGCGTTTCATTTGTGAACCCAAATTCAGTGACAAATCCATATTCACTCGTTTCGGCTCCATCGTCGAGTTTTTAATTTTGTCGCTGATTGTGCGACATTAATCCTTCCCAAGTTTCAAGATAATGTTCAATTCCTCTTTGGTTTGATGCTAGGGCTAAAAGGCATTCAAAAAGAAACTTCGGGCTACAGTGAAACTAACTGTGAGTCTATTCTGCATTGAGAACGGTTGTGATAGAAGTCCCGTACTGCATGCACACAACATGTGTGATACATTGGCAATACGTACATCGTTGTGTCAAAGGGAAAACGATATGGATAGGCATAATTTGACGTCATTCATTTCTTGCATTGTGATTGGTCAAATTGGGATAAGCGCTCGTTTGTGTCTGCATAAGAGTTTAGTTTCGTTATATCGTAATTAACGCTCTAATTAGTGAAATTTCACCGGAAAAAATCCTGTCGTGAATGATTTCTACCGGATTGTTATCAAATGGAAGAGCAAGATTGAAGATTAACGATGAAGGTTATTTTTTTTCATCAAACAGCATAACCTGCTTTAAGTACTGGGTGTGATAAACAGGTAATTTCCTTCACTTTAGGGATTAATATATGGGTGGGTGCAGAGCCGATAAACTTCTTCCCCATGTAGCTCTGAATCTAAACTCTCTCTCTCTAAAGTATCCTCAACACAGTCTGTTACGAGACGACATCAACCAGATTGAATCCACGGACGAACAAGTGAAAAGTTCTAGAAAGTGCTAGCATCGGCGTTGTCTCTCGAGCATATTCAACGGGTAACCCCAGAGAACATTCCCACAGTTACGAGAATGTACGATCACCTACTGGAAACCACTGTATGATGTAATGGCCTAATAATAGCCAACTTGTGGTTATGGGTTACTGAGCCCAGAACGTTCGCTGTTCGTTTTGTACGAGATCAAACGAGACGTTTCCATAAGAGTAAGTGCCAGACTTTTCTGGAAGAACTACCAGGCATATAAAAGGTCATGCAAGAAGTGTGACAGAGGGGGAAGAGAACAGAAGATACACAGATAATACAGAGACCAGACGCCTGCTTCGCCGCTTAACGCTGTAATTGTGTCGCCATTTACCGATCACTATAGTTTTCATCCTGCCTTCGCGGAACCGAGTCCTACGCTGTGCTGCTGTACAATCGACACTAACAACACTACCCCTTGGACAAAGAGTGATACCTTAAGCTGTTAAAGATTGTAAGTAGATTTAAGATTAATTGTTGTAAATTTAAGGAAGTAAGAGGTGAATAATAATTAAGTTGTTGATTTTAATCTCGCTCTTCTGTGGTCTTTCGCTGTTATTGGTTTGTATTGCGACCAAGCCGTAACAGAATTGGGGGCCTAATATCCGGGCAAGAATTGTACTACCAGGTAGAAAATTCGAGAAATTTCGTTGTCATTTGCAACTGTATTGTCCAGATTTCTTAGTTGTTTGTGAGTGCTTGACACAACCTCAAAATGCCATTCGATTTAGATAAATTCGTGGCTAGCCCCTCAATTGAGGAGCTTAACTCACTGAGAAAGTCTGAGATTGTAAAAGTCGCAAAACACTATGGCATTGAATTTCAGCCATTAATGCGGAAGGACGAGATTAAGAGATACATTGTAGAGTATCTGGTAGATGAAAGTATTCTGCCAATTACAGTGATTGAGACAATCATGACCATGCCAACTGACAATGCATTTGAATTGAAAAAGCTTGAATTGGAAAGAGAAGTTAGATTGAAAGAATTGGAAATGCAAAGGGAACAAGAAGAAAGAGAAATGCAAAGGGAAAAAGAAGAAAGAGAAATGCAAAGGGAAAAAGAGGAAAGAGAAATGCAAAGGGAAAAAGAAGAAAGGGAAAAAGGCTAGAGAGCATGAATTTAGGTTGAAACAGCTGGAGTTAGGGGTCATAAAAGGCCCAGAACCTAAAATAGGCACAGATACTGGGCGATTTGATGTCTCTAAGCACGTAAAATTTGTGCCCAAATTTCAGGAGGATAATGTGGAGAAATTTTTCAACCACTTTGAGAAACTGGGTGAACAATTAAAGTGGCCCAGAGATAAATGGTCAATACTCATTCAAAGTAATTTTACTGGCAAGGCCCAGGAAATGTATTCCGCTCTGTCAATAGAGGACAGCATGGATTATGATAAAGTCAAAAAGGCCATATTACAAGCCTATGAATTAGTACCCGAGGCGTATCGCCAAAAATTTAGAAAATATCGTAAGGCGGATACACAAACATATGTAGAGTTTGCCTATCAAAAGGAAAGGCATTTCGATAGATGGTGTGATTCTAAAAAGGTCTCCACATTTGAAGCCTTACGACAGCTGATGCTGGTCGAGGAATTTAAACGGTGTGTGAGTGATGACATAAAGACTCACCTTGAAGAACAAAGGGCAGACAAATTGAAAGAAGTGGCAAATTTGGCTGATCAGTATGCACTTACCCATAAGTTTGGTAAAGTAGGTCAGACTCAAAACAAGAGTCAGTTTAATAGGCCAAATAAAAAATATGGCAATGGCACTAGTGGTGACACAGCAGGTAAAATTAGTGGATCTCAGTCTGGTTCCCTCTCTCCAACAAATTCTGGTAAAAAACAACCAGATTCTAGTCGTCAAAAGAACGACCAGGTCAGCTCAAATAAAACTGCCTTTAAAGACATAGTTTGTGGTTTCTGTCACAAAAAGGGCCACATAATGGCAAATTGCTTTCAATTGGCAAAATTAAAGGAGACTGAAACAGCTCCAAATGCCTTAGCCAATGCAGAAAATTCTCCAGAGGTAGTCGTGACTTTACGGCCTAATTCTAATGACCAAATTAAGGAAGAATACCTTCCATTCGTGTCTGAGGGTTTTATTTCCCTGGATGGGGATTCAGCTCATCCACCCGTCAAAATTAAAATTTTGCGTGACACAGGCGCAACTCAGTCGTTGCTTCTTGATGGAGTTTTGCCATTAACGGACTCTACTTCCACAGGGGCAAATGTACTAATTCAGGGGGTTGAGTGTGGATTTATTTCTGTCCCTCTTCACAAAATTAATTTGAAGTCAGATTTAGTTTCTGGGTCGGTCATAGTAGGGGTCAGACCTACTCTACCTGTAAAGGGGGTATCTCTGTTGCTAGGCAATGACCTAGCTGGTGGAAAGGTAGTTGCCAATGCTATTTTGACAGATAAACCATGTGACTATAACAACACAGAGCAATTAGAAAAGGAATTTCCAGATTTATTCCCAGCCTGTGCTGTCACGAGAGCTATGTCACAAAAGCTTGCTATGGATGATAATCTTAAACATCCAGCCTCCAAAAGTGAGGATACAGTTTCCAAAAGTGAAACAAGTAGGGAATCATGTAAGGATGATAATCTTGAACATCCACCCTCTAAAAGTGAGGGTATGATTTCTGAAAAGAAGGATGGTAAATTTAAGCCTCCGCCCTCTAAATTTGAGGAATTGGTTCCTAAAAATGGAACAACACTCCCAAAAGTGGAGTCAGAGTCCAAAGAGGACTCTAATAAGAATATTGATGAAAGTGAAGATTTCTGGTTTGATCTCAGCCAAACTTTTATGGCGAATCTTCAAGATTGTGAGTCTCCTGTCCCCACACATGGTGAGGGGATGGAACAGGAAAGAAACATGTCTGACACACTCCAACAAGACCAGTTGTCAGTCCAACAACAACATGATGAAGAAATTCAGCCACTAATTGCTGGTGCCCTCACTGAGGATGAGTCGAAAGATGTCCCAGTGTGTTTTTACCTTAAGAACGGTGTTTTGATGTGTAAATGGCGACCACCTGATGCACCCTTAGATGAAGAGTGGCGCATTTACCATCAAATTGTGGTACCTAGGGTGTATCGAAAGGAAATACTGAGTATTGCTCATGAAATGCCATTTGCAGGGCACCTAGGGGTCAATAAGACTTACCACAAAATTCTAAATCACTTTTATTGGCCTAAGCTTAAGAGTGATGTGGCCAAATTTTGTAAGACTTGTCATTCATGTCTAATGGTTGGGAAGCCAAATCAGAATATTCAGGCTGCACCCTTAAAGCCAGTTCCTGCTTTTAAAGAGTCATTTAGTAGAGTCATTATTGATTGTGTAGGTCCTCTGCCTAAGGGTAGGGCAGGACATCAGTATGTATTAACCATAATGTGTGCTTCGACAAGGTTTCCAGAGGCAATACCTCTAAGAAATATTAAGGCTCGGACAGTCTTACAAGCTTTACTTAAATTTTTCACATTGTTTGGGTTACCTAAGGAGATCCAATCAGATCAAGGGTCTAGTTTCATGTCAACTGTATTCCAACAGATGTTGTATGAATTAGGCATAGACCAAATTAAGTCTTCGGCTTATCATCCCGAAAGCCAAGGGGCTTTAGAAAGGTTTCACCAAACATTGAAAAATATATTAAAGACATATTGTCATGACAATGAGAAAGATTGGGATGAAGGCATTCCATTTGTAATGTTTGCTGTCAGGGAGTCTGTACAGGAGTCACTTGGGTTCAGTCCATTTGAACTCGTCTTCGGACACACAGTTCGAGGACCATTGAAATTATTAAAGGAGAAGTGGTTATCAGATCCAGGTGAAAACATACATCTGCTTGATTATGTATCCCGCTTTTAAGATCGTTTTCACAGGGCATGTGAACTGGCTCAAGAAAATCTGAGGAATTCTCAGAAGAAAATGAAGGCGTGGTATGATAAGACCACTGTGGAAAGAGAGTTTAAGCCTGGTGGGAAGGTGTTAGTGTTTTTGCCTGTGTCTGGTCAGCCACTTCAAGCTCGCTTTCAAGGACCTTATGTCATTGAAAGAAAGGTCAATGACACAGACTATGTCATCTTGACGCCTGACAAGCGTAAATCGAAGAGAGTTTGTCACATTAATATGATGAAAAAATATTATGAAAGAGAGGATTATGACATTTCTAAGGATGAAAGTGCACATGATGTGAATGTCAATGTTAATAATGCATGTGATCAAGTGTGTATCATCAGTGTTGATCAAGAATTCAATGATAATGATGAGATTAATGCTGATAATGTTCCTGACATGTGTATTAAGTTAAAAAACTCTGATGTATTGAGTAATCTTGATCAGAAGTTAAGTCATCTAGATGACAAAGAAAGATCAGAAATGAAATCATTAATCAATGAATATGTATGCTTGTTCTCAGATGATCCTACTAGGACAGATTTGATTGAACATGATGTTGATGTGGGAGATGCTGCACCAATCAAGCAGCACCCTTATCGAGTTAACCCTCGAAAACGACAACATCTCAGGGATGAGGTTCTTTACATGTTGGACCATGATATTATAGAACCTAGTAATACTGAATGGTCTTCCCCATGTATATTGGTCCCAAGCCAGACGGTGGGTACAGATTTTGTACTGATTACCGGAAGGTGAATGCGGTAACAAGAACGGATTCCTATCCGATACCCCGTATCGATGATTGTATTGATAGGATTGGGAATGCTACTTACGTATCAAAGTTTGACTTGTTAAAGGGGTACTGGGAGATACCACTCACTGAGAGGGCTCGAAAGATCTCAGCATTCGTGACGCCAGATGGCTTATTTCAGTATAAGGTTATGCCGTTTGGTATGAAAAATTCACCGATGACCTTTCAACGTTTAGTAAATGACCTTACGTCAGATTTAGAGAATTGTGAAGTATATGTTGATGACCTTATTGTGTACAGTAACTCATGGAATGAACATGTACAACATGTTAAGGCATTATTTGACAAACTTGCCAAAGCTAATTTGACTGTCAATTTAGTCAAGAGTGAGATTGCTTGTGCCCATGTAATATTCTTAGGGAATGTAGTTGGTCAGGGTAGAGTTAAACCAAGTAAGACTAAGGTTGAGGGCATCGACAAATTCCCTGCCCCAGCTGACAAAAAGCAGCTCATGCGCTTCCTAGGCATGGCTGGTTACTACAGACGTTTTGTCCAAATTTTTCTGACATTGCTGCACCATTGACAAGATTATTAAGGAAAAATGAAAAGTTCGTTTGGACGGAAAATTGTCAGGCAGCATTTGAAGCATTGAAAAGAGCACTAATGAGTTCGCCAGTGTTGATTGCTCCAGATTTTGAAAAACAGTTTAAGCTGGCAGTTGATGCCAGTGACAATGGTATGGGAGCAGTTTTGCTTCAAGCTGATGAGCATGGTGTTGATCACCCTGTGTGTTATTATTCAAAGAAATTTGACAGACATCAGAAAAATTATTCTACAATTGAGAAAGAAACATTAGCTTTGATACTTGGTCTTCAGCACTTTGATGTTTATTTGGGGACTACTAGTTTCCCTGTTATTGTATATACTGATCATAATCCTCTGACATTTCTGTCTAAGATGAAGA